>CM059221.1:9516457-10091457 GCA_030347435.1 Clarias fuscus
AAAGAGAGATAAAGCCTTTCATCCATTAACCTGAACAAGTCCAAACCAAACCGCGCTGCTGAGTGAAATAGTTTTAAGGAGTAGTTTCACTTCCTTATATAAGCCTATATACTTTGCAGTTAAGATGCGTAACGGGAGCGTTTTAGTGTGAATAAACAGAAAGAAGGAGGAGGAGGAGAGGAAGAAGAAGACGGATAGGTGTCAGTCTGCTCCTTACCCGCAGCCCTCCTCGGCGCCTGCTGCTTCCTCCTCGGCATTTTCTCTCAACTCGTACTTCGAATTCGTATAGGTGCCGACTTCAGCTTTCTCAAATAGTCCGTAAAAGAAGAAGAAAACAAACAGAAACAGAAGCGCCACTCTTGTTGTAATTTCTACCGCTTTCACCGCACTCCTCTGTCCTCTCCTCTCTTCTCTCGTACAATCCCAGTATCAGAGCCGCTGTCTTGTCAAATCAGGTGTCAGGACGGGGTGTCTCTTTCGCCTGCTTCTCGGATCTATGGCGGACCGCTCTCCTTCCCCCCCCCACTCTCTTTCTTCTTTTTTGTTTTTTTTTTTCTTTCCGTTTCTCTTTCTCCCCCTCTTTCAAAAGCCGAAGGACGAGCTCCTGTCAAAACGCCGGATTCGGTTAGTGAGCGGAACGAGTGACGAGGACAGAAAGAAAGCGTCCGTGTGTAAGAGAATATCGCGCTGGGCTCAGACACGGTGAGGCGATGCCCGCGAACATCGATCCCGAGAACAAACTGAACGTTATAAAAAAAAAGAGAGAGAGAGAGAGAAAGAGAGAGAGAGAAAAAAAACTCCTCCCTCCCGCCTCGGCTGGACTTGATGATGGCAGCTAGACATTTGTTATACTAGATAACGTGTGAGCTTATTAAAGAGACAGAGGCCAGAAAAAAAAAGAAGTGCTACTTCTCTCCTGTTTTTTTTCTCTCTCCCTGAGTTTGTTTTTGTTTGTTTGTTTGTTTTTCCACTACTGGGATTGGTTGGCTTTATTTTGTTTGTTTGTTTGTTTGTTTTGTTTTGCTTACAATGTACAACAATAGTTGAGGACATTTATGGAGTGGACACATCTTCTTTTCTATTTTGTTTGCTCATCTTACAAACTCGTTCCTATGATGTGGATGAGTCATGTACGCCAGATACAATTTGTTCCCATGTTTTGATGCAGAGGAAATGCAATTTCAAAATCAAATGTTGTGGTTTAATTTGCGAGCAAAAGATGCAATTCATAGCCATGGTTTCGTTTTCTCGGTTAATTCGAGTGCATGAGATGCAGTTAGTCCCCGAAATCAAGTCTCGATTTTCTCGAGATTGTTTGCACGAGTTAATTCATGCCCATAAGATTACATTTTTTCCTCCAACTTTTGTTTGCACAGGAGATACAATTTGTTCCAATGTTGTGGTTAATTTGTGTGCACAGGATACAATTTGTTCCCATGCTATGTTTTTAAGTTAATTCATGCACTGGAACTACAATTTGTTGTCACATTTTGGTTTTGATTAATTCATGCACAGGAGATAGATATAATTTCTACTCATGTTGTGGTTAATTTGTGTGTACGGGGTAAAATGTATTCCTATGTTTCAGTCTTTGGTTAGTTCATGTGCACGAGATACAATATGTTGTGGTTAATTTTTGTGCAAAATTTAGTAAAAGAGTGAACAAACAAGAAAAATATATGAGATGACCATGTCATCATTAAATGCTAAATAATGTAACAAATACTGCATGATATGCAAACCAGCATGTTATGCAAACAGCATTACTTATGTCTGAGGTTAGCAACATTAAAAACAGATTGATGTTCTATTTAAAATTAACCAACAACATTAGTTTTTCATTTATTCATTCAAGTCTTTTTCATTCTTCTTATCCTGTGTACGGATGTAGGGGGTCTGGATCCTATGCCAGGAAGTAACAATTCTTGTAAAGTCTCTTAATCATAAAAACATAGCTATAAAAGAAACAAAATGCATTTTGACAGAAACGAGCACCAAAGGTCACTAAAAAGTAAGTGATGCTGTTGCTAATTGTTGTCTTCATTTAGAAAGAACATCTTGTGACATTATCTTTTAGACAAATACACGAAGTAATTATACTTTGTCTTTTTTCCCCAGTATAACCTATTCATAACAAATGTTAGCCATGTGGTCAGCACGTAAAACTGTATTTAAGGGTATGTAAGATTAATAATTAAGTGTTTGTTACTGTCCTGTGCCTTTCTCTCCCACACACTTGGTGTTCTATATTCGTTCCATTAATAGAGGAATGACACCGTGCTTTCTTGTGGTATTCTCTGACCCTTGGTGGTTTCGGTTCACATAGCTGATCTGGTGTGAAATGTCTGATACAGACCTTCATGGAGTGGAAATGGTGAAATGGTTATGACCTAGGTTTGCCTAACATTGTCTCTTGAGGTCACTCTCAGCTGAGAAGCTGTCGAACTTTAAAGCTGTTTTAATAAAAAAGTACTGACAAATGCAAACAGTGCTACCCGGGACGTGAGAACTGCACAATTTTAAAGCAGAAATATTTCATACCCCTGAGTGCAAGTAGCCCATTAAATGCTCTCTAGAATCTATAAGTCCCCTTCTCCCATTCCCACTGCCGGGGTCTTACTCTATAGTAGCAATTTGTTACAAGCAAACCTTTTTTTTTTCTTGCTGCAAATGTTCCCACATATTATTTCTTATAATTCCTGTGATTGAGAAAAAAATAATGTTGGCTTTTATTTATTTTCAAGATGTGGGACTGTGCGTAAGTTGGCAGTTATGTGTCAAGCATTTTTCTCAAGAGAGTTTTACCAACTTGAGACTAATATACTGTCATTTTAGGGATTTAACTAACTTACTGTCAAGTTTGTTTTGTGTCGACAGGGATGTTTTGTGTAAATCAGTCAAGCATTTCAAAACACCATCACTCATTTTGCATAGGAGCTCTGGGCGGTTCCAGCGTTATGAATGTGACATATTGCTAAACAAAGAGCCTCAGAGCACGGACAAGGTTACTATTAATGAATAAACTTGCAAAACCTTCAATGTAACCTCTTCAGCTAAAAACAAACAAGTACTTAATATGTATATAATCATTTACATCCTGAAAATATACAGCATTTTATCAACATTGTGGATGTGACATTAAACGGACAAACTTTTAGGAGACTGTCCGTTTTCTGCAAACTGTGGATTTTAAATGTAACTGCAGGAAGCGTTACTTTTGTACCATGAAAATACTTAAAAGAACACAAAAAGTGTAGATTTAAAAATAAATGATTTAGAATTATGGATGTGATATGTCTGAATTCGCCTCTACAGACTATATACAATCATGCCTGAATAGTGAATTTTAACACAAATCTTTGAAGTAATTATTAGGAAAAAAACAACAAGGAAATTAAGAAATCATTAAATTATTTATTAACGGCATTTATTTCTGCTTCTTTCCTTTCACTTTTTTGTTCCTTCTCTTTCCTCATAATTTTTGTTCATATTTGTGACTTCACTGCTGCATTGACAAGTCAAATAGTATTCAGTATAAGCATATGAAATATTTTTAGTGCGTCAGTGTGGTTCAGTAAAAACCCCTGTGAATTAGGCACACTTACCGTATGTCCTGTGGTAAAGTTGACCTTTGGAATTGCCCCTGTAATTTTTTAAACCTTGAAGTATGCAAAAATATGCAAAAAGACTCATTCACCTTTGAAAACACAAAATAAATAAATAAATAAATAAATAAATAAGTTCATGTCAAATGAGCCAATCCACATATTAAACTTAAATGTTTGGATTGCACTGCACTGGTGAAGATATCTGTGGTTACTGTTTATTGTGTTTTAATGCCCTTTTCCCCAACCTTTAACCCTTACAGATTATTTATTTTGGGGATTGTCAGGTTTGCAAATCGAATAGAAACTACCAATAAAAGGCTTTCAAAACATCATCACATAATCGAGAGAGAGAGAGAGAGAGAGAGAGAGAGACGGGGTATAGAAAAAAGCAGTCATTGTTATTTAGTTCTGGCCTAAAAAGTTTTATGATACTGTATCCATCAGGGGTATATCATGTTCTCCCCGTGCTTGGTGGTTACGAGGATTACAGCTAACATCCTTAAAATAAAGAGCTTCCATTAACACAGTCCTGAAAAAGTGACAATTCCATGAAGAATATAAGTACTATCGAGGCATGATTCTCGCTTCAATCCAAGATTCCTGCTTCCATCCTGAATTCAGGTTACTAATAATGTTGAGTTTTGCATGTTCTCCTGGAGTCTGTGAGAGTTTTCTTCACCGTTTCCTCCTACCTCCAAAAACCATGAAGGTTGGTGGAATGTACAGTAGGTCATGTCCCTGCCTTTCACCGAGGGTTTTAATTCAATTCCTTCACTCACTCATTCTCTATACTGCTTATCCTGTACAGTGTCACGAGAGGCCTGGAGCTGCAGGACACGAGGCAGGATACACCCTGGATGTGGTGTCTGAACATTGCAGGGTACAAAAGCACACACATTCACACACTACAGGGAATCTGGAAGCACCAACCCGCCTGCTCTACATGTCTTTGGACTGTGGGAGGAAATCAAAGTACCCGGAAAAAAAAAAAAAAAACACCAAGTACAGGAAGAACAAACTAATCAAACAAATCAAACCTGCAACCCTAGAGATTCAAACCTCTACCCCACCATACCGCTTCAATCCAGTTCTGTTGTATTCTATATACTGTACGTATAGCGCTTTTAACCATTAACATTGTTGCAGAGCAGCTTTACAGGAATAAAAATGTTTCCGGTACAGATGACTCTGACCAGAATAAATGAGAAGATGAATAAGCTAATGTAATTAAAATAAATAAATAAATATCTGAATTGTTTTTAATCCATGTATTCATACATACCTTAACATGCGGCACGGTGGTGTAGTGGTTAGCACTGTTGCCTTGCACCCCCAGGGTCCGATTCCTGTCTCTGTGCTTGCACATGTTCTCCCCATGTTGGTGGGTTTTCTCGGGGTACTCGGGTTTCCTCCCACAGTCCAAAGACCTGCAGATTGGACTAACTGCCGTTCCCAAATTGCCCGTTGTGTATTTGTGAATGTGTGTGCCCTGCAATAGACTGTACCCCACCTCGTGCCCTAAGTCTCCTGGGATCGGCTCAAGGCCCCTCGCGACCCTGAATACAGGATAAAGTGGTATAGATGATGAGTGAGTGAGTGACGACATACCTTAACGCACCATTGGGCTGAGTTCCATAGTAAAATTTGACTAAAGGATTAGCCCATGGTCTGATTAGCGCTATGGTCTAAAAGATTATGTAAAGCAATGATGTTGTGTGTTTCTTTTTTTTTTTTTTTTTTACATATATGAGGGGAGGTCATGAAATTGTTATTTTAGCTAAGAAACAGTAATGTAATGAGTAGGGGTGGATGAGGCAGAATTTTGTACCCTAAGTCACCCTGCAATTTTCACAGTTTTGTGCGCTTTATGGAAAATGCGCACGTCAATATTTTCAACCGGCCCTCTAGCGACATGGTGCAGAACTATACCACGGGTTTTTTAATCAAGAAGAAATCTTCGTGAATGTACTCATTTCTGGAGACATAATTTGAGCAAATAGTTTATGAGTGCTAAACTGAGTTGATGAAACACAAAAACATGAACAGAAGATCAAGCCTCAGCTGCCAATACTCTAACAAAGTTTCTTTCTGTGATAGAGTTTAAGTCTGAGTACTATGAACAATCAGGTTCTTTTACTGCGCACTAAAGCTGAGGCATCAGGAAGCCACAAGTTGCCCTTCTCCCAGAGTTCATTGCTGCCCTGTGGTTTCCGTCTTCCGACCTCTGCCCGTCTCTGATCATCAAGAGCACAGATTAACAAACGGCTTGACCGATTCTCAGAGGTTAGCATGACCTGTATACCTAGAGCTGTGTGTTAAATGATCCTGTCACTGAGAGATGATATTGATGTTGCTAAACCGTTATGCAAAGACATCATTATAAATTGCGGTCCACCATCCGTCTCTCTCTGTCTGTCTCCCTCTCTCCTTCCTCCTGTGTTGATGTCAGACATGTGGATGCCAGTCAGTATGGCATGATGTTAGAGACCTCCCATGAACTTGAAGTGAACTCGGTCCATCAATCAGTATTGTGCTCCCACTTTGGCCTTACCTGTCTGACAGCTTTTAACAGCCTGTGTGTACAAAAGCTCTGTGTAGTGACAGCTATCAGACACACTCGTACACACATTCACAGCACCGTTTTTTTTTTTTTTTTTCAACGTGCATATTCGGCACCACCACCACCACCTCCGCCACCGCTTGTTCACCTTATTGCCCATGCGAGCGATAACCAGAAAGCTTAACGGCCACTTGCATTCAACCTCCTTTTACATTTACGATTGTATTCACAGGTGTGTGAGTTTTAGAGTGATTGCTTTTCATCTAAAATAATACAGGGGTATGTTGTCTATATTCTTTGTGTTGTGAGTACACACGTCAATAAGCAAAGTATTTTGTCAGGCATTCCGAGTCTTTCCTTTTCTTTCTTTCTTTCTTTCTTTTTAGTCTCATTCTTTTTCATCTCTGCTTTGTGAGCCAGGTCTGTCACGGAATAAACTGATAAACGGTTTTGCCGAGGAAACCTTTACAGAATACATAAATATAATGTGCTCATCTCTGTGCTTGGCTGAGAATAAATATGGGTTTGATTCGCCAACGTCCAGAAAATGCATTCTCACAAGGAACCGTTTCTAATCACAGCCAAGACAAATGAATGATTTTGATGCCGTTTGAAACTTATCACAGGATAATGCATGTATATAGCGCTAATGAATTTTACGGTTGGTCACGATGTTGGATGGAATAGCATTACTATTATGACGCCATTATGGTTGTGCCTTATAGCACGGGGGTCTCATCATATGCACACTCAGGAACACACTCACTTAAATACAGACAGACAACACCATTAGTAATGCCTACTTTTTGTTTTTTTTTTGTTTTTTTGTTTTCATTATCATGCTGTGCCTCTTCTGAATAGTGAGCTGCCCTTCCAGTGGATCCACACTAAACAGACAGTGCTGTCATTTGTCCTGTTGTATAAGTTGTACTCTGATTGGACAGTGTGCGCTTATTCTCTCTACTTCTAGTGTTTGCTCCGAAGACATTTTGTAAAAATCAGTGCTTGAGTAAGTAATCTATCCGTTCATGTTTATTACACACACTTCCACACACTACTTTCACATGTGCCTTCTCAATTATGTCTGATCATGATGGCTTGCATGAATCTACAGTCTGGGCTAAAAAGAAATCCGCTTCTCCTTTATTAGCATGCTATGTATTTTTAATTACACACATTGATGGTGCTGTTGTTTTTATCATTGCACTGAGCCATGTCCGCCACTATGTCCTTAAAAAATGGGTGATTCTACGCACTAAGAACATGTGCAACTTGCCAGGAACATAGTAGAAACCGGTAAGTACTGTATGTTGTATTGTCTCCCTTGACATACACACTTTCTTCGGCCATATTCAAAACTAATCTGATAAGGACATGGCCAAAGCAAGACGCAGCAAGAAATAAACAAGGATGTAATAACCAGGTAACAACGTAACTGACACCTCTTAGGGACTTAGGGGACATTGACGCACTGCAAGCATGGAGAAGCCGAGAAAAAATGGATGGCGATCCAAGTTCTAAGCGGGATGTCACTGTGTTGTTGGAACGTCAAACCTCTTCAGGCTTATCCTATGCCCATGGTAGATCCATCCCTCATCACTTCGTTTCAACAAAGCACTGCACATGATATGGTGTTTATACTGTACCAACCATTCAGATGTGCATAATATAATGATAAGTGCATAATAGTGCATAATAAGTGCATAATATAATGATAAGACCATGGTGCAATCTGATTGGACATAGTCATGGCATGGTTTGATCTAAATCGACATGATCATGTGCGTGATAAGAAATTAGTAACATCATTATAGATGTATAAGCAGGGATGTGGTTAAGAGGTAGTATGAACTGGATAAATGCACATTTTTCTATTTTGACCCTGCGGTCTTCGCTATTTCCAGGATGCAGTGAGAACTTCATGGTCTTCACTGGCGCGTGATGAGGCTCCTACGTGAAACAAGCTTTATTTTTTACATATTTTCTATAGGGATCGGGATAGGGAGGGCTTAGCCCTGCTAGCTCATTTATACCAAACCCTGTTTGCAACTGTTTCCAATAAAAGTGACATGCGTCCTCATTTACATAGCTGACTTTTTTTTTTTTCATTTTTTTTTTTGACTGTTTGGTTCTACAGCAAATCAGCAGCGGAAGCCCAAACTCTGGTGTGCTAATTAAAATGTGCTCTCCATGATGAAAGAGCCGAGGCCTGGGGAATCTGAACCTGCTTCTGATTCAAAGCTGCAATTTGATGGACAGGCGGTGATTGAAGTTTCGAGACTTGCAGTTTTCAAAGTAGAACAACAACATATGCAGATTGTTAACAGCAGATGCTTAATTTGAAAAGCTAATACATATAACCTAATTAAAAGTGGGGGGAAAAGCGAACTATGAGAGGAATTAAATAAGCAGCCGTCGGTGCTTTAATGGCTGAAATATTCAGCGCGAGCCTTGTTTGCAGTAATTCAAATGAATGCAATTCGGTGTCATAACAAACTAGTCACAGTTTTGAATGCTGTACAGCTTGGCTAGGATGCATCTCATTTCATTTTCGTGGTGGAGCTGTTTTTGAATGTCCTTCAAAGATTGATATTCAGTAACATAATGTTGCCACTGAGACTTTGCCAGACAGAGATGTTGTTTAACTATGTGCGGAAAACAAAAGTACAGCAAACACGAACGCAGAAGGCCTTGGTTTATGATTCATCTCTGTAATTCACTATATTACCCACTATATTGGCAAGCATGACTCAGCATCATCTACTGACCTTTCGTTTAATCACTTTATTCTGTTTAGATTTTTTGTTTGCTTCTGTGTGTGTTTTACGCTGAGCTCCTGTGAAATTACTAGATAATCTGACGGTAAATACCTGTACGCTTCATCATTAAGTAAAGCACAAGTGACTCATGCCACTCCGTGACCTTCAATAATACTAAATAGAAATGACGATTGAAAATCAAATGCATTTTAACGGAGAGTTATAAAGCAGCGAGATTGACCTGAAGATAAATCTGTGCATCTGATGAAACGGTTTTAGGCTATTTCGGTTTGTCTATCTGCTTTCTAACATGTTGCCCAGAAGCAGTATCTTATCAAATTATCCTATTTCTGTTTTCGATATTATTACAGGTTCCAGGTACGAGTTTATGAAAATCATTTAAGATAATATGCCTTAAACTTTCTGAATTTTTTTTTCCCTCCTATGCATTCAAGATTGGCCATAAAGCATAGTACACAGCAGTAAACTAAATCAAATATTTGGCATGACTACCCTTTGCCTCTAAAACTGTATCAGTTCTCTTGAGTACACTGCTGTACAGTTTTATAGGGAAAATAGCTGGTGAGATTTTACAAGCATTTTGGAGACACTTCCACACTTTGGCCTTGATCTTTTTTTTTTTTTCTTTTTTTTTTTCTCTCTCTCTCGCAGGTACCAGACAGCCTGCCTATGCTTTTATATAATAAGATAGGCTTCACATCCAAAAGTATTTGGAGTCCTAACAATCATCCTGACCATCACACTCATACTCATACACAAACCAACATTGTGCAAATGATTGTACAGAATGTCTTAGGATGCCATAGCATTAGGTTCAATTCACTGGATTAAAAAATAATAATAATAAAATAAAAAATAAAAACAAGATATGGTTTGCTAAGGCCGGAAGGGAAGAACTTGAGTGTCCTGAACTTTTCACTATTTCCTCCTTGACCCAACTTTAGAGCAGGACTTCTTTAATGTTTTTTGCCTGAATGGTAAAGCATGGACGAAAGGTTAGTGGAAAGACTGACTAAGAATAGAGGAAGTCAATGTAAGAGCAAAGGGGGACTGATACTGCAATAGGATATTTAAAAAGCACACATGGGTATGATGGTTAGGTGTCCACAAATTTTTGGTCGTATAATTAACATTTTCTTATAAAAAATGATGGTGCATTTTAATAATAATAATAATAATAATAATAATAATATTATTATTAATAATAATAATAATAATTGCACATTATTTTATTTTATGATCTTGTGTTTAGTGACATTTCATATTGTGATGTATTAACAGAACAGAGTTGCTTCCTGATATCACTTATGTTACAGCAGCTATAAAATATCACCTGCCTTACCTTTATTTTCCCCCTCGCTCAAGGTTAATAAGACAAAAAACATGCACGTTGTTATCAAGAAACTGTATTGCAAGCCATGTCAGAAATCGTAAAATTCTGATACAAAGGCACCGACACTGGAGACCCCTTCCAAGAAAGGTAAATTACCATTTTCAATCATCATAGCATTAATTACACACGTTTTAAATTACATTGATGTGCAGTGTATTAATAGAAACCTTCTGTTAACTGGAAATGCTAATCTAGAACACCTTCTGACCAAAGATAATCAAGAATGCTGTTTTGAAAATTACCGTTGCTTTTCTTTATTAGTTTATTTATTTATTTTTTAATGCAGCGAGGATCCATGCTGGTAGTGCCTGACCCATTTCCTCTCATGTAATCTATCGTTAAAGAGGCCTGCTGAAATGGCTTAATTATTCATGTTTGACGTGGAAACACAACACTTTAAGAACATGGCTCCACGGGAGGATTGACACACACGACGGCGCTCGTACACGCGCGCACACTGTGCGGGCCTCCGCTGGGCTCAGTCTGTGGGCCGCATTAACCCATTAGCCAACGCGGAAGATAAATGCCCCTGTCACTTGGTCCTGTGATTGATTTTATACACCCGCACATGCACACACACATATGTGTAAGTAAAGATTATATCATAGAGTGTACCGTGCACTGGACATCAGTTCCATAGACAAGATAGTGTAGGAATAGGATTTGAAAAACTAAAAATGTGTACTACACAGATATCTGCATTTTTTAAGGCAGACGCAAAAAGTCATTTTGACTCAAGTAAAGACATCGAAACATAAGCATTTCATTAACTGCAACCTCTTTTCTACCATCATATCCCCAGCGTATTTTTATCACCTAGTCGTTTCTGCAACCGAACACAATGGCTTATTGTAGAGCCGCTGCAAAACTTGTGTGAACTGACAAATCAAATTAGATCTGGCATGAGACAGTGAAGTGCCAAGCATCCATCAAGTGCATAGCATCTGATTGAGAACAGAAGACCGAGATGTGCCACATCGAACAGTCTGGGTTGAAATGAACGCCTGAGACGACTTCTTTGATACTTCGAACATCATCTTGAATGTGTACGCGCATGTGTGTCACAAACGCTCACTTCCTTCCCCCTCATCTCTCTGTACGGCCTGCACTAAGGTAAGGCCTTGGACCGTCACTCATTGCTTTGGCACTGGCATGTTCCATGGCGACAGTGTGTCCAACCTCAGGTCTGTCAGTGTCTGTCCGGAGCTGACCTGTCTACTTGTGTGTGTGTGTATGTGTGTGCACATAAATGCTGAAAGATGTTTCCGGAACCGCTCCTTCATGTCCGTCAAGAAGGCAGGAAGCTTGGATGCCATGTCCAGCTGGGGCTTTTTGAAATTTGATGACAGATGCAGAGGGCACTTGTGCCAGAGTTCATCAAGAATGTTTGGATCTGACAGCAGCTTGCTATGCAAAAATCACCTCACAAACTACATTGCCGTTACTGTATTCATTGCTTTGTGTAACATGGAAAGTGGGGGTCTTATTATACCACAGCACTAATTTCCATTTCCTGTAACTAGATCTGAGAGCTTCGAGGCAAATCACAGGATTATATTAATGTACTCCTTCCAAAGTTTTAACGTTTCTATAGTAACAGGTAGAGTAACTCACAAGGGGTTATATGGTGGACAAGCTCCTGAATCAAAGCATAATTAAAAAAGTTTTATTATTGAACTAAGAAATGTGTAGAATAATTGACATGATTAAGCTTCCAAGGACACAATGGATTATTTTGCCTTTTACATATTGACATTGTCTCTATTATACTGCAATAATTCAAGTATTTACTATTTAATGGGTTTCACATGAACACACCAATTTGTACCATTATTATTTCTTTTCTTCATCTTACGTACGAGGGCTGTTCAAGTCAAAGAGGGACTTTTGATTGTGAACGAAAACAGAACACAGTTATGAGAGTAAAAACTACCTTTATTTCTCTATATACTGTACAGTAATCCCTTTGCTACACTAATGCACTTAATCCCAGCATTTCAAACTCCTTTAATAGCCCAAACATGTAGAAATCGCTTGGCGAGAGATCAGAACTGTGTGGGGGATGTGGTACGCCAAAGAACTTTAATGTGCAAGTGGGGTTTGTAAATGATTGTGTTTCAAGTTTCATTGATAAGGATCAGGCATTCCATTCGCTTAATGTACAGGCAATGACTACACTGGGCTCTGAGTCTCCCTGGCTGGGATCATCATTCATGGACGTACGGCCTTCTTTAAAATATTTGCACTGTTCAAATGTTTTACTGCAGCTAAAACTTCGCTTGAAATCTTCTGTGAATGTCTATTGGGTTTAAGCCTCCATTCACAAGAAAATGCATCACAAGTCCTGGTTTGACTTGAACACCCCTCATATTTTACTTGTGTTGGAGCTCTCCCCTTACTTTAAATATGTATTAAAAAAAGGTGAAAGATAACATTTATGTATCAAAGTTATGTTACAAAGCTAAAAAAAAAATGTCTGTCTGTCTGTCTGTCTGTCTGTCTGTCTGTCTGTCTCGAACAGCACAATTCCTACCACACCTCCTTGTTGTTATAGGAAATAATCAACAACAGGGTGTTGGGTTGCTGTGACATTTCTATACCAGGATGTCCTGAAATGAGTAGTATCTCTTATACCAGATATAAAAAAAGATATTAAAAAATATTTTTTAATGTATAAGCGATTAATAAATTAATCGTCATACATTTTATCCCTTAATTAAACTACATTAAGTTTTGGGATAGGTCAGAATCAGTCTTGGTTCAGTCTTTGTCTCTGACCAGTCTCTGATTTTTGGGCTCTCTTTTAGCCCCCCTCTAACTTTTGTCCAGGTTACAGACAAAACACAAACTGTGGAACATGTTCTCCTGACTGAGGACATTTCTGTTACAGAAAACGTTACAATTTTTCCGTCGACCCTTTCAAACCACTGACACCGGAGACTCCTTCCATAAAGCTTCAGCAAGCTTTAAGTAGAGCCACTTGATAAAGCTTTCATTACAGAAACTATAATGTAGTACAAAGAGAGCACATTGAGCAGCTGGGACTACTACTGTCAGAGCTGTTGTTATATAAAAATTAATTAAAAAAAAAAAAAATTAATTTCCATTTTTTTTATTGAAGTACTCTTCATAGTTCTCAAAAAAAAAAGAAGAAAAAAAAAGCTTTTTGTTTGCACTCTTTGGTGACCCACTACTTTAATTTGCAGGCGGTTGGAAAAAGAATTAAGCACCACTTCCTTTTAATGCGAAGGAGGTGACTGCCACGCGTGTCCCTTCATGTTTTCTCATTCCTTTTTTTTAAGGGGACAACTCCAGCTTTTAATAAACATGTAATAAGAAAGAAAACAGCTGGTTGCCGTGTCCCAGATGGTGCTGTACTTGGCATCTCAGAGGAGGGGACCACACATGCAGATGGCTCATTATTCCAGCATTTGGTTATGCATATTGCACAAAATCTTACTCCAGTGCTTAACAACCAGTATAAGCAATGCAGGTGTTGCTGCTTTTCACATGGCTTTGCTCTGCACTGGGCTCATCCACGTCATTCAGGCAGGTGTACTCCACGCACCCCCACACACACGTTCACAACATTTCCAATTTAATCACCCTGTCATTTCTTCTTTTGCATCTGGCACTCCTCATTTCATCCTACACAATATATCTTCTTAAACTGACCTTCTGAATTATAGCACATTTTCTATACCTTTTGTCTGAAATACTGTAACTATAATTTACTGTAACGTGAGTTGGTGAAAATACTTACTGTATGTTAAAATAGAATTTTGATTCAGATGCAATAATACCAGTTTATTATTCTACAGCAATATAGAGCACCACAGAAGTATTTTTTTTTATTCATTGCTTTCAAACTTCACCCTGAAATAGTTGCCACTTCATTATCTGATAATGTACAGTAAGCTTCTTTTAGGTTCATGATTATGTGTTTGTGTGTGTGTGTGTGTGTGTGTGTGTGTGTGTGTGTGTGTGTGTGTGTGTGTGTGTGTGTGTGTGTGTGTGTGTGTGTGTGTGTGTTCTGTGTGACCTGAAAGATCACTGAGATTTTCCTTCACTTCCTCTCACACTTGACACTGCCCGTCTGCTGAAGCTGTCCTCTCCGATTTGTACTGCACGCCAATGTGACCTTTATTCCAGCTATAACCATAATACACTTTAGCACATGCCACTCAGATCAGTGCTGCTGTTGGAGTTTTGCTCCTGACTCAGAAAAACGGTGCAGGGATGAGCGAAGAGTTTTTGTTCTACACACGTGCATCCTTCAAAGCTCTGCTTTGGTTCTGAAGGCGTTATTTTTTTTCTCTCCTCTCAAATTATCGTGTCATATTTGCTTACATTGGAGCTGTGATAGGTTTCGTTCTTCTGTGTCCCAGCTGATGATGATGATGATGATGATGATGATAAGCATGAGTTGCTTCATGCCTCTTAACTTCAAGTAAAGCCCTAGTCAGAAGTGGCAACATTTCACATAAATCTAGCGTATGGTTGAGTGATGTCACATCTTGATGGTAATGTATGCCTTCTGTCATAATTCTGCAAATAGAAAAACATGGGCCAGATGTTGCTTTTCTGTAGATGTAGATTCTATCTACATCCTGTTAGCTTTTTATTTGATGGGACATCTGAAATATCTTGTTCAAAAAAATTGTTTTTAAAGCAACTTTGATTACTTTCCTTTAAAGACTGCTTTTTAGAGAAAAGATTATTAAGCTATTTGTATACTTTGTATACTTTGTGTGCCCTGCGATGGACTGGCACACCCTGTCCAGGGTGTACCCAGGATAAGGATTCCGAGGATAAGCTAGCAGGCCTTGCACAACTCTATACAGGGAAAAACAGTAGAGAGAATGAATGAGTGAGTGAATGAGTGAATGAATGAGTGTCAGTATTGTTATAATACACAGTATATCATACATAACACCTGAAATATATATATATAAAAAAAACTAAGTCAGGTTATTTCGGTTGCAATTATACAAAGTCTGAACCGTTCTCATTAATATTAAAATGCTTTTCGTGGCAAGACCATTCCTAGGTGTACAACATACAAATTAAAAGTGATGCCTAAAAGATCATATTTCTAACTTGATCAAATATGGGGCAGTAAGGAATTATTATTATTATTATTATTATTATTATTATTATTATTATTTTGTCTACTTTCTATTGTAATATTCTGCATCAAACGTAGTCATTAGCTGTGAATGTTATATTCTGCATCAAAATACTTATTTTTGATTAAGCTGTTTAGATAAAATAGATATTTAATGCATGATTGTACCTCTTCTTAAACATTTTTTCCATGATGTATGATTTGACTTACAGAAGTGCTGAAATTTCAGCCTGTTTCCTACAAGCAAAAAACAGGCTTGGTAGTAATAAGATAACATGGCAAAAGATGAATGTTTTCGAAAGAAGTAAATGTTTTATTTCCTGGAAATTGTTTAGGATAGTGAGAAGTTCTGAAAACACTTACATTATCGGTCGGTGTTTTGATGTTTCCTGCAAGTCTGGTTCTGCTTACAGAGATGAGAAGAAGATTAATTTGTTGTTCTATTTATATCTGTGAAACAAGTAACAGTTTATGTTACAACAGCAACCTGGGTTAAATAATGTACAAATGAACAAATGTACCCGATCAGCTATATTTTTGACTGTTACAAATATGTATCATATACTATATACATTACTGTGAAAAAGCCACACCCTATTTCTTCATATCTTGCTTCAAAATTACCAGACCCCCTTTTTTTTTTTTTTTTAATGTAGTCATGAGGAATAGTTGTCCAGGCTTCCTAAAGAATTGTTTTGTCTTTCAGTTTTGGAGAGTTCTTGACCCTCATTTTTAATCCGGTCCCTGTACCTGAGCAATTTCAGAGAAATGTTTTTTTGTTTGTTAAGCCACACCATGACCTATAATTCATTTAAGCATAAAAAAGGTTCAGATGATGATTAGTACCCTGGTGATTCTGGATGCTGCGTGGCTGAAATAGACGAGTGGGGAAATGAGGTTGCTGCTGAGGTTGTTACATAGGGTGTTATCTTTAGACACTGCAGCCTGTCACATAAAGCATTTATTTCCTTTTCTATAATGCGATTGAATTTAATGATTAATATAAATTAAATAGTTATAATTAAATTGAATTTGAAGGAATGAGGAGTGGCTTAACACAGTGCTCTGTGAAAAGTAGTGCTTTAGTAAAATAGACCTTAAGCATCCTAAGCACCTTTTAGCTTTGGTTCATGTTCATAACATCAGATCAAACATATTCTGTTGTCAATGCAACACTCCCACACAGGTCTGTAGCATCAGACACATCCAGGTCATGGATTCAGGATGAGATTAATCGTTCAAGCAGGGGTGGTCTGACACTAGATCACCTTTAGTGCACATTAGGTTTATACTCATTCAGATCAGTCTCAGGAGTTCCATGTGCACTCTGCAATTGACTGGTACTCTTAATACTCAACTCTACCTATTGTTTTTCGATAATATAATAGTGGTTCACTTACTGAGAGGGTTTTAAACAGAGCATTTAAATATACAAGTCATATTTCTTTCTTTCAAAGAGTTTTCTTTTTTAAGCAAGGTGAATATTATTATTATTATTATTATTATTATTATTATTATTATTATTATTATTATTTAATGTTTCTTCCTGCCGGATTTCCACTTCGTTGCTCAGCCAGGTTGTCAGCTTGGCTCCATCCTTTTGATGCCATCACTGACAATTAGCAAGGTGATGCTGCACAAAACCATCTGGACAGGCACATTTCACAGTGCTGAGGACGACAGTTTCTGGCGTGACAAAACACATCCAAGGTCAAACTTTTGGCCTGGGTAGGATCAAATTGAGGGAACCGAACCGTAACTGTCACCTTCTTCCCTTTTTAATTCAGTTACAATCTAGTGCTAACTTTTTTTTCTTTTTCTTTTTTAATGCGTCTGTTTCTTACCCGTAATCCTGTTTTTGAGTCTTTTGTGAAATATGCGGTTTCAAATCCAGGCCCGGCTGGACAGCCAAGCAGGTAGATACAGATGTACTCGAAGACAAAGTAACATTAAAGACAGACAAAATAATATTAACATCCGTCATGATAATATTGACATTCTGGAGGGATTCCAGGGCTCGTTTATTAGCGATTGTTGGCTCTGGCTGCTTGCAGGGGGGGTTGAGGAAGGGTCAGGAGGCTCTAGGAGATTACATTATGGCAGCTTTACTACTACGCCAAATATGATAGACCTGACGTGTCATTTTTCCCTCCTCGTGCTCCCTCAGAATAGCCATAAATTATCAGCGGGGAGCGGAAAATTGATTCTCTCTCTCTCCATACCCTGAAAATGTTCCCTATAAATATGCAGTGATAGGACATAGCTCATTTTATTAACTTGGCGTGGGAAAGAGGAGAGGTATTTAAGCGCAGCGCTGATGAATTCGATAGCAAACTAAAAGTTTTTCTTTCATTTCATTTACAAAAAAAAAAAAAAAGGTAATTACTGGTTATTATGGAATAATAAAAAAATATGAATCCATTGTCATTAATTGATCATTATCGATAGACTTTGTGTTAAAATTTTATAATATTTTATATTCTGTTATATTATGATATTTTGTTAAACAAAAAAAGTTAAAAGTTACTGTCACCCCTCCTCCAAAAAAAATCTTGATAATAAATTCAAATTCAAATTTGATCATTTTAAAGAGTGAAGTAAAAAAAAAAAAAAAAAAATCAACAACCAGCTGTGCATCGGTTAGTCACAGTAACACACTAAAGGCCCAACTGCCTCAAATCTGGAATGTGTTGCTAATATTCGCTGTGATGTGAACAGATGTTTTTATTATGGCAATATAAAAAAAAAAATAGAAGCGGTACATGTTAATGGAACTGATGTACCTGGAAATTGCACTTGAATGATTCTTATGTGAGAAACCTGCATTACGATTTGTCCTTTAGCCCCATAATATACGACACAAATGGCAATACCAGAAGGTAATAGGTAGATAGATGTATTATGCTGACACACTGTTATAAATGCTATTTTAAATTTCTGCTCCTTTTAGTTTGTCATATTTACCTCTTACTGTTAAAAAAAGGCTGACACTGGAGACTCCTTCCAAAACATGTTAAATAAACATCTCCTTACAAAAAGCCATTTCATTACCACTGCATATAAGACACTTCTAATGCTTTTAACTCATTAAGCATTGTCCATGTTTAGACTTATATTCTTCACTCTTATACAATACGTGATGACCTACAGTATGTTTGTTATTAGTAAATAATACATAGTCATTACTTGGTACTATGGATAAATCAATAAGCGATTCAGTGAATATTTAAATGGTTAAATAACTATTATACAGTGTAACGCAAACCTTGATTAAAATTCACGTGGCGTTACTTTATCAGTTGTGAACTGGGATTATGGAGAATTTATGAAGGACAGTACAATCAAATCTAATATTCATTTACAATTATGTGTGTGCAGTCTTTCAGTGTGTGTGGTTTTTTTTTTTTGTTTGAGAGTCTGCCAACTGCACTGATTCCTGACCAAGACTCTGAGTGATTATTTTTTAAATGCGAAAACTAAAACCCCACCCAGCTGTGATAAATAAATTAAATGAGACAAAGAGCTCCTCGGGTTCTACACCCTGCGCATTACCCGAGCTACACGCGTTGCCTGTATCACTTTCCCTGTCGGAGTTTTGTTACAAAGCAGGCATGTTTTGCAAGAAAAGCGCTCAGGCCTGGAGGAGAGATTTGAAGCTGGCATGATGTGACAGGATCTCAGCCAGTCTCTTTCGTGCCATTACAGGATGCTTTAAACCATGGCCTGAGAGATGAGCTGAACTGTTTCGCTCATCTCCAGGTCTTCATAAGGGGAACGTGTGCAGAGGTGGAGCAAAAGGAGAAGCCACAGCACATATAGGCTACGTATGTCGCTCCACCACTTCCGGCCCTTCCTCCATCATCAGTCGCATCTGTCTCCATGCGCCACATGTCATGTGTAATTAACCAGTCTGGCGGTTAACCCTTTAAAAGCCTATAATACAGACATCTGGGTCCCTGTTAAAAGAACTCTAGCATCTGTTTTGTTTGCCTTTTTCTCATGCGGAAACTACTATATTTAGGCATTCGCTACCAAGTACTATCAATAAAAGAATATCAGCATTGTCTGTACAGTACAGTATATACACTCACCTACAGCTTTATACACTTGCTCACTTGCAGTTGCCGCATCAGCCAAACACGTGGCAGCAGTGTAATCCATAAACGTATTCAAATACAGGAAAATAGCTGAAGGTGAAAATAGGAGAAAGACCTAATGGCTGTAATTCTGTTCTCACCGTGGTCTTAGCCGACCAGAGAGAAACCTGGGGTCTTCTCCTGCTATCGTGGTCTGTCCTCTTCATCTTGTATGGAAGTGTTCACTATAATGGTATTTGTCTTTAGCTATTGTACCTAGTCCTTATATCAGTGTGTATTTCAGGACTGTCGCAAGGTGTTCTTTTGGGTGTGTTATTGCACTAGACACAACAGGATGTTACAGTTGTGTGTGAACAATAGTGTTATGGAGGCCAGGTATGGGAATGGTTTTATCATTAACTGTACAACAACACAGATACAGGAAGGTCATTCGGAGCAGGCCAACAGTTCCTTTGTGTAGCCACCGTAGATCTGGTGCGTATTTTCTTCTTCTTTCTGTTTTCCATCATCTGTGTTTCTCTCAAGTGAAGCTGCACACTGTGTCTGTTTCTGCTTGAAGGATCCGAACAATAGCCGCTGCTTTCAACATTGCCAGCTCATACAGTAGGGCCACTGCCTTATGTTTTAAGGCTGTCGGTGGAAAACACATCAGTTCTGACCACCCCCTCCGCTGATGTTTTTCTGCCGCTGACCTGATCCCTGACGGAGCCTGGGCACTGGACTGTCAACAAGGTATGGTTATCCTTCACTGTGAGCTGACAGAGGCATTATTCCAATGGGAAATGTTTGACTAATGGGCATTTTTACTACACAAGCACTGACTGTGCCCTAGACTCGAAAAAAAAAAAATGACATCATGTTCGAGAGACATGACTGAACACCATTAAATCTAACTAGTGATGCATTAAGTACATTGTCTTACCTTTGGAGAAATTAGCCTGAAATCCAAAGTATTTTTCTTAATATTAATTCTGAATAGCATAAAATGAATCACATGGTGGCTGCATTATAAACCAGGACATTTACCCAGATGTAAATTACATTATCACTAATAATACAAATGGTGCCTCACAGCTCCTCGCGTATACACGTGGGCTTCCTCCGAGGTCTCTGGAGTCCTTCCACCTTCCAAACACATGCTGGTAGGTGGACTAGTGAATCGTGCATGTGCATGTGCCTTATGATGAACTGGTGTCTCTTCCTGAGCGTATTCCATCCTTATACCCAGTGTTCCACCTAACAAAACAAAATAACACAATGACCCTGATCAAGATTAAGGTAAATAAACGAGTGAATGAGCTAACGCTGATATGCATTAGAATAATACGACATTCTATTATTCTTGTTTTCCAGCTGGGGTTTACAAGAGGTTTGTTTATGCCACCTTGAAAATGACTTTGGAGCATTTCCAATTGGCACTGAAATAGCTGAAATATCTTCCCGGCTGTCACTGTCAATCACCTACGGGCGTATTTCATCCGTCTTTGACAAATATCTCTGAGAAAATCTAAGTGCACAATTAGTGGTCTCCATTCCAAAATCACTTCTGTCCATTTCCCAAAAGCCAAGGTTTTTTTTTTTTTTTTTTTTTTAGTGAGGCGCTGAGGTACACGGGCAATTTGAGAAACATCTGTCACTCTATTACATTATAAAAGCAGTGACAGAAAGGCCAGAATGTCATTTTACAGGAAGAAGAATGCAAAATATATAAGGAACACAGGACCATATACCGTGTGAGATACGCAGCAATTAACGGCCATGCTGATGATACATTCTTTTTATTTAATGGATAAAAAAAAAAGTTATATATTTGAGTTATTACGTAAGCTAAAGAAAACCAAATCAATATAATAAGAAAACAATTATTAAAAATCATTCATTTACTTGGACATAAGTGAAAAGGAAGGCAAATAGATTTCTTTTAAGAAAATGATTGCATTTATGGATTTGATACTTACGTTATGTGTATGACAAGAGCCCTTATTCCCAGTGCGTATAACAGGAATAGCAGTTTTGACCCAGGGTTTATGCTGAGGTAACGTATGCTATCTTTCTCAGGGCCTATACAGATGTAAAGTATGCTATCTTTCCCAGGGGCTTCGGGCAAAGGCAAGATAACACACTACTGCATTGCCCTAGCTTTCTAATTCTCCCTTTGCCTCCCAGCTTAATTGAGAATCTGAACAAACAAATTAATCATTGCAGCCCATAAAAATGACAGGATTCATGCAGTAGCATTCTTCATTCTCTCTAATTTGCTGCATGTATGTGTGTTGTTGTGCCCCCTCCAAAACACTCCTACACACCCTCCCCCCAACCACACACACACACACACACACACACACACACACACTTAGACGACTTTCCTTATGTGCTGAATCGGCGACTTTAGCTGTTATGAAAATTACAAATAGTTGTCAAGGTTAACGAGTTAATATTCTCATTCAATATTTATTTTATGGGCACAAGAGAGCGTCTCCCTTCACCACATCCCGCTGCCGAACGTGGATGGCTTTGTTAATCAAAATGACAAGGACAGTGTCCTTTTGATAATCCCCTGAATCATTGAGAATAAAAAATGAACTTTATTAATCAGCAGGCCCTGATTAATTGTTATGGAGTGGAGCCGTGTCCATTGGCCCCACGTTTCTGTAATTTCCACTGAAGCCTAACAATCTCCCTGATGATTTGAAGCCCTTTGGGCCAGCGTGGAACAAAGAAGCACGGCAATAAATAGTCAGAGCCGGCGCTCTTCCTCCTGGCTGAGCTGAAATATAGTTGACAGTTATAAAATACTACGATATCCTCTTCTCCGCTTATAATTTTAGCATTTGCATATACGAACACAAAAGAATTCAGGTGGGGCTTTGGAGATCAAGCAAAATGAGGCCATAAAATGAAGACAATAAACAAAGATGGATTCTGGCTCTAAAATCATTGCGCGCCATATGAATATTTTGGCTTGAGTGAAGTGGCTTCATTACAGGCTGCTAGTCATCTGTTCCCGCTTACATACAGTATGCCAGATTGCTGGTTATACTATACAGTACCTGTGGTCTAAAGATGTTTTCCGCTTGCTCTCATCTACTTCCCCCGACGACTCGACTCGAGAGTGTATATGGACTAAGTCACTACTCACAGTGCAGGGGAGGAAGCTAATAACACGGTGGATTCAAACTGAATGTACTTGTCCCTGTCAGCAAGTACTGTATGATGTCTTTTTTTTTAATTTTTTTTTTTAAATATCTCTTTGGTCACTTATACGCTTTATTTCTGTCTATCTTGGCCATGCATGCTCCAAACCAATGAATAAATCAAATGAATTAAAATGTCTTTGTGTGTTCATATATACTCACAGCTATAAGCTTTTTATTGTATTATTTTTGGGGAAATAAATTGCATTAGATCAAAAATCTATTGCTTGCATTCATTCATTCATTTTTTTTTTAAACATAACACAACTGTATGTTAACAAGGTGTTCATAACAATTTTGGCTTAAAAATAGTAAATACCATGCGAGAAGATAAACTCATTTCTCCCTTCCCTTTTTTTATTATTATTTTTAATTATAATAAACGGGGTAATAAATGCAGAGCTAAAAGCAAGGAGGTGCCTGATGTAGTGGTAATATCATTGTGTGCCTTTTAAGCAGACAAACACGGCAGTGGTGGCCTTTGTGATTTCAAAGAGAAAAACAAAAGAATGCAACATTCAAAAAGCATCCAGAATGACTTGAGGAGAATTATATTATATAACTGCAAATGGGCGATCTTACACCTTCACTTGAGTCAAATTTATAATGAAACAACAAAAGAATGAACTATTGTCTTTCACCATATGACTAGTTTTTCCATAAAAGTTGGTCCAGGGGGGAAAAGGGGCAAAATCTGTACTAAATACCCTATAAATGTAAAACAAAAAATCCCACCTGGATTTATATCTGTGTGTCTGCAGAAGCTTGGTCCTGATTTTTACATTGTACTCACATTCCGGGTGACAAACTTCACAGTGAGTGTGCAGAGCAGGAAACCTTGCAATGACCCTGACCTATAGTAACATATTTATACGCTCCTCAATTTTGATTTAAGACAGACTTGAAAAAAAACCCCAGTATATCCATTTAGGATGCTAATATGAATGGTAACAATAAAAAATAGATTGGGAAGTCAAGAAATTAAAAATATTTTGTTACAACAGAATTTTTCTAATGCATTATCATTTTATATAGTAATGGCTACGTCAGAGAGAATTGCATGGCAGGCACATAGATATAAAACCATTAAAAAATATATATAAAATACTAATACTAATAATAATCATAATAATCATAATAATATCTAATCATGCAGTTGTAGATATGGTAAAGTTTAGGAAGGAGTGTCCAGTGTTGGCTCTTTGTAACTTACAGATTTCAGGCTGTAACTTTAGGTTTTCTGAAAAGGTTAACGTTTAGGAGAGAGGAAATCGCAGTTTCTGTGTTTTGTCTTATTAAATTTTTGAAAGTGAAAAGACATGCTGGTGAAGGAAAGTTTGTAAGAACTAACTTGATTTGCAGATGTTCCATGACAATAAATGTATTCTCCTTTAACAACATGTCCTGTTTTTATTCCTTACATAGTTTCTTGTCTATGATCATTTCACCATTGTCGCTAGTAGGAGAAAATCAAGGCTGTTCCATGTTCCCTTTTTTTTTTTTTTTTTTTTTCCAGGCATGGTAACAGCATTCAGAGAAGATGAGTTCCTGCTGTTTGATTTAAGACCTTACATTCTGTGAAGCTTCGGTCAGATCATCTCAAAGGTCAGGATCTTTTAAAATGTGAGCAA
Organism: Clarias fuscus; assembly: GCA_030347435.1. Lineage (NCBI taxonomy): Eukaryota > Metazoa > Chordata > Actinopteri > Siluriformes > Clariidae > Clarias > Clarias fuscus. The sequence continues at coordinate 9,540,849 of CM059221.1, forward strand.
AATAATTCTGCACACATAGAACGTTTATAATTAATATATCAAACGAAATGCGGCTTGTGAAATTCCCGTGTAATTTACATGAGTGTGCGGCGTCTGCCTCGGATCTGCACTGTAGTTCTGACCATGAAACGGAATATACGAGCTTGCAAAGTTTCTTTTTTTCTACCTTATAGAACTGATTTACTGCAGCAAAAAGAAGTAGTGATTGAAAGCCCTAATGAATGATATGCCCTTTGTTTTATTATACACTTTTTGTCATGTTTCTTTTGTTTCTGTCAGAAAGTGAAGCTTCTGTCTCTCTTGCTTTTTTTTTAGTCTACTCTTTCATTGCATTTTCAATTGAACAAAACTAATCTCAACTAAGTCACTTTATATTACCAGGCTAACAGCTAAACATCTGTTTGTTTATGAGCCCACTACAGTCGATATTTTTCATTATACAGAATTAATGGGAAATGTTTCTTTCCCCCATTCCGATCCCCTGCGTCGTCACTTAATCTATTCCACGTAGGTCATCCACCTTTACCCCTTCATCTCTGTATATAAATGAACGAGAATGCTGGGAAGAGTGTGAATATTTTACAGAAAGCCGTCAGTCCCACTGCACCGCGGCGGAGTGGGTGGGTTTGGTGTGGCATGCCGTTAATTGTGGAGGTGTTTTATCCATCACCGTGAATTATTCAAGGGGATTGTTAATAGCTATCCCAGATCCAGGAGGCTTGAGGAAGGAAGACGAAAGCCTGCTGCAGAGTGAGGCATCATTACCGCCCGCCTCTGATCTGAATCTGCCTTGCCTTCAGTCTCCCGAGCCTCCTGTGTTGCTGTCGAGACCAGGAAACAAACAAACTGCCAACCAGGAAGTCATAAATCTGGAGTGAAGGCGAGCAGGGCCAGCAAGTAACAACCTGCACTGACTTTCGACAGGAGCAGCACAGACGAGCTCACCCATATTAGTTTATATGACTTTTTTGTTTTTTTTCCATACTGCTGCTTTGCATTTTTATTTTCTTCTTCACATACTTGTAGAAAGAATGTGTCTGTCCCAGAGAGTTTTTTTCCCCCTTATAACTATCACCTTTCCTCTTTAAGATCTCCTTAGTTTGTCATAGAGTTGTCTTAGAAAATAATGCAAATGTGAAGTTTTAATGGAGAACGGTAAAGAATAATCCATCCAGTGCAACGGTATTTCAAAATGTAGTAGCATTTTACCACCAGCACACTCTCTCTAAAGAAACATTCATTATAGTGTCTCCAATGTCACGGTGTTCTTTGTTGCCACTTTTAAAAATTGATTTTGACAATATTTTACAGTATTTTTAAGTTTAGATTGTAGCTTATTTTCCAAGGGCAAAAGAAAGTACTGTCAAAAATGTCCTTGTGTTGGAATAAATGAAAGTGTTTGACCTTCGTTTACACTGTGGGATTTTTTTCTTTCCCATTATATAATGTTAATGTACCAGTTAATGACAATGGAACAGTTTTCCATTCAGCTGATGTTAGTTTTTGCATCGAGTGGAAAATATTTGAATAAACAAACTTCATTAATTCAACCATTTCTATATTTACAGATTTTTCTTTATACTTTTATTAAGAATTATAGATGCTGAATACTCTGACTTAGCTCAACATTATAAATATAAAAGGTCTCTTCCTCTTTCATCCATATGGCTCATTTTGTTTTACATTTTTACATTCATTGCATTTAATTTTAGCATCTAATTGAGTTTATCAATGTTAAAAGAAATCAAAAGCAAGTCAAATAAATAAAAAACCAACAACAAAAAAAATCATGCCAATGCACTCTGCAGAAGATGAAAATTGAATCTAATTCAAAATAGCATGCTAAGTTAGGTAACGTTCATTGGCTATATAACTTTTGCACCTGACATCATGACGTCTCTCTGCCATAGTCCTGCCCACTTCTGGTTGGCAAAAATCATATTACTTACCAGACACCAGTGCCAAAACTCACATACAAACCAGTCATTGTACCACTTTCAGCATTAACATAAATCTGATAACATTGTGTCATCCTAAACAATCTAATAATTGCTTCTAAGTCGTTTAGAATTGTCTCTGAACCATCCATGTTCTGTTTCACTGCTAACATGAGCTACAAAGCTAACTGGTTTCTAACACACGGCTGATTCCTCAAGGCTGATCAATGTCCATTTTTGTGATTCATGTCATGGTAGTCATGTGAATGCAAAAGGTCTTTATTTTACTTAGTTAGCCTTTGTGTGTGTGTGTGTTTTTTTTTTTTTTTTTTTTTTTTGCTAATGTCTGTTTAGACTAGCAACAATTCCAGTATCTGACATGGCTGGGCAAGTCACATTTTAATTAATGGTAAGTACTGGTTATTTGAGAATAACTTCTTGATCCTTCATCTGCAATTTATGTAGTGTTATACATGCATGTGACGAGCAAATTTACAAATATTACATGATGATTTCAGGCAATATAGTTACATATAACATAGGCATAGTTTCATTAAATGACAATCAGCAAGTTTAAAAGACAGTTTAAATACTTTTGACAATTAAAAGTAGCACCTTTTGGCTTGTACTTGATTACACGTTTCCACTGGATATTTCCACTTTTGGCTGAGGAACACTTTGACACTTTATCTATACTTTCACGTATCAATCCTCAGTGGTTTCAATCAAATTGCCCTAACTGAACAAAACCTAACTGGGTTATTATTTCCTCACTGGAATTCCTTAACACATGATCCACACTGGTGGCTTCCAATCCATCTTGACCATGAGGAGACCCTTCAAATGGTGATCTATGAGTCCAGGGAACAAAAGCCTCTCCTTCAATGACAAAGCCCAAGTGCATCAACCAGTCCCCTTCTTGTACAACTAATTCCAGCCATGGCTATTCAGAGTTTGCCCTGTGGCTACAGAGAGCACTCCATTCTCCAGAAATAGCCATAGCTCATCTTTCATAAGTGCTCAGGTTGTCTTATTGAGATGATGGCAGTGGTGGTGGTGGCGGAGGGAGAGCAGGAGGGGGTTAGAAGAGCAGGCTGGGTGTTGTTCATTTGAATGTCTGTCTCTTCAATGAGCTAAGTGCTTATGACACAGAGTTAATATTGAAGTTTTGGGAGTGCTCAGTGTTGTGTCGCTTTAGGGCCCCAAGCGTGCATCCAGAACACGAAACTTGTCATCAGACATCTTATCATAAGTGTCTAGCTGTCAGAAATGGCCAGTGTTTGCACTCCAACATTGCCATGTGCTAATATTACATTTGCATATAACAATTTAATCATTTTCATAAAACTAAACCCTTATTGTGAGTTAATATAAGAATTTATTTACAACTGTGTTTATTTACAACAAATGTATAACACACTAATAGGGTCATACAGTATACATTGGCATTTATAGATCATTACTATTTATTTTCAGTAAAAACATTACAAATATGTCAAATTTTGTTTTTGTTACCATAACAAACCCAGGTGTAACAATCATTCAAACGTACATTACCCTTAAATCCTTAAACCCTAGATCTCTTAGGTAACTATTGTCTGCATGGTGTTTGCATGTTCTCCCCATGCTTGATGGGTTTCCTCTCACAGTCCAAAGACATGTAGATTGTCTAACTGGCATTCTCCACATTCCAAATTCCGCATAGTAGGTGAGTGTGTATGTATGTGGTGTATGTGTGTGTCTGTGTGTGAACTGACACGCCATTTAGGGTGTGTCCCTGAGTCCCCCGGGATAGGCTCCAGCTTCCCGTGACCCTGATAAGTGATAAAATGATGTTATGTGTCACATTATGTGATGTTACACTTTTTTGGTTTTTCCTTGCACTTCCTGGGTTTTGCTTATGGGAAATCTTATTGTGACAGTATTTGGGACTTCCCATGCACATTAACATGATAAGTCCTAGTTCAAGCTCTTATCTGGTTTCAAGATTTTTAGCTTTTCTTCCATTTACTCAATAATATGATTAATGCAAATAGTTAAACAAATTGCCTGTCTTTACATTCTGCCTCTTCTTTCCACAAAACCGAAAGCAAGCAATTTTGGGAGGGGCTGTACATTGAGTATTCTGTTGACTCAGACCAACAAGGGTTATTGATATTGCCTACTCAGCTCACCATGGAGGTTAATATGGTGACATCCATAGCCTTGATCAAAGCCCTGTTTACAATTTGAGCACCCTTTCCTGGTGGTTTCCACAGCCCGGCAACCCTGCAGAAGTCAAAAAGGTGAAATTCCATGCCAGGTTTCAGGCAAAACCAGGCCCAGGGTTTCTGCTGTGGTGAAAGAATAGACCTTATGTGCCAGGCATGAATCATGCTATATGTAAGAATATAGCATCTGAGATGTGGCTTAATTTAGCTTATTAGCTTTGAGAACATCATGCTAGCACCACCACCCGGCTTTGTGAATGTTGTGCCGGCACCAGCTCCTGGTTTTCAGAGCATCATGCTTTGTCCACATTCTACCTTTGAAGATGTCATGCTGGTGCCAAGCTATCCAGAAATGTTCAAAATGATGGTGAGTCTGGATCAATTATTGGCTTTGTGCCCATGCCTAATGCCAACCTGGTAACTATACTAAGTTCCTGCATGAGAAAGTTTCATCTCACTTTTCATGTCAAGCTATTACACAGCCCCTCAAATGCAGTCGCCACACCTTGATTTGTGTGATTAGTTTATCTGTTTAAAGTGCATCATTCAGGTTGTTTGTATTGCATTTGCTTACCTCTTATTGTGGTGTGTTTATCTCATGTTTTTTGTTTCACCCTGCTCTCAGTTCCGTTCCTGGATAGTATACTAAAGCCATGCTATGCTAACCTTAATGCTTAGTCATGCTAATGCAATGCTAAGTTCTAGCTTATAGCCCTTCTTTCCAAACAGCTTCCTGCTAAATAATGAAAAACTTCCATTATATTAATTACTACAGTATATACAATATATAATGCTATATGAAAGAATATACCATCTGAGATATGGCTTGTTTTAATCTTCCCTAATTTGCTAAACAATAAGCAATGTTCTGCCATGGCTAACCCAATGTAACCTATGACTATACAAGTGATAGTAATAGAAGGACCCCTTTAATATACAGTAAAACTCCTGTAGTAGGAACTGCTGTCAATTAGAAGCAGGAATTCATCAGCCCTGTAGTGTAAATTGGTGTAATGCATAGCCAAACACTGATGCATGACTACTGGAAGCATTTGTCCATTAAACAAAGCAAAAATTTGAAAGCAATTATGCTTATATGTATCTCTGTATAGCTAGGTAGATTTTTACACTATAAATCTTTCAGGGAGCAAACATAGATATGAAAATATTTGTGACAGAAAATTAGTTTTTCTTGCTTTGAACCTATAGTCAGAGAACATTAACAGACTGTGAAGGTTATTCAGGGCGCTCAGATGGTACTAGGTCACTTGGCAGCATCCTCCTCTAAATGTTATCCACAAATCACTAGAAGCTCTCGTGCATGGCTGTCTTGGGCAACTTCAGTGCAATAAATCTGGGCAAATTAACCATGAACCCAAATCCCATGTAATGAAATGTGCTTTCGGGACCTGTTTTTATGCATTCCTGCAGAGCCTTAGGATTTGCTGCTAACTAATAAGTTTACCTTGAAAAAAAAAAAAACATGTATATATATATATATATATATATATATATATATATATATATATACGTGGTATCAGAGTATAATTTAATAGTTTAATTCTTTCTGCACTGGCTATTTTCTCTACTGGTATTATTTTCACAGGATAACATTTGTGTAGAATGTATTTTCAGTGTATAAATATCTTTTGTAATTAAAGAATAGTGCTCTTAGCTGCACATCAGTAAACTTGCAATGCTTGATCAGGGCCCTCAGTCAGAATTCTAATAGTCTTGTTTTGTTTCATTTGAAAGATCTTTCCAGTGCTGCCCAGGAGACTACTGCAAAAAGAATTCAATGACCCATAATAGATGCCATTTGCGTAGGCTCCTGTCTAATTGTTCTCCAATGGATATGATAAAATTAGAATCCCATTTTGATTGCATGCTTGCCATTTTAAATTGAATGGCAAAATTGCAGTGTGTTGAGATGCCTGTAAATCTTCTGTGGCATCCACTAACACTCCTGTCTCATTGAAAAGACATAAATAAAACGCACAAGCGAAAATCTCTGCCTTACTATCGTTGAAAAACACGTTTTTATAAATGCCTAATAAAGGTGTGGCCGTCATCTCCCTATGACATATTTCATAGTTGTTCTTTAACAACAAATCATGGGTTCTTGACGCCTGGCACCTGAATACAGAACAATGGAGAGATGAGGGCGAGATTGTCTTCATTAGGCCCATTAATATTCATAGAAAGTAGAAAATCTGACACCAGAGCGGACTTGGTAACCTTTTCTCATATTAGATTTTTTTTCTCTATTCCTTAACACAATTAAAGTCCAGCAATGGCTTAATTAATGCTGCTTTTTGTCAGGCGCTTTAAAGAACTGTCAATTTGGCCTCGGTCTGCCTGTCAGGGAGGAAGAAAGACAGTCATCCCACTCTGCCGCGAGACAGCCGCAATCATGGGGAAAGTCAAATTTCCAGACACCTTGCCAAATTGATTCTTTTAAGGGTTTTCTTCTAGATTATCCTTTTTTGTCATTTCTCTATCCTCTGCAGCAGGCTGAATTGTAGAATAAATCATGGGTGGATTCTGGGATGTTTTCTTTTTTCTTAATACATGAATGTCTGTTTGAGTTACACAGAAGCCTTTGTTTTCCTTAAATCTGAGAAAGGTATATTTCATATGTATGTACGTATGTATTTATGTATGTATGTACTGTATGTATGTATGTAGGTACGTTTCTATCTATCTATCTATATGGCTGCATCCTTCTCTATCTATCTATCTATCTATCTATCTATCTATCTATCTATCTATCTATCTATCTATCTATCTGTTGGTCAGTCCATTTGTCTGTCTCTGAGCATGTGATCTGAGCATGTGAGCATGTATATAATGCAGTTGATCTCTCTCTCTCTCTCTCTCTGGATATATTTCTCTATCTATCTTCCTGTCTGTCTCTTTGTATTTCTGTATATTTCTAGCTATCTGTTTATCTGACTGGCTCCATGCCTACCTACCTACCTACCTACCTACCTATCTATCTATCTATCTATCTATCTATCTATCTATCTATCTATCTATCTATCTATCTATCTATCTATCTATCTATCTATCTATGTTTTTACCTGTCTGTCTGTCTATCTGTCTGTCTTTGAGTGTGCAGTGGTGTATAATGCAGTTGATTACAGCAGTACACCTGCACAGTGAAGCATGAGACTCCCTCAGAGCAGTTATGAGATTAAAACTGAGTCAATACAGCAGCAAAATTCTGCTCTTTGTTGAATGTCACTGCAAAACACATCAGAAGAAGCGCACACCCATTTCCTCGAGAGTTGCGCTGTCATGAGGTGGAAGCTGCAAGCTGTCCAAACAAGCTGACAGCTGAAATGGCTCCTGCTAATGACTGATTTCCCTCTTGTGTGCATTTTTGATCAAAAAATAACTTATAAATGTCAAGACGAACCATCCAGAATGGCTGTAATAGCTGCCTGGAAAGAGATCTAATGGCATCTAATGGCACAGCGGTGATTCGATGATCTCAAGTAATTATTTTGTTTCAAAAGCAGTCTGTAGAAGTCTAAGAGGTTAAACAGAGATTTAGGTATATGGTTATATATAATCATGTACATACACAAATACAGTAAGAGAGTAGAAGTAATAATGTTATATTCATGTACACATGTGCAGTACATTTCTTCAAATAGAGCTCATCTTTGTTCTGATATTTCTTGTTATGCCAAGGTTTACGGTGGCTCTAGGGTCAAGGGTTCAATTCAGGTCTGTGTGTGGAGTTTGCACATTCTCTCCCTGTGCTTGTTGGGTTTCCTCCAGGAGCTCAGTTTCCTCTCACAGTCCACAGACATGCAGAGTAGGCTAATTGGTGTTTCCAAATTGCATGTTTCGTGTGTGTGCTTCTGTGCCCTTTGATGGACTGGCACCCCATCCAGGATGTACCCGGCCTCATGTCACCAGTCTCCTGGGACAGACTGTACAGGTTCAGCGGTATAGAGAGTGTGTGATTGGTCAGTAGTATCTGAATAAATTTCTCCAACAGCAAATCTGACAGTCACGTCATCTGTAATTCAAATCACAGGTTTATAATAACGAGCTTATTTTTGACATGCTTTTGTTTCTATAGTAACAGCTCATTCGCGCAATGTACTAATCCAGACTCAATAAAAATGATGGTGTTGGTATTTAATGATTATGCAAGTATCATTCTTACACTGAAGCAGATGTTTATATGATATTAGTGGATGGAGTCACGGGTGTAATTTGTCTACCCTGGGAAAGTTTTCAGGAGAGAAGACCTTGTGCTTTCTGGTGTCTTGGAAACATTTTCTTTTCATCTAATCATTATTAAAAGGAAGAAAAATTTGAGGTGAGTGAGAAAAGTGTCTCATGGGCAGATAGCATTGGAACAAGAAGCTAAAACAAGTTCAGGATGGGCTTTTATTGAAGACTTTAAGATATTAACAGTATCTCTGCTTCAGGTCATTCATTTTTTTCCCCTTACATATGGCATTTATATATTATATATATAAATATTATTATAACAGTTTGTTTTGTATGTACTGTATATATAAAATGAAGGTGTGTTGTATCCCTGTGACTCCTTGATGCCAAAAAAAACAAAAAAAAAACAGCACATAGACAGATGAACATACCTCGACGAGGTACAACAGTTTTAATTCTCAGCAATGCGCTCATCTTCATGCTGTCAGCAAATGCGGATTGAATATGATTCCTCGATCACATCTATTATAAGGTGTGAAGCTGGGGAATTGAAATGCCTCCCCTGTATTAATGAACCAGTATTCACCATTATGCTGAAGAAGGTGTAATGTTTCTGTCAGGTGCCTGGCTGGGGGAAACAGATTGAAACAGCAAAAGCTTCACTCTTAATGCTGAATGCAAAACAATGATGGCTTCACACTGTAATCATGTCAGTGTACGAAAAGAGCGGACTAATTGGAATTATACTAGTACAGGCAGTGAGCTCATTAAAACCATGCGCACTACCTCATGATAAACAGTCACTTTAAGGGACTGGCACTAATGTGATGAGGCAAAAGCTCTATTTTGCACTTGCCGATGAACACATCTCCTGTTTAAGCTCCTTAGTCTCACATCCTGATACATTCGGGAACGGACGCCTAATTGCCAGTGGAAATTAGCATGATGCTAACAAAGCTCATTCCACTGGGGAGGATCAGAAATGTTTCTTTAATGGACTTTCACCTAATTGTGGTTTTTAAGTGGGATTTAAAGCGGCAATAAAATAATTAACATTTGTGACTGAAATGTAAAAAAAAAAAAAAAAGATAAAATGGTAAGGAAAAAAAAATTGAATGTTACATTCTCATAATTTATGAAAATTTTAAATGGTTTGTGAGCTGAAAAAAAAAAAAAAAACGTCTTTTGGTTACACAGTGGACAGGGCAGCTATGTTTGTTACCCGTTCCAGTTTCGTGACAAGCCAGATGGCAAGCCATATGTAATGAACGGCAAGTCACCGATATGCAAGCCAAGTAGGAGGGGAAAAGGCATTGTATTTTTAATTGCTTCCAATCAAACTGCATTCATTAGAAAAACAAAAACAGAATCACATTTTAAGATCGAATCATTGCCCGGGCTCTCTCGCAAAAATGGGACAATGTCAAGTAAAGGTTAAATAACCCATTTGGTGGCGGCAACAACATGGTGTGGTGTCTTTGTTGAAATATTTAGTCACACTCACTGCTTATAATAAATCTCATAGAGCTCAACTTATGCAATGATTCCATCATGTTTACCACAGTCCTAATAAGACCATATGTATGATATCAAGATTGACAGTCGCTATGGTAATGAGTGAAGCCCATTTTTCCAAGCGAAAATGATTTCCACTCTAACAACATCTATTTAAAGCATGTGTAGTTAAGCCAGCCTTCTTATATAATGGGCTATTTCATTGTTACATTATTTTAAATATGTCAAACCTTGGGGCCATTTGAAAGGTATGTCAATTACAGTGGCGTATTGGACATCTCATGTGTCAAAACAATGTGATGAGGCCCGCCATCTTGCGCCTGGCTGCTTACAGTTGCCTTGCACCATTATAAGCAGGCCATGATGACACTCAGACACAGGAGTGACAGTTAGGGCGAGCAATTGAGACTCATTTCGCTCATTGTTAAATTGATCAGGGCTAAAAATAATGCTTCATCTCTCACACCTCTCCATCACACTTCATTACATTGCGCCAAGACAGACTCCTTTGTGCCATTTTGCCTGTATTCAAATCTCTGTAATACCATCTCATGTTTAAAGACTGACCGTGAGTCCCATATCAGGTCTTAATGACCAGAGCTGGCCGGCTGGTAATATGTCACTGTTCGCAGCCGATCACCCGGTGGGGAATAGACCATGCCAGTCTTAGTAATTGCACACACGGAGAGATTTATATCGCCATTATGTTCACCCATGAGAAATAATTCAAACGCGGGATAAAGTGCAATATGTGCCTGTTACAAATCCCTAAACTTTCCACGCATACACTCCAGCCTTGTCGAATGCATTTTATACCACTGTATATGAATTGCTCTGCATAAAAAAATAAATAAATAAGCATGTACACAGTTCGAAGCACTTTCTCTGTGAGACGCCTGGGAGTCCTCCTAATTGCTGACAGGCAGATAAACAATTTGTAAGAAAGTGGAATAAAAAGATAGACTTGTTGCTCAAAGGTGATTTCCTGTCAAGTTTCGATTTGCTCTCTTCTAGCCGAGCAAAACGTATTGGGCAACATTCGTCTACTCCTTGATCATTCGGGCGAGTGAGTCAAACTCAAACACTGCTGAGCACACCCTGCGCTCCTTGGGTTTTCCGATGCTTTCCTGGGGCTTTCGACATTGCATGATTGAAGGAGCTGCCAGCGGAACTCTCTCAGCGTTGTTGTTCAACCTCCTTGACTTCTCCTCACGGGAGCCAGCAGGTGTGCGCTGACGTAGGCCCGATCACCTTGGTAGCACCCTTAGACCAAAGGGAGAAGCACTCCAAGTGAACAGATCTAATGTTTGACAGGCTAATGAACGGTCTCCTAGGGTTATGCCATATCATCAGGGTTTGTTGTTGTAGACAGGACACGACAATCATTACAAGGTAATACGATGTACAGAAAATGGGAAGAAAAAAAAGCTTGAGGGTAACATTACTATCATGAGGCCCTCTTGATGGGTGAACTCTCTGCAAGGCTAAAGAGTTTTCTCCCTGTCAGTCAGAGTAAAGTCAAAGGTGCATTTTGCTGTGTGTGAGTCTTCTTTGAGGCTGAGGGAAGCAGCAATGCAGCAGGGAAGTGCCATGTTGTCTGGAAGCAACAGCCATCAAGAGCAGGTCAGTCACTTAGAGCACTTGTCCTTCTTCAGTCCAAGCGCTACCTCAATACCTCTCTCTCTCACACATATTCTCTCTCTCTCTGTCTTTCCTCGTCTTTCTCTCTCTGTGCCTGGCCTCAAGGGGCTTGCTCACCAGTGATAGCCCCAGTCAGATCATACCCATGCAATCAAATAGAGTTTTATTATATCTGTCTTCCCGGGGCCCAGCACTCCACTGCAAAAACATGTTTTGTTCTCTTTAACCTATTCCGTTGGGGACGCAAACCAACAGTGACACTGTCATTTGCGAGCGATGCAATAGGACTCCCTCGTGGTCCAAATGTCAGATTACACCACGCAGTACTAGTTATCCTCCCTAAATATAGTTCCTTGGGTATAAGCGGCTGTCGCAGGAAATTCACGGTTTCACACACATGGCCTTTAGTGGGACACTGTCTCAGGCCTTGAGAAGTTGTTAAGATCAAGCTAATTGTAAATTCATAACCATTTCTCGGCTCACTGTGGGATTCAGAGAGACAGAAGTACCTCGCCCAGGCCCTCTGCATGTCAAATTATGGACACGAGTTCCTTCAAGGAAGTCACGTTGAAATGAATTTCACGTCTCCTGCAAGGTTCCATCAACAAACCGATATGTTATAGATGAGTTCTCTTAAGTGCCCTAGCCTCTCTGGAGATTACTAGCACCTCACACGATTGGTTAGATTTCCTCTCTTTCCATCCTTCAAAACCTCAGACCCTGTATTCTTGACCCTTGCCACATATCATTGTATACAGAAAGCTTATACTCGATCACCTGTCACCAGACCATAATTTTGTATCAGCAGTAGAGAGAGTGTGATGGCAGTAAAGAGAGTTTAATGGCTCAGCGGTGTGCGTATGAGAAAGGGGATATCTCTTCCCATGGTTCATTTATTTCGAGCCCTATCAAAAGAAGATAGCTTTTGTCGCAGCGCCGATACATGTGCAAGGCCATCTGTTGGCCTGGATAAGGATAAGCGTAGTACAAATGAGCCATCACAATTCAGATAATGGTATAGGGCCATATTGTCCATCATTGCACCACAATTCATTCTGATGTTTAGTTGATGTCGTAGAACATCCAAGCATTAATTTGGACAGAAGTATAGTTACATTTAAATAGTCTCATAGAGCGCTAGCCACCTGACAGAATAACTAATGATAAATGAAATATGAGCATCTGTGCATTGAAAAGCTGAGTGAATCTATCTGTAAATATTACTTTGACAAATGACAAAAAAAAGGTGTTTCTTTCCATTTTCAAAGGCACCTTCACCAGCTCCATTAGCTTTCCAAGTCACATAACTTTCATCCAAACCTTTTTTTTTTGTACCTTTTTTGGATGTCCCGTCAAATACAACAAATTATATCTGAGTTGCTACCAACTGTCTGGCTATGAATGGAAGTGCCTGAAATCCAAGGCCTCCTTCTTCCATGACCTTCAGCCTGTCTACAGAACTAAACTTTTGATGATCGGTGTAATTGTGTGAGTGGCTCTGTGACTGACAGGTCCAGAAATTGTTCCAAAGGAAAAAGTGACTAGGTCAGTCACAGGCACAACTGTGAGAGAGAGCCATAAAATGATGTGAGTATGATGTAGTGAAACCTGTTTCCCCCCAAGAAGCTCAGAAAGCCCCATGTTCCCAATTCTCAAAGCACACAAAACACTTGGTCACTATGGAGAACATTTCTTTTGAGAGTCTCTTAATTATGATTTAAGTCGCTGTCTATAAACTTTATGTGTAAACCAAAATATCTTGTTTAACATTTTTCTAATAAAATTGATTTCAAAAGCTTTATGGACTTTCTTACGCTGTGCATATGCAGATGATGTTTTCTTATGCTGTCCTTGGTTAATTCTAAGATCTCATAAAACTACAAAGCAATAAATGCAATGCATAAAACAGATTTTTAAAAAAATTGTTTCTATGCTTAATTTATTTAGGACTAGCGTTAGTACCCATTTTTATGGATAAAGAGTTCGTAGAAATAGTTAAAAGATTAAAGCTAAAAATAAGCTGATCAGCTTTAATGTAATCAATTATATTATTTCAGCTTGAAGCCCACCAGGCCCAGCACTCTGGCTAAGTTATTAATGCAAAGAAATACAATTTTGTAAGGTTGAGTATCTTACACCTTGTTAATGCTAAGTTGTACCTCCTTCATTGTCAGCCAAATACACTCACAGATGAGAAAATGAAAAAAAATAGATCAGAAAAAAGTTAAGTAAAAAAAAAAGAAAGAAAAAAGAGTATAGTGTGTTAAAATTCACTTATACATATACTTTTAAACTTCATAAACATTCATACATACATATATACGCTTATACGTCATATAAAATTCAGTTTAGATTTTCTAATTAATACAGTATCTATTAGTGCAGGTGTTTGTTTACATTAAGCAAGTAGCTTATTTAAAGTCGATGAATAAATCTGGCACATACAGTAACTGTTCATAACATCGCTTTTATTCAACATCTTGAATCGGCCCAGCGGTCGATTTAAGATGCACCCACAGTTTGCGCAGTACGCTGTCAAAACTTGCGATTTCTAATCTGGCACATAACTGCTCATAACTTCACCCTCCAGGCAACATTTAGATTTTATTTATGGCGCAAATTTAACTTCAGGCAAATACCAAAGCGCTGCCAAGGTTTCATTATATTCTGACAGACATACAAACAGATATTTTTCTGAGACTGGTTTCTTGTCCTCCAATGTATGAAACGAGTCATTTTTAAAAAAATCTTTGGCAAGTTGATTAAATATAAGTGGAATATAAGATTTTGAGATATTTTTGCTATTGTTGTGGGGGGAAAATCGACTTTGGGGTGGTAGCACCTGCATCAACCTACCCCAACACTGTAGGTATCATATTACAGAAGAAGACATGCAGCATTTCTGTCTGTATTAAAGGCAGAACTTTTTGGAGTTTGTTGATTTTTATGTTGGTGCACATATTATGCATTCACATCACTCCTTTCTAAATCTGTTCTGATATTTACTACGGCCAGAGTCAGAGCCTTCACATCATCTTGAACCTTGAACTTCTGGATCGTCATTTCCTGGCATTATAGCAAATGTGAAAACATTCAAAGCACTGTACTGTATATGTTTTTTTTTTTTCATTCTTCAGACATCCAACCACATAAATAATCAAGACCCTGTCCAAACCGTATGAGTAATTACCCTGTGTAGTGACGGCTAAAGGCAGGAAGGAAAATGACATGCCTCCAGCAGGGAGATGTAGTGTAAATTTTATGAATGACAAAAAAGATTAGTGGAACGACTTGGTACATGTTACCCTGACCTCAGTTGGGGGGCTGTAACATGCAGAGAGTTCGGTGAATACCGAACTCAGACAGAAAGAAAGCATGATCCTAGTCGTATGTTTTTACAGTATATGTGGTTTTTTAAATTTTATTTTAATCTTATGTTACTTTCTGTAATGTTATTTTCATGCAATCATGAATGTAGAGAAGGATTTAACATGTGAATTTTTAGTAGATTTAAATGTCTAATGAGCAAGCCAGAGGTGATAGAAGCAAAGAATTACTCTGTGATAGAAACCTTGAGAGAACCCAGACACAATGGACAACGGATCATTTATTATAAATCATTCCTCTTTTACAAAATACAATGTACACTGTAAAGGCAAAAAGTTCCAAGTGTGTGGTGGGGTCATGATTGTGAATAAGATATCAGCTACTGTCCTGTTACATCAGGAGATATTAGACATGAACCTACAGTGTCCAGGTGAAACTATCCATTGATTCTAAATGTATTTAATGTTTCCTATTATGATATAATTCTGATTATATAACAATTAGTTTCGACTAAGTGATCTGATTGGACAAGCGGCATTCCATGTGTGGTGATATAGTGAATAACAGACTGGGATATTTAACTGTATGTGTCACTCTGCATCACAGGTGTTCTAATCATTAATTACACTGTCGGTCAGTAGCATGGTGCTGTTGTTTTTTTTGTGTAGTAGCTCGGTATGGTCCGCAGTATAACCCACGTTCAAAACCAATAGAAGCACTTTCAGCAAGAAAACATCCAATAATGTTATGTCATCATAAAAAAATAAAAATAATATAAATGATAAAAACACTTTTAAGTCTTTCTGAATCGCCTCTGAACCGTCTGTACCGTTCCGTTCACGGCTAACACAAATTACACAGCTAGCTAACGTCTAACAGAAGGCTAAATCCTAAATGCCTCTCTAACCCCTCGATCAAGGGCCCTACTTTTTGTGTGGAACAAGTGGAACAAGAGACTGTACAGCCTACATAGTGCACTAGCTTTCCCATTAACTCTATTTCACAACAACACTATTCACCCTGTAAGGGAAATACACTAAATACACTAACTATTTATCATGATTGTCCACCAATTTCCACATTTTAATATTTTATTCTCCTCATCTTTTGGCTACGTAGTAACGGTAAGAATTTAAAACTACTTTCATCCCTGTTAATTATACCTACTGCTGGTCACTGAAATTCAGGATTCAAGAATTAAATTTTTAGATTAGATTAGATTAGATTAGATTCAACTTTATTGTCATTGCACATAGTCACAAGGCAACGAAATGCAGTTAGCATCTAACCAGAAGTGCAAGTTAGCAGTGCAATATAAACATATATACAGATCTATAAAAACTTGTATGATAGAAGTAAGGTCTATGTATAAATTGTATTACAGAAAGAAATATATATATATATATATATATATATATATATATATATATATATATATATATATATATATATATATATATATATATGTACATGAATATACAGTGTAAAGTGAGCATAGATGGATAAATTAATGTACAGAATAGTTGTAAATCTACAGATATTTCTGATTATAAATATGTGGAATAAAGATATACAGAAACTATATATAGGTGAATTTACATTATGTGCAATAGTATGAATATACATATGAATAAATATGAGTAATTTTAGATTTTATATATAGTTTATATACAGTAATAATGGCATATATTTATGGTGTGACTCAAATTATTTCATGACTCGAATAACAAATAATAATAATAATAATAATAATAATAATAATAATAATATGGTTTGCTGTGATTTTCTAACAGTAAATACTAGATACATTTGACTTTTTTTTTCAGTCGCTAAGATATCATTACTTTGTAGTGAAGGGTGCAGCTGTTTTTGGAACTTGTTTTTGGAAGCCTGTTAAAGAATTTTTTGGGACTAAGGAAATGTCCGGATTGCCTTTAATTACCTTTAATGAATGCAGAGAGGACCTAGAGATAGTCTCAAACATGAACCCTCCCTGCCATAAATGTGAAAAGAGCAACTCCAGTCTTGATTAACTGTTTCGCTGGCACTGATTCCGTCACTGGGTAACACCCATGACTCAACCACGACATTGCTGTTTGATTGTTATTTTTGTTCCACCATGTCTCTCTTGCACTATTCAGCAAGGCCTCCACCCTGAGTCTTCTCACTCTGTCTGATCTGCCATTGATACTCTTTTGTGTTGCCTTTCCATAGAGAGGCTTTGTTCGCTATATAATTACAGGGGTATTTCTTTTCAATTGTGTTCCTGAATGGTGCTTGTGAATCTTCTCTGTCTGCCATGAGGTCTGACAGTGAGACAGGGCATGCAGCCATGTTCACACACACGCACACGCGCACACACACACACCAGCGATGAGTGGCGGAAGCCGATCAAAAAGGCTCTTGCTTTGTGTCAGAGGTCTGATGTCATTGCTCCATAGGGGGAACAACAGAGCACAAGAGAGGAGTGCCAGTGTAGATTCCAGACATGTTCTGAGGACACGGGCCTGATGTGACATGTGAGCTACACTGCTCGCCATGCTGCGGCGCAGAGCTCTACATCAATTTGTGTACATATCTTGTAAAGAAGCTGATGGTCTAAATTAAAACATCAAAAATGTGTCTGGAACACTCACTCGCTCATCAAGACGAGACTTTTATTCTCTGGATTTTAAAATCAGACCATCCATCCCATTAAGACTCCCCAAAGCCTGTATGTGAACGCAACCAGGCCCGGAATGTGTTTTATTTATATTCAGTAGATGACATGGAATCAAACAAGGTAAATGTTTCTTGACTGGGAATCGGTTCTTGATTCAGGATGAAGAGGCTTGTCTGGACAAGCGCTATAAACATATTGTGCCAAAAAGATAAATCTGTCTAGGTGCTTTAAAATGCTGTATCTCTTTGAGCTTCGCTTTAGGAGGAAGGCCTCACAACTCCAGCAGGGAAAAAAAAAAAAAATCAATATACAGCAAGCAAGCAGAAATGATATGTGTGCGCTCTGTGATGAATTGCACTTAGCACCTTTTTCACTACCAGATCAGCCAAATTAAAATGATTTATGCAGCGGCTAACAGTTTGCACCATGTAGTCTTTGACCAAATGTGACAATAAGATCTTCAGTAACGGAAAACCCATTTGAGCAGAAGAACCGTGGTTGCACTGCATGCCACAGTAAGCAGAAATCTGGCATGCTGAGATGCATGAACGTTTTGAAAGGGATTGGACAGATGCTCTTCATTTCAAAAGCATTTTCTCATTGCCAACGGCAAATCAACTAAATGCATGTCAGTCACTCCATTCTCTCGCACCACGGAGAATGCTTTTCACTGAGCCTTGCAATTCCATTCCTCTGTTTTCATTCATTTATCTGGAGAAAATATCTGTAGAGGTACATATTACCCTTAGATGTACACAATTTATAAGCATATAAGAGCCTCATATTAAACTGATTGGTCTGTCCTTAGGATGGATGAATTGTTTGAGAAGCAATGGAGCGAGTCCATTTTGCACCGAATACGACCACTTTCTGAATTAAATGTCAGACCTTTAATGCTTCTATTACAACACTGGAATATTTAACCCGTTCCCGTTACGTTGATGCTACTCGTGTGTGGCATCTTTGTAGAGTTCTGAAGAGATCTACAGTTTCCTTAGGCTACTGAGGATAGAGAAATGCTTTCATACGTAATAGACTATTCCATTTTGTCCCCACACCAGTACGAACTGTACAGTAAATGGGACTGAACTCAGATCCATCCAACATGCAAGAAGAGTACGAGTCGTTTGCAAGGCATGAACGTTTTAAATGCGATTTGAAAAGTGGAAAGGAAATGAAAATGGTAACAATAATAGAGCAAACAGCATGCAGTAAGAGCGGTATGAATTATGCAGGGAAGTGAAGGGTGTGTGCTGGTGGTTGATGGCGAAGATTGAGTTGTCCACTTCCAGCTCACTGGTTTGATATATCCATCATGGACAGCAAAGGAGACCCTGACAGTTGGGCTGCTCAAAGCCAGCTGTTTTCATGCTTTGAAGCTTCTGGATTGCGCAGCCACGTCGAAGGATTGTTAGAAGATTATTAGACAAAAACGGCATCACACGTCTGAGTAACGCGGAGTGCTTCAATATTTCCATGTTATAAACATGCTAAATTACGATGTTTTTTAAAAATAGATATATAATATGATAACGTTTACCTCAACTCATACCATGCATGACCATTATCAAGTTCCTGAAATATGAATTCTGATACATGTATTCAACAGACAACGTAGACTTCATAGTCAATTCATATCGTTGCTAAACAGCATTCATGCCCTGAACAAAATAAGTTTAATCCTATCACAAGATCTTTCCCCCTCAACACATACACACACTTTCACAATAATTACGAAACTCACAACAGCAAGACTCAAGATTAGTAAGGAGGTCACCCACATCCTCCTGTTTTCTCACCTCAGATAAAAGAAGACAGAAAAACAATGATGAAATACATTTTTTTCCCTAATTCATCTTTAAGAACCTAGTTTAAAAAAAAATCATATTTTTTACATTTATAAATGTATAATAATTTACAGAACCTAATTATAAAATACTACTTATCCACAAAACAATACCAAATACATATCTTTGCCCAGTCATCCTAATTGCATAATCACACTAGCAAATAGTCCTGCTTGTAATGTTTGTAATGCGTCAAAAATATGCGATACTGAGATGACTTTGTGGATAGGTTTAGAGAAGGCCCACTCATGGGTGTGACAGTGAAGTGTCCACACATACTTTTAGTAACATCTCTCACTCATTCTCTAAACTGCTCATCCTGTACAGGGTCGTGGAAAGTCTGGAGCCTATCCAAGGGACTTAGGGCACAAGGCAGGATATACACTCAATGTGGTGCCACTCCATCTCAGGGCACACACTCACACACTCACTCCACTACAATTTGGAAATGGCAAATAGCCTACTCTGCTTGTCTTTGGACTGTGACGAAAAGGAGGACCCCAGGGAAACATGCAAGCTCCGCACACACACACACACACACACACACACACACACACACACACACAGGCAGGATTTGAACCTCTGACCCTGGAGGTGCAAAACCACAGCGCTAATCACTATGCCAACTTGGCAATGTCTGTTAAATCAAAATGTGTTCATTTTCCTCGCTTTTTAAATTTCTTAAAGATTCTTATTTTAAAAAAATAGTGAAAGATATTTTGATGTCGAAACTTTTGATGTTAGGTCAACCAATAGTAGTTAATATATATTATATAATACCAATTGTAGTCAATATTATATTATATAATATTCAGACTGACTGAATATTAACACATTATTTACAATGGACAGGCAATGTGTTCCAAATAGATATCAGTACAGATACCAATGCTTTTCTTGTTAATGAACAGATATGAAGAAGCTTGCTGTACAAAGAAAGATACTCGGGCAGCACTTGTTTATTGATCCGGCCTGGTCAGGACAACAGTGGTTAAAATTAGGCAACTAGCTTGATTATATGTCAGCAATTGGAACAACGAAATTTGTTGCTTGTTTGGAAAATGTCATCGGCAGGCAAGAAGAAGAAGAAAAATAATAATTTTTAGAGCAGGATAAAAAAAAAAAAAAAACAGTCCTGCACAAAGAAACAAAATATGAATTTAGACATGGATATTTGGACACTGGGAAATAAGGATAAAGATATAGAACACAAAAACAGATAGAGATAGTGGCACTTGGATTACACCTCTCTATATGCAGTAACTTCTAGCTAAAGAGTTTTATTGATTATACTGCCATACCAGTTTTATTGGAAAATTCCTTGGAATATAATATTGCTTATAGATATCTGATATCTATTAAAATATTACTCGAGCATTCGTTCTCATAGAATAGCAAATGTTTTTGGCTTTAATAAAAATCATAATAATCATAATAATCATAATATCATAAATCATTTCTCCAGATCAGCCCCAGAAATAAGTCCTGCTAAATGATACATCCTAGAATGCATCTTGTTCTCCCAAATAGCTTTCATTACTAACAAAGGGTGGAGTAAAAAAGGAAAAAATCTGGCCAGGGGATGCCAGCATTTATCTCTAAATGATCTGCCATTTAACCAACACATCACAAGAGCAACAACAAAAAGGGGAAGAAATAAGATTTTAAGGAAATGGAAACTTCCATGGCTGCTTACTCACCTAAGAAGCATCAACTCAAATAGCTTGCTTGGCTGTATGTGCACTTACAATTCCCAAGGGTGCCACAACCTGTGTCTCACTCACCCTCAGGGTCCACAAGCATTTCTGTCCGCGAAATGAAATTGTATGGCATGCGAGATTAGCCCGACACTAATGCAAGGTCAAAAATAATAGAATCAATAGGCAGGCCTGGCGATGTTAACATTTACAGAAAATTACAGAGTGAAAAGCGCTGTCGAAAACAGAATGAAACGAGTCTCTGCTGAATTCGTATTGATGTCTTTTCATTACTTCTCATAATTCGACTTTTCTTTTGTGTGCTGCGGCGGTCAGCGGCCATACTTTATTACCCTTTGTGTTAGATGTGCATGTCACAAAAAAAGGTGTGTGTGTGTGTGTGCATATGAGATTTTGTGTGTGTGTGTGTGTGTGTGTGTGTGTCAATGTACAGCTGTCAGCTTGCAATGAATTCTTGTAGCCAATCAGATTGTCAGGTCTTAATTGATTAATGACAAGTATTAAGAGAAAGGATTAGATAACCTTGCATTGTCAGCCTTGGTGCTGCTTGCCAGTCGGGCTGCGCCTACGTTTTCTCCGTAGAAACAAAATGCATGCGATAAATATGTTCGTGAACGAAAAAACAACAGCATACATATAAATATACTGTATATGGTGTGTCTTTGTATATGCAATACTATGTACATGATCAGCATCAGTGATTTGCCAATCTCTTTTTTGTCTGTCAGTAATAACAATGAGCACGTCTGATAATTATGGAGAAGGCAGAACCATGATCAGGGAGAGAGTTGATGAACAAGCCGACAAAAGCATGATTGTACGACGACAAAGACAACGTCAAAGCGTCGAAGCAGAACAAAGCCAGCTAACATCAATGTAAACAAAATGTCTCGGCCCTAGTTTTATTGCCCCTCCGAACAATGTCAATATCAGGCAGCGACTCGTGGGTGAGTGTTGTGGGCTCAGGCGCGTCTGCTCAAGTCTATTGTCACTCTCGCCTGTGAAAGGAAAATAACAGTTATGGATGGTTTTCTCGGCGCTGCCATTGTCACATCAAGTGTTTTTATTGCTGTCATTATAGTTTAACATCGCACTGTTAATTCTGTTAATTAAAAAGCTGATTGCTTTTGCCAGTCTGTGATCTCCATTTGGTGAGTCCATATGGTAGGAGATTACTTGTTGTAAATTTCAATGAAGTCTTATCAGAGCTCGGATACATATAATCAAGCAGTACAAGTACTGGAATTAAGTCTATAAACCTCAATTATCTTCTTGTGCATCAATAGTATACTGTACATCTGATTATCTAAGACTTCACAATTCCTCCAGATAAACCATTTAGGCTTAAACTGCATGCAGAATTCATGGTTATGTTAATTAAGCATATCACGCTGATGACACTCACATGGGGATTTAATATATAGGTCCAGATTTCCAGTAATCACGTTCTCAATCACAGAGTTAGTTACATTATTCATCTCACTCTAAGGCTCACTCTGCATGTATGATGTATAAAATCATTTCAAATTACACATCATTCGTGAGAAATCAGAGTTTCTTTTCGTTGTTTTTCTTTTCGTTTCTTTTTCTGCACCCTTTCGAGCTGCTGAATCTGAGCACATTGTTTGCAATCTTGCTGTCAGCAAAACAAGAGGCCCATCTCATGTACATAAATCAGAATGACACTCACTCTGATGGCCTCTGATAGCATGGTTTTATTGGTGCCCTAAGGTACTAGAGTTCGAGCCACAATGGGCTATCCAAAGCCTGCAAAAAATTGCAGTTCATACGTAGCTTATGGCATAATGGAAGGTTGCAGATGCCCTAAAATACAGGGTTCTTTTTTCCATAATCAATGGTTGATGTGAAAATGAATGTTCTTTATCTGGGGGTCTTTGATCCAGGATGACATAACATGTACACATATTATTCCAAGGATGAACTTACAGGGATTCTTTTCAGCTGCATCAGTCATTAAAGAAGAAGAAGAAAAAAGGAATTAAGGAATCATCGCATCAAGCCTCACAAAGAAAACACAACAACAACAACAGAATATGGAAAACATAAAATGCACCATTTAATTGATGAATGCAGTTTAGTAGTAGCCTTCTAGTACGGGCTCACACAAAATAAAGATCACAGGCATCATGTGCTATGTGCAAAGTGATGACATGCAAAACTGCCGTTCTCAGATAAGTGATGACACGCAGATCTTCCACCTGCCAGCTCAAGATCACATGAGATCACTAAATCAGCTTGGGATGCAGTGAGTGATAGCTATGATGCAATTGGTTAACGTAGAATGCTCAGTGTATGTACTGACTGTGTAGCTCCAAGGTGACTTATCGGCTCAGTTCTGGACAGTGTGGGTGTCCACATGGGAAACGGTGAGTGATGACAGAAAGACTCTTATTTGAAAAGTGTGTGCGTGCGTGTGTTTGTCTGTGTCTGTGTGTGTCTGTGTGTCTGTGTGTCTGCACTACACTTGCGCAAAAATTTACTGCTCTACACTTCCCATGAGGTGCTGTCTGTATTTATACTTTACATTCCATTGAGGAGAAGTGGTGATGGGAACTAGGGCTAACCTGAAAACCGTTCCCCTTGTCATGTCAGAAAAAGAAGAAGAAAAAAAAAAAAACTAATTGCACTTATCGCAGAAGGTAGAAGCGTTCAGGTCTGTTTTTGCAGGTCTGGGCTGCTGTCGCTTTTGAGGACTGAAGAACCATTTATGATGCTTTTGACCTTTTAATGACCATCAGGACGGTTAGGTTTACTATATCAAGATGTAGGTTTATCACATGGGAGTTAATGCATGTATGTCCTTTACAGAGCTATAACTCTTTGCAGTCTCCTAGGTACAGGAAATGGAAGTAGTGCATAACCTTAAAGCTAGTAAAGTTGACTTAAATATGTTCCTGCGTGGTTATCACATGATACAACATATATCAAATTTTACAACAAAGTCATTCCTGTTGTATGCATGATGAGTCAGATTTAAGACCGTTATGAAATTGTCATTACCAGAAATATGGCAACTGACAAAAACAGCAGTGAATACATTTGTTTTCACTCCAGAATATGATTATATGAGCTTTATTTTAGTTGTACAGAGGTCATGTATCATGCAATACCAGTATGCAGTGATAATATCAAAATTTTGTTTGTGCATACTGATGGTTATTGATGATTTTTTTTTTTTCGTACTGATACTAAAAGGGGTACCTTATCTCTGCTTTCCGGATTTACACAGTGACCATGAAAACTCTATGTGTGGTCATGCAGTTAAAATACTAGGCTAATTCTTTATAACATTTTGAATTTAAAAGACTTAGCTAGCTATATTGGCTTTCTTAAATCGAGCAAAGAAGAACAGTTTTTGTTTCTTTTTGTAACAAGAATGAACACTTCTGTAAGTAGAGCATGTTCATTGTATCTAATGACCACAATGGTAATGACTGTTAGTGGCTAATCATCAAGAACATCATTCTGGGTAAGCGCTGTTATTAGTTTCACTTACCTAGCATTGTCTAAACTGAGTTTTAAATCTAGGATGTTATATTAGGTTAGTCGCATTGTATGCAAATGCTTCTTGAGTTTATCCAGATCTCTATGGTGCCTTCATTGTGCTACCAAAACAGCTCTTCCTCATCAAGGCATGGACTCCACAAGGTGTGCACATGTGTCTGGCAGAAAGATATATGCAGCAGCATAATACAACCCTCCATAGTGTCATTTCCTCCTGATATAAGTGATCCAAAAGAACATAGCAAGATATGAAACATCAGACAAGGCCACCTTCTTTCGTTGCTCCATAGTTCAGCATGGTCCAGCATGGGCACCCTGATCAATCCGGAGCTACGCAGCCCACAAACCCTGATGGACTGTGTACTCTCACACCTTTCTATCATAGTTCTTAGTGAGATGCCGATTTCCTTTTCCAGCAGGACTTGCCACCTGCCCACAGTGCCAAAACTACTACTAACTGGTTTGCTGACCATGATCCAGCATTACTGTGCTCAATTGGCCAGCCAACTCATCTTAGTTAAGAATCTATGGGGATTTTTTTTTTCATGAGCTTTAAACTGTAATCATTAAAATTAAAGCGAAAAAAGGCTTGAATATTTCCCTTTATGTGTAATGAATCTAAAATCTGATTTAAAAAGTATATACATCAGAATATGTAGTGTGTATACACACACACACACACACTATGTGAATTGTTGCAATACTTACAATTTTAAAATTTTATTTAGTATGTATTCTTTAAAAATAAATAAATAAATAAAAATCCCGAGCATTCTTAGAATTGCTAAACATTTTTAGCTCCTGAAAATGGTTATACGTCAGTCTTGACTGTTAAGTTACAGGATACATTGTATATACAGTATCTGTATCTGTAGTATCATTGTATATACACTATCTATCTATCTATCTATCTATCTATCTATCTATCTATCTATCTATCTATCTATAGATAGATAGATAGATAGATACTTCATTGATCCTGAAGGAAATTCCAGAATTCCAGAAAAAAACAGTTTATTATTATTATTATTATTATTGTACTATGTCAAAGGGGTAAACTGAAGATTTAACATAATTGATAAATTTGATTAGTTTCAAAGTTTTATATCAGTGGTTACCTAAGTCGTTTTATATAACCCTAGCTGAGCTGCACTAGCATAAGGATGTCTTCTAGGTAGCAAACACATTTGTGAGTCATTCCCGATTACTGCATCTTCCAAATTCCACAAATGACAATGTCCCAAGATAGCACACAAAAAAAAAAAAGAAAAAGAAAAAATCACCAACAGTGTGGTTCTAATTCTAATGTAAAAGTGTGCTATAAACTCCTTAAGGCTGTCAGAATTTAGAATTTCACCCTGTCTGGTCGAAAAATGCTATTTCAAAGGCTACATGCTGGATTTTCCTCACAGCTGTGAGTGCACATCGAATTACAGGGCTGCATCCCAAAATGCATAAGGCACATTAAGTAGTATGCCTAAAGAGCACCAATAATGTACTGACAAATTATGCAGTTTGGGACACAGCTCAAGGGTTTGCAAGGATATAATTTAATGTTTCCAGTAAGTGAGTATTACAAATAAATCCGTCCACGTGCCATTGGGCACATCGGCTGACAAATACTCCTACTTGTGGAGATATATCTGTCATCCCAGTGGCAGTGGCTTACAGGGTGGGGTTGCCACTTCGATGCCTGATTCTTTCAAATAAATAAACACATAAAAAGAATGAGCATTCTGCTAAATTTGACCCATTCTGGATTAGTAGCAGACATTCAAAAAAAGTTCTTCCATAAAGTAGTTTCATTTAAAATCTCTTACTTGAGTTTTTGTCTTAGTCACTACTTACAGTATGCATTTACACAAGTGAGTTGCTGTTAAATTAGCAGTAATTTACATTATTGTGTTTTCACTCTTTCCATACAGTAACTTGTCTTTTTTTTTACATGTGAGATAGATTCTTACTTTTGCTTTTTGTTTTGGATTATGCTACTCAATTAACCACTACTGAAGCTGAAACCCATTCAAACTGGCACTCATAGTTTTACATTTGAGATGTCGGTCATGTTTGTTACTGATCGGCAGCGGGTTATGAGTTTCCACGGTTTTAGAGATATCACCCAATCATCATGTGTATAGGAGGGACCAGCAAAGAGTGCACTCTCCAGAAAATATTAGGATTGTTTTATTTTATTTATTTATTGCACACTTTATTCAGTCCCAGAGGCGCCCATCTTAGTCAAAAAACACCTAGTAAAAGCCGGTTGCCAGATGAGCATCCCATTAAAACACAAAGGACTTGATTCTGCCATGGACACTCAGAGAAGTTTAGTTTGTCGATCTATGGTGTGAATTTCTAGAGTTCCTATCTGTGGTGTGGATAAAGGAAAGTGTCGCAGAGGCTGCTTGCCCACCAAAATCTGATTGAGGTAAATGATGAAAGACGGCAATATTGTTCTCGGTTATTTGATCATTTCATTCACTAAAATATTGAATCTCACTAAGAGTGATTAATTATATTGACAATTTGGTAAACATTTCATTTCCGCATTTTAATGAGGTTTTATGGGAAACCTGGCCCTCCCTTACCATCTGTTGAAAAACAATCAGCTTCGCCATGTCAGCTGCTTATGACATTGCCAACATCCTCACATCTCAACCTTGTCAAATTGTATTAGCTCATATCCCTGCTCATAATTACCTTATTACTAACAACACTAATTTTGTTTGCAGAGTCTCTTTAAATAACACGCTAAGAAGTTTTATGTCCCATTCAATGTCCCAAAGGTTCCAAAACTTTGCTCAAGTTTGCCCAATTACTGTCTCACAGACTGAGTTTTGAGTATTGCACTGGCCTTAAGGAGATCAGAAAACTTAAACTTGTGTCGTCCTCTTTGTTTCTTCCTGACACATAACATCTGATGGGAGTATTTTTATTACCCAATCTATGTTCATTACCTTACCTAAAGTCTTCTCTATCTATTTCACTATCAAATCGCTTTTTTTCCCCTCCAGTCTGTGAAACACATTAGGCACAAGCCAGATAATGTTAGTACTCCAGCCAAAACACAGAGCTATAAATATAAGTTACACACTGAAGGCAAGCAGGCGCACTGGGTGAGTCACTCTTGCCCTAAATAACCTCACTAGCCTCACTAGCGGGATACGAGTTGTCTATATAAAACAACTTTTAGTTGACTTTGATTAGCTGACTCGTCATTTATTACATACACTGCTTCCTACAAAACTAGACAACAAAAGATCCTTATTTTTTTTGGCATGTACAAAGCTAAAGAAATTCCAACAAGACTCCTGTTTGCTTTGTTTATACTCTTACCCGTTCTCTTTGGTGATTGGCTCCCAGCACTGCCAGTCAGTGTAGTTGGGCTTTAAGTGAGGCTGATGACGTGCTGTACTGTATGATGTATCACAGCTGCTGCTGCTGATGTACAGTATGAACACAAATTTCCCTCTAGTTAAAAATAATACCACTGACACAGCACACATTGTGAATAACTATTACTGAATTGTCAGGGACACTCGGGTATTTTTAGTGCACTAAAATCGTCAACACTATTTTTTTTTTTTAAAACAACAAAACCAATGAAATATTCGATTGTGGACCCAAACACACACACACACACACCAAGAACATCTCAAAAGTCATTAAAAAACCTCAACCTGTAACATCCTTATAACATGCCATGTTCATTCGCTCAATCTCAGACAGGTTGTGATACACACTTCCAAACCCTCCGCTGTCCATGATGTTCCCGGCCCTGAACCCTGACCGTGTGGCTCCTGATGCACCTCATTCTCACATCTCCAGTCCTCCAGCAGCAAAGCACTGTCACATCTGACATTGTCATGTCAACTCCAACACAGCCTAGATAGGGAGGCGTGTTTGACCCAGGAGAAAGAGAGGACTGACCTACTTTAAGCGAATTCTCCATTTACTTTTGCCTATATCTGCAGGCTGGGATAAAGAGACACATCTTCAGAACTACCTACTGCTGCGCTCACATTTTTGTTAAATACAACACTTGAACATGTTTGTTACTTCTCTATAATTGTCCCAGTGACACAGGGCATGCCTTCAGTGTTTTGTTTTTTTTCTTTCTGGTTAAAAGTGGTTCTTTAAAAGATATATTTCAGAAACACCTGACTGGTTAAAGGAAGAGAAATGCAGATTAAGCAGATTTTAAATAGTATTTTTAAAATAGCAATTCATCTCAATGCCCAAATTACATATGTACAAAAGTTAAAAGTTACAAAAAAGTCCTTTAAAAGATCATATTTCATCAATGGCGTTTATTCATATCATTAGTATGTACTGTATAATGTTTAGAAAAGTTGACTTGGCAAACTTTGCAGGCAGTAGAACACCTTGGGGAAGCTCCTATATAGATAAAGACAAGTTAAAAGACCAAAGAGTAAATACTTCATGCCTGGTTTATATTAAAGAGGATCTTAAGCCATAAAGGACATGATCATGAAAGGAACATGCATTTTAAATATTTGTTTTATTTTTATTCCAATTTTAAAATGAGCAATTTTTGACCAAATGGGTTAAACCTAGTGAACTGGCCCAGTTACCAATTTACCATTGACCACCATCCACCAATCACCATCCAGTGTAATCGAGGACTAGGCCTAATCTGTGAACAGTAAACTATTAAATAGATATGGAAAGAAGCAATGTGAAATATACTGTATGCACACAATGCAATGCTACACACACACACACACACACACACACACATACACACACACACACACACACACACACACACACATACACACACACACACACACACACACACACACACATTCACACACATATGCACAAAGTGCTCTTATTTCCAAATGGATTAATATAAGGAAAATAAAACAGATGCCAAACTTAAAATTGAATTCAAATAGATAGCACGTATTTTAAGCCATGCTGAAAGAACCATCTTTAGTGACTTTAGATTTTAACAGGAGGAAGACAAAAATCTCAGCACAATTAAAATTCCTGTATGCCCAAGAAGAAAAAAAAAAGACACAAAAATCTTTTCTGATTTTTAAAGAGGTTGTGTTGTCGAGAAATCTTGAACAGAATTATAGTTAATTTTATAGAAAAGGGTAAAACATCAAATGAGTCGCAGGCTGGACCAACTGAAGGACATCTTCACGCTGTTCAAAGGACTTTGTGAACAACCATCGCATTTATGCCTTGCCTCAGATATATAGTGCTCGGGCCAACAACAAAAAAAAAATTAAGGAATTAAATAATCAAATAGTTAAGAGCCTTTGATTAGATAATTACTGCAGTGACCCTAACTGACCCTACGGTGACTAGCTTCTCATTCCATAAACAACCATGTCAGAAGACTTACCTCATGGCTTTGAAAAAGATGTTACTACGTCTCAAAAGGGTCAAATTATTGGCCTTGATTCAAGCAATAAATAAATTAATTAATTACTTAATACATTAAAACATTCCCAAAGTTATTGGAATTGGGCTAGAGGGGAGTCCTACGCATGATTAAAGTCTGGAAGGATAGTGCTGAGCCATCAACTATGTGGAAGAAATGTGGTTAGGAAAAGAAATCATAAATGACCGTGACCAGTGATGACTTCAACATTCTGTATGTTGCATTGTGAAAAAACTCAATAGCAGGATTCACATAGTGAAAGTAAAAGCATTTCCAAACAGAACTCACAGGATTGGGATTTACAGCTGTGTGCCTATAAGAAAACCCCCACCAAAAGAAAGAAAAAGGATGTTTTTACGGAGCAGAAAGATTTCGAGCAACAAAAAATGATAATGTGGTCTGCTGATGAGTCCAGATTTACTCTATTCCAGAATGATGGGTGCATCAGGGTAAGAAGGAAAGTACATGCACCCATTATACATAGTGCCCTCTGTACAAGCCTCTGGAGGCAGTGTTGTGATCTAGGGTTGCTTCAGTTGGTCTAGGCTATGAAATGAAGTCAGCTGATGACCTGAATGTCCCTGAATGAGGCTGAATACCAGGTTTTAAAGAGTGGCTCTGCAAGCATGAGGAATTATTTTTACACAATGATTGGGCACCATGGAGTGGTTCGACTTTTTTTGGCCAGAAATGAATACATGTCTGGATGGAAATAAATATTATGACTTTGCATAAGGTTGTTGGAATAATGTCATGTTATACTCGAAGTGTAATAAAAGTTAAAGACAATCCAAAGTAATATTTTGTATAGAATACTATGATAGTATTCATGTATATGTAATAGCGTGTGCAAGCTTTTTGTCAGAGTATATACAGTAAGGAACAAAGAGAGTGGAAGGGAATATCACTTCTCCTCTGCTGGACTTGACATCTATCTGACATAAGCCCAGGACTGTTTGGCTTGTTGTTCTACAGCTTGACAACACATAGATCTAACATTCTCCCATTCACACACCACTAAGACAGATAAAAAAAGAAAAAAAGTATTATAGTCCTGGCTTGCTTTGTGATATCCACCTTGCAGAAATGTGATATCTGTAGCCTGATAATATCATGCGTGAAATAAAGAGATGTACAATACCAGTCAAAAGTTTGGACACACTTTCTACTTCAGTGTTTTTTTCTTCTTCTTTTTAAAGAAATATGTTTTAATGATTATTTTCAACATTGTACAGTCGTAGCCAAAAGTTTTGAGAATGACACAAATATTAGTTTTCACAAAGTTTGCTGCTAAACTGCTTTTAGATCTTTGTTTCAGTTGTTTCTGTGATGTACTGAAATATAATTACAAGCACTTCATACGTTCCAAAGGCTTTTATCGACAATTACATGACATTTATGCAAAGAGTCAGTATTTGCAGTGTTGGCCCTTCTTTTTCAGGACCTCTGCAATTCGACTGGGCTGCTCTCAATCAACTTCTGGGCCAAATCCTGACTGATAGCAACCCATTCTTTCATAATCACTTCTTGGAGTTTGTCAGAATTAGTGGGTGTTTGTTTGTCCACCCGCCTCTTGAGGATTGACCTCAAGTTCTCAATGGGATTAAGATCTGTCGAGTTTCCAGGCCATGGACCCAAAATGTCAATGTTTTGGTCCCCGAGCCACTTAGTTATCACTTTTGCCTTATGGCACGGCGCTCCATCGTGCTGGAAAATGCATTGTTCTTCACCAAACTGTTGTTGGATTGTTGGAAGAAGTTGCTGTTGGAGGGTGTTTTGGTACCATTCTTTATTCATGGCTGTGTTTTTGGGCAAAATTGTGAGTGAGCCCACTCCCTTGGATGAGAAGCAACCCCACACATGAATGGTCTTAGGATGCTTTACTGATGGCATGACACAGGACCGATGGTAGCGCTCACCTTTTCTTCTCCAGACGAGCCTTTTTCCAGATGCCCCAAACAATCGGAAAGAGGCTTCATCCCAGAATATGACTTTGCCCCAGTCCTCAAAAGTTTGTTGCCCTGCTTGACACCAGGCCATCTTCCAATAGTCTTCGCCTCACGGTGCGTGCAGATGCGCTCACACCTGCCTGCTGCCATTCCTGAGCAAGCTCTGCACTGGTGGCACTCCGATCCCGTAGCTGAATCCTCTTTAGGAGACGATCCTGGCACTTGCTGGACTTTCTTGGATGTCCTGAAGCCTTCTTAACAAGAATTGAACCTCTTTCCTTGAAGTTCTTGATGGTCCTATAAATTGTTGATTTAGGTGCAATCTTAGGGAGCCACAATATCCTTGCCTGTGAAGCCATTTTTATGCAACGCAATGATGGCTGCACAACGTTCATTTGAGCACCTAGAGGAAATCCACCAAGCACGGGGAGAACATGCAAACTCCATGCACACAGAGACGGGAATCGAGCCTGGCCGGGAAGCGATCCCAGAACCTAGAGGTGCAAGGCGACAGTGCTTTTGTGACTTTAGACCATCAGTTGTCTTGTGCAGCGGAAGGGTTGGTACCTTAGTTACAATATTTCAATATTAGTCGTAAGCAATAGACATTTGAACAGGAACACTTATTATTATTATTATTATTATTATTATTATTATTATTATTATTAGAGCAGACGGGGATATCAACCCCGTATATATGGGTTAGTGATCAATGGGTTAAGGGATTCAAGACCATGAAGCACTGCCAAGCTGCCATTGATAGGACCTTCTGCAGACCTTTAGATAGATAGATCATATTTACATTTAAATATTACAAAAGAAATTCTGAAAAAAGGATGATTCTTGATATTTAGGCTATAATCACTGCTAGATGTTCAAGTGTGGAAGTGTAAATTGGGCTTACATTAAATAAATTATGTACAGTATTACTTAGATTGGAAAATAATAAATTCTTGTGAGTAGTTGTAAAAAAAAGTCATATTGTCAAGCATGGGTTTGTCTTATTATGCCTTTGGATGAATACAGACACATACTATACTCATAGATTTGTAATATAAACTGATACAGATAAGAGCATTGTGTTATACACCTAGTCAGCATTTGTAAAATGTTCTGGTGAAAAAATTGAGCAACACTCCCATAACTATAGATACATTTCCACAGGAAAGTGAGACGTGTGATTGCTCAACATCAGCAGAGGATGCTGTACCTCAGGCAGAGCGATGTCACAATTGGCTTATGTTTGACCATTCGTTCCACTGGGGGAAAAAGGCAAGCTGAAAAATGATGAAAGCAAAAGAACACCACAGCCACCCATTTCTACAGCAGCCCTAAACAGGGTCTGAATGAACATATCTGAATCGGAGCGGTTTCAAAATCGGCATGAGCGATAGGAACATAACTGGCACCAAAAAAACAGATGGAATAAAGTTAAAGATAAAGATAACACTTCCTACGAAGAATAATAGTGTGACTGCTTGAGCCATCAAACAAGATAATGTCAAGCAGATGCTTCTAGCTCATTGCAGTTTTTTTTTTTTAGTTTTTTTTTTCTTTTTGCAATTATGCAGCCTGAGCTGTCTCACACCTAAGAAATAAAATAGATTCTTATATCTAATAATGTATTCTTCCAATAAAGTGAACAAATAACTACCTTTAAATGTCCTTGTTTACATCTACACCGGCAGTAACAATGTGGTTATAAGAATAGCTTGACTGCACATGCTAATTATGATTTACATGCTAATAGGTGGCTATTCAGAGCAATTCCCTGTTGTCTACATCACAAGATCTTAATGCTTTCTTACTACTTTCGGAATAAAATGCCATACGCTTTAAAAAGTTAAACAGCGACGATGAAACCATCAAAGTAATACCAGTGTGACCGACGTCGGGGAGAATTGCACGATTATTTGCTGTTTCCGTTCACTTTCCGTGAATACACCGAGCCTATAAGGTGCGCATTTAAATCCAGGCCATGTATTTCGCTCCATATGGTGTAGGCCGTAGTAGTTATTCTCATTATCTCTACAATCAAATGACTACCCCATTCTGCAAACACATAGCTTTGAAACGAACTGCTCTTTCATATAAAAAAAAAAAAAAAAAAAAAAAAAAAAAAACCATAACAATTTGATGCAATTCCACTTTTTAATTAAGCCCCAATGCCACGTAAATCAGGGATCTGGATAATTAACAAAATAACACAGGCTGATAATGTGGGCCCTAGCCTTAAATCTCTATGGACTTGCTGGCTGGGTGGTAATAAAGGGGGAATAATGGCATGGCTGCTTGATATTTTGGTGGCAGAGGGGCAGGGGAAATAACACCTTTAACAGAGCACTGCGGTCTTAATTTGTAGAGGCCGCCTCATGCCGCTCTTCTCGCGAGGCAGGTCATTTATCATTTAGGCGGCCGTTATTTTTAATGAGTCTGTTATCATTCATTTTAGGGCATCCCACCTTTCCTTGACATGGATAGTATTTCTTTTTATATAGGACAAAGGATTTATGCCGCCCTCTCTCTGTCTCTCCCTCTTATCGGCACTCAGTGCTTCCTCTTTTCTTTTTCTTTTTTTCTTTTCGCCCTGCTCTCCGCTGTTCACTATCTCAGGACTACTAGCTGTCATCCTGGCTCTTTTTGATGACAGTTTTGGGGGATAGTTGGAATGCTACACATGTGCACGTCCATCCCCTACCACTAAAAAGACCAAGAGGGCTTTTCAAACTCAAAGCACAGACCCTGTAGATCCAACTTTTTGAACAGTGACACTGTGTGCATATCGGTGGTTGTTAGGTGTGTTTGTAGCGGCGAGTCTACAGGTGCGGTTGTTGTGTAGGGCTTTGATTCAATAACACGGTACTTGATGCAGCCTGTCTATGTGCCTGTGCACTATTGTGACAAGCCGTGCGGTGTTTTGACAGCAGATGACAGCTACTAGGCTGACACACTTCTCACCCCATGATGATGGATATTGAAGGAAAGAGTTAAACCATCATACTTACTAAATGTCAGTTTTTTTTTAATTTTTTTTTTTTAAATAATAGCCGTTAAAATAGAAAATGAACATCTTTATATCAGTTCTTAGACACAGTGATGGCTGGGCGTGATGTTAGACGGGAAGGCTAAAATCTAATAGCTTGAAAACTAAACTATTCAATTTGAGCTATGCATTATGTCATGAGGTTGCATCGATTGCATAACAAGAATGATGTGGGGAAAACTACTACTACTATATTCTCTCTCTTGCTCTCTCTCTCTCTCACACACACACACACACACACACACACACACACACACACACACACACACACACACACACACACACAGGTAGATGATTTCAATTTTTTTTCCTGTTTCAACTAACAAGCAGGGAAAACCAAAGCATTGTAACTTTTTTGTGTCGGCCAAAAAAAAACAACAACTTAAAGTTCTGTCACCTGTCCTGTTGTCCTCCAAATGTATTTTGGGGGTCAGGAGGAGCACAATAAAGAAAATAATCCAGTTGCATCATGGGAATTGTTCTAAGCGCTGATGATAACCTAAAAATCTCAGCCCGAATAAAAGGTAAATCTAGAAGGCATCTCATTCTGCATAATCAACCTCACTGAATCTACAGTCTGTGCTGAAAAGAAATCAGCCTTATCCTTATTTCAAAGGCTCAACTCATTCACATCAAAACTAACAATTTCCTGCGAGCAGAAATGATTCCTGCTAGCCCATGTATACCACCCATTTTATTGCTGCTCGTAAGATTTATTTATGTATTTATTTTGAATATTTGGGCTTGCCACATTAAAACCACATGAAATTTTTTTTAATGAAATGGAAAAACCCATAAATATGACCTATGAATGTTTACAATGACACACCAATAGGTTCGTACATGATCAGCCTGCTGTATTTTCCTTGCATCCAGCTAATCAGTCGCTCTCCTCTCCCGGTATCAGCGTACTTGCTGTAATTATTCCTTTCACATGACATTACAGTAAGTGCAACATAAACATAACCCAACATGATGATATTCCTTTCCTGTCAATATTCAATACAGTTTTGATCCTCTACACCTGCTCCTCACCTTCTAGGTTTATATCTACGTATGTGTGAATGCGTGTGTGTGTGTGTGTGTGTGTGTGTGTGTGTGTGTGTGTGTGTGTGTGTGTGTGTGTGTGTGTGAACCTGTGCAAGAATCTAAGGGCAACTTCTCTTCAGAGATCCAGGTACACACGTCACAGATCCCACGGCATGCCGCAGCACAGGCAGATATTGCAAGTCCATTGCTCAACTCGGCGAGGAACGAGGACACGTCAGTGCTCTGAGATCGGCGGCGGAACAATGGTATGTCTGTTTAACGTGAGTAGCGTGGGTGGCACGTCAGGATTGCGCTGCTGATTTATGAGGCCTCTCTGCTTTTTGCAGCGTGCCTCCGTGCAATATGTCCTCCAAGCCACATCCTGTTGGGAGTGCTGACCGACATGTGTTCCTGTGTTGGAATGGGACACGGCGCAGTTCTGGCCAGCTCTTCTGAGGCCATATGGGATGCTGGCTCAGAGAGACAGTGCGGCAAAACTCTAATGAGCGTGGCGAGCCGAGCGTGGAGATCTGCACGCGAATATAATTTCGATGGTGCAGACTTAAATAACAAACACGCGCTCATCTGGATATATAGGAGATACCTACAGTACGATATATGACGTGCAAACACATCACCCCATGATGCCCGGGCACACACGCCAGCGTGCAGATATACTCACCCCATGCCTCTCACTCCATCAACACACACCTACACAAAACCCTCGTGCCCACACGCTGCAAAAGGCCCACACACACACTGGGCTTTGGCACCGATGCTGCAGTGCAGAGATCACAGGTTTTTGCGCGTACACCAGGAGGCTTTCCTGTCCTCTTGCGTAGGCAATAATGTCAAGCCATGACGCTTCCCCCTGCAAGATTCACGATCGTACAGCTTTTCTGCAGTTTCTCATCATACAGGTTTTGATACAAGACGTCATAGCAGCATTCGTAAGCTTCATCTTTAAATCCTAATGAATATTCTCTCCTCAGTTTTTATTCTCAATCAATTTCATTTCGCACGCACCTTTTCTGACAGATTACCATGTTAACGCGCCGCTGTCATCCCAAAACCGATGGAAGTCGTGCTCTAATTAATGAATTAATACGTTCCCGTCACATGACATCAATCTGCACGTTGATGTCTTACCTAAACCGCTCTCACTAATTCAGCATGTTTTATTAAGATGTTTTGTAATACACGCTCGATATCAATCGGGCTACGTCCAGACCTCAGACGCGCGGGCCTTAAGGTACCGCCAGCCTGCCTGGGGTAATACATCATGAATTCTGTAAGGACAATGCGAAGATGCTGAAAGTGAGTACAAATGTATTGCAGTTGCACAGTGAGCACTTTGTTCCAAATAATGTTGTCATCAATTTTCATCTTTTGTTTAAACATATTAGTCTTTTGGACAAGATAGGTCATATTTCAGCGGCTTGATAAATTCTTCCTTCTAGACTTTCTCACAGAACATGCACTTAATTAATTACACAACCTTTAATTGGACAGATTATTCCTAATGGTTGCTGCAGTGCTAAATGTACAATCTTGCAGCAGGCTCAGGAGTCATTATTTTAATGCCACTTTCTAGGCTGGTTGTAATCAGTATATTTCAAATAATAAATCAGCTTCACATTGTGAGAAATATTTGCCTCTAAAATAGATAAATTGCATGCACATTTCTGTAGGGATAACTGCCTCTATTTTTCTGCATCTATATTGCTCTTTTACACTTTGATCTTGCACATGTAGTGCTTTATTAAGGGCAGATCTAATTTCTTTTTTTCTTTTTTTTTTTTTTCCGTTCTTGCAGCTTTATGATGTCTGCAGGCATTTGGGTGTTTAATTAGGGTGGTAATGTCCGGTGATGTACATGATGGATTTTTACGGAAGCCAACTTTAACTATCCGAGGCAATGCCATAAATTATCACCTTGGCCATAATGCTCATGCGAGTTTGTTTAATTAGGATGTCCACCGGAGGAAGAGCCTGGGTGTTGCTGGGTTTGCACAGGAAATGCCAATTACACGAACAGTGTGTGCTTTAACATTCCACTAAAGTATTTCGGCGAGTAATAATAAAGCACTAAAAACAGCCTGATTATTGTACATGAATGGACTCGACTCTATGCTTCTTTCTTATTCTTATTGCTAAATATTATATTAGATATTAATTATACATGTACTTATAAAGTATTTACATTAATCATTTGTCAGATTTGATTTTGCCTGGAATTTAAAAAAAAGTGTAGTATACAAACAAAAAACAAACAAACACGTAAATGGAAAAGAAAATGAAACACAGTGTATACTGTATAGCTGAATGTGTATTACAGGAAATTGTTAATATGCACCAATAATATGATTTTCTGCTCCTCTCTGTTGTCTCATAAATGTGTTTACGGAGAAAAAAAAAACATATTAATGGAGAACCTCACAGCTCTTTTTCGACTAGCTGTATGGATTATAAATAAAATATCATATACTGTTACAAAAAATAATAATGAATCTGTCTCTATATATTATATACATAGAATAGAAAAGATCATGTACATTACAATCGGAAAAAAAATTTGCTGTTTGGAAATCATATTTGTCTTTTTGTGCATGTGTGTATGCACAAAAGTACGGGATGTATGCAGTTTCTATTTACAGTATATATATATACAGTATATGAATATACAGGTGGTATGCATGTGTGTGTGTGTGTGTGTTGTGTGCGTGTGTGTGTGTGTGTGTGTAAAATGAACATCTAACTTTGTACTGTAGATTTCTGACTCAAAGTAGTAAAAACCAAATCAAGTCTCAATTTCAGCCTGAGCTCAGGACGTGTGCCCTGATTTTGTCATTTTTACATAGAAAACGAGTGAAATGAATTCATCTGGGGACGTCTGAAAAAGAACCGGATTGACGGACAGCACTAAATCTTGCCTTATTACACCTAAGTGGGTGTTTAATTCACTAGAACAAAATGACAGATCCATTCCAGTTCACTGGTGCAATATTTACAGATAATAGCATTGTCTGGAAATTGATGCATAGATTGCTCATGTCTATAGGTGCGTATTTAAAATGACAAAAAAAAAAAATAGTAATAATAAATTGGAGAAAAGTTGCTCAGCTCAGGAGTGCTGGCGCAGTAGAGAGAGGAGGATCCACAGGCTTGGTCATCACAGCGGGCACACATGTCACTCTGTCCTCATTAACATGACTGATAATGTCATCTATCAGTCGTCTAATTGGCAATGAGGATCTACTGTGGGTATTTTAACCAAGCCCAGAGATCCATCACTTGGCAATAGATGAGTGGATGGCACTTCATTACCACACAGCTAACCAGGTAAAAGTCACATCCATTTGTAATGAGAGTGAGAGCGATTTCGCTCCTGTCCATTCTCATTATGCAAAGTTCAATGCATACGCATGCGTATTGTAATTACGTTGATGAATATTCAAAGTCGCCACGAACAGATTAGTCTTTCTTTCACGTGACGTCGCAAGCCACTAAGAGGAAATATAACTGTCCTGCAATTCATCTTTAAAAAAAAAAAAGTGCCACGTAAATATCACTTACCGTTCCGGGTGGCTATGCATTTCTAATACAAAACACCGACTAAATGTACATATTTAGTTATTCAAATAGAAGCGATTCCCATCCCACCACCCTCTCCTTGGTGCAACCATGAATCTTTACTTCTACCCTTTCTTTCTCTTCCTCGTCCTTCCCATTTATTGCTTTGTACAGCAGAGCACCATTACTGATCTCTTCCAAAGCACAAACTAAAAATCTATCCTGTTGTCATTTGCTGCGCTGTGCCATCTATCATCTGGGGAGGTGTGTGTGTGTGTGTGTGTGTGTGTGTGTGTGTGTGTGTGTGTGTGTGTGTGCACGCGCACGTGTGTGTGTGTGTGAGTTGGGGCGTTTGGGTTTGGCAGTGTCTCCGTGCCAGAGAGGAGGCTCTGGAACAGGAGGCAGAGTCAAGGACTTTCACGCGTAACAAAAAACTTGTCACAATTATTTATGGCTCGAGCCGAGGCACATAATAGGACACATCAAACTGCTGTTTTTTTTTTCCTCTCTTTTTTCTGTTCAACCAAATCCCTCCCGCCTCCCACCACACACACACACACACACATGCACACACACACACACACACACACACATACACAAACACACAAACACACACACACACACACACACACACACACACACACACACACACACACACACACACACACACACACACACACACACGTCCCCTCCACCCATTCCATTTTTTCCCCATGTAGTGATGAGTGCCCTCACATTGCCGGCTCCCTTGTCGAACTGGGTCACAGGCATCTCTTGCCTTACACATACAATTTCCAAGACAATGGTGGAGCACTTGGGGGAAGTGACAGTGACAAATACGCAAGGCCCCACGGAAAGCTGGGCAGCCTGTTACATGAGTGATTGCGCCAATAATCATGCAGGGCCGTCACGTGGCCCCAGGGCAGAGGAGAGGAAGAGGGGGTGGGGGGGTGGGAGTG
Organism: Clarias fuscus; assembly: GCA_030347435.1. Lineage (NCBI taxonomy): Eukaryota > Metazoa > Chordata > Actinopteri > Siluriformes > Clariidae > Clarias > Clarias fuscus. The sequence continues at coordinate 9,581,397 of CM059221.1, forward strand.
CGGCAGGAGAGAGGAGTACAGAAAAGAGGGAAGAAAGTGAACGCAGGATAGACAGATGGAGAGGGAGTGAATTGAGAAGGGAGACAGCAAGGACGGACTATGAGCCATCAGAGGGAGCTGGCTAGCAAGGAAGAGAGGCAGAGGGACAGAGAGAGAGAGAGAGAGCACAAGAGGGAGAGAGTATATATGTGTGCGCATGGTTGACAGAAGCTTTTGGGGAGGGGGGGGGGGGGGACTTGCTCAAGGCTCTAGGCCTGGCTAACAGGTCCTGGCAAATCATTTTTTACTCCCTTATCATCCATCTGCGACTTCCTTCCTCTCCGATGAGGAACTGCTAAATGACTGTCACTCGTTCCGCTATGTTCCATCGCGTCTCCCGTAATTGGGAGAGGGGTCAGTCGGGCCTGTTTCCGCTTATGACCTTTCTTCAACTCAGCCACCCGGGGAATTGGGTAAAGCCTCCGATTAAATTACTCTGCTGCCTCTTCGGCCCCTTCACCTTAAGCACTGTTGCTCAGCTCTGTATCATGGGGGGAAGCAAGGGCCCTCAGTTTTCTCTCTCTCTCTTTCTCTCTCTGTCTCACACACACACTATCCCTCCAGTCATCTTTTTCAGCTTCACTGCTCACTGACAGCTATAGAGAGCCAACATCTACCGGTTCCTTCTGTCTGCTGGGGACTTGGGACAGGAGATTGTACTTATAATAGTCTTTTTATAAGTTTTGTCATACAGGTCTTTTTGAAATTCTTGTAGTACACATTTCTCTACTCTTCCAACACTTTATGTTTTTTCTACATAATAGGTGTGAATAATACAGTATTTAAAGGCAGGGCTCGAGAACAAAAATAAGTGTAGTCCAACATCCAATATATCACTGCAAGTAAGTGTTCCAACTCACCTGCCAATCATGCTGCACATTAAACCAGAAAGCTCCTCCTCTGGCACAAGCATTCAGAGGTTCAAGCCTAGACAGGGTGTGTACTGTATATAGTGTGTGTTTTGGGGGCATGGCTTTGAGGTGACTACTGAAAGGAGGGAATGTTTTTAAAACCCAAGTTTCAAGGCAGACAACTTTTACCAGCAAACTGATACGAATTAACAATAATAATAATAATAATATCTCATTTATATTTGCTGAGCATTTTTTTGCTGGTCACCGGGGATCCATTACTCATTATAGAGCACCATAGACAAGTTTCTGTCCATCATGAAGACCTCACATTTACATACTTATTAATGTACGTAGCTAATTAATGGAATGCATAATCCTATACCTTAATCTTATTGAGTGTATAAAAGCACTCTCACACATTTAGGAAGAATCTAGAGCAGCGTGTTCATCTGTTGGAATTATTCTGGAAAAGAAATCCAAGAAATACCTGGAAATGTCTCACTCAATCATCGTCTATTCCACTTAATCCTGTATACAGGTGGCGAGGGGAGGGCCTGGAGCCTATACCAGGAAACTTAGGGCACGAGGAGTGGTACACCCTGGACAGGGTGCCAATCTATTACGGGGCACACAAACATACATACATGCATACACACACTCATTCACACACTATGGGCACTTTGGGATCGGCAGTTAGCCTAGTCTGTATGTCTTTGGAGAATGGGAGAACCCTGGAGTACCCAGAGGAAACCCACCAAGCACATGAGAACATGCATACTCCACGCACACGCCACCGTGCCACCCCTGTAAACACCGACACTAAATATATATTGCCAAAAGTATTTACTTACTCACCCAAATCATTGAATTCAGGTGTTCCCATCACTTTTTTCAGCGTGGTATCTTGATAGGGTGCCACCTGTGCAATAAATCTAGTCGCGAAGTTTCCTCTGGAGTGACGAATAACGCTTCTCTGTCTGGCAATCCGATGGACAAGTCTGGGTTTGGCGGTTGCCAGGAGAACGGTACTTGTCCGACTTTATTGTGCCAAGTTTGGTGGAGGGGGATTAGGATATGTGGTTGTTTTTTTTAGGAGTTGGGCCCAGTCCCTTAGTTCTAGTGAAAGGAACTCTTAACGCTTTAGCATACCAAGACATTTTGGACAATTTCATGCTACAAACTTTGTGGGAACGGTTTGGAGATGGCCCTTTCCCACGATGCACAAAGCAAGGCCCATAAAGACATGGATGAGCGAGTTTGGTGTGGGAGTCCTGACCTTAACACGATGGAACACCTTTGGAATGAATTAGAGCGCAGACTGCAAACCAGGCCTTCTCATCCAACATCAGTGTCTGAGCTCACAAATGTGCTTCTGCAAGAATGGTCAAAAATTCCCATAAACACACTCCTGAGTCTTGGGGAAAGTCTTTCCAGAACAGTTAGCGCTGTTATATCTGCAATGCGTGGGCCCGAAATCATATTAAACCTTATGGATTACGAATTGGATATTTAACAAGAAAAAAATATTGTTAGGATTCCCCTTAAAATGCCACGACCAGTTTGTGGCTGGACACTTACGTTCTTCATAACTGCACACCTAAAATATTATCTTCACAATAGTTACTGAATAATTCATCATGGTTACTGAATAGCTGAATAACTTAATAAGAAGCTGGGAGTATAAGAGGTTGTCGTACTTGTCTCCATATTTGAGGCATGACTGTTTGTTTGGTATTGCAGGAAAAATGTGATATATTTTTCTGATGAGTCAGAGATACACAATTTTCCTTTCTGCCATCATGTAGCCATCATTACTCTGACATCTACAAGGATCTTGAGGTTACTACATTACTACATTACAGTATTCACTACCAATAGGTAATGGAGAATTCCCCATGCCTGAGATATTGAGCTGTCCAGATATTGTGAGATATATGAATGATATTGCCACAGCTGAGCACTTGCTAAATCAGCTCAAAGTGCAGACACCACTGCTGCTGCTGACACCAACCAGACTGTGACAGTCTAACGTTCACGGGCCAGCTGCCCCTTTAATTTGAAAATGATGAATCTCAGATAGTGGAAGAGGGAAAAATATCGAAAGCTCAACTATCCATTTCTAGGTTTATAACTTTACATGTGAATGCAGAGCTGCTGTAAAACCCCCATGTGCAGTGCTCGTGAAAATAACAGCAAAAAACATTGAAAAACTGATATTTACCAGCTAATAGTACCAACTCTGACTGAATGAAAATCAATATCATTTTATAGAAAGGCAAAGTCTACAAGGATATAGGACTACAACTGTAATGGTATAATGCAATCATGAAGTTATATACGAAAATGAATTGCATCTTCTAGCAATGTTAATAATGCATTGCATTACGAATGAAAGAAACCATAACCTGGCATGCTGTTATAGGAAAATAATCAATGACAGGGTGGTGTGATGTGGTCTGAAGTGACACAGAGAGCGATTAGCAACCAAAGTTTTAGAATTTTCTAGTAAGAACATGTCTTATTCAGTATTCAGTAAGAACATGATTTTTATTAATATTACTGTATACCAATTATACTATTTAAAATGACAACTTTGTTTACAATAATTAAAATTACAACAATACTTATTTTTTACACAGTAACGCATCATAATTTTATTTTCATTTATTTATTTTAAGTCCTAAATAGTCATACAGTGAGTGTGTGTGTGTGTGTGTGTGTGTGTGTGTGTGTGTATATATATATATATATATATATATATATATATATATATATAAACAGAAAAAAATTCAAATGATTAATAATTGTAAACTGATTCTTTTAGTCATAAGTGAGTTAAAAAGCACAAATGATACAATGGATAAATCAGTCTGCCATTGTCTCTGTGGTCATTTAAGTATGCAATTTAGTATTTGCACTACACTTCACTACACTGCTTTGTTATGTGTATAACAATGTACTAAAATAACTTTGATCAGCAGTTCCCTGCCGCTGCTAGAAGGTGGCAAAGGAAGGTGATGTTAAGGCCATTACTGAGCTGGTGGGGCTGGAGCAGTTCACCATGTGGCGGCTACTGGGAAGAGCAGAGTGGGTCCAGTGGCAGAGGCAAGAGAGGCAGCAGAGGATCACTGTAGGTACTGAGGACGGGGAAGTTGTATTGCTTCTCTTACTTTCTGCTCTCACTCTCTCTTCTATCTTACCTCTTGCACTTCCCTTGTGGTTTCGCTCCATGTCTCTACCCTAGCTGTGCAGAGGAGCAGGCATTCCTTCTAAAGCCTGCCTCCTGCACCTGTGTTTCCCATTCTGCTTCTGTGTCCTCCTCCGCTGTGTTTGTCTCCCCTTCTCAGCAGGTGGGCATGACTGTCTTCAGCGGTGTGGGGGGAAAGCCTGGGTTGGTTTGTTGGCATTTTAAGATACTAGGGCACTTCTGGGACCAGTGCAGCATGTTGGAAGTAGGAGCACTGACCTTGTTTCCGGACATGCCTTAGAATATCCCAGTTATTGTGTTCTAGAAACTGTCAGGAAATACTAGGCTGCTCATTATAAACCAATGAGAGGGCACCTGTGGGAGGAAAAGAAAACACTATCCCAACTTATGGCATGTTTCTATTATGCAGGGTTAGCCACCCCTGGTGTACTGTGAGTTTAAGTAAATGGAAAGAGATGGGTTGTACTATTCTCATGGAGCACCGCACTGAAACTTCTCTTGTACTGTTTCCTATAGTGTTTCCATGAACCCCAAAAAGTGTGTTAGGATGAACTTCAGGCAGTGCTTAACATGGGATGGTATAGGAGCAACAATGGTGGTCTTAGTACTCAAGGCCAGTGAAACAGGCGGGCTCTATGAATACCCAATACCCAAAACTGTCAAACTACTTGATTAGTTAAGTGCGGCTTGCTTTTATTTCACACCTGACCTCGAAAAAGTAATTTGGGCCATTGACTCCCAAGTACAGTGAAAAACAAACTTTTTCCAGCCCATTTGGTATAAACCAGTTTATTACAGTTCCACGGCGTATCACAGATTCTGTTGATATTCATGGACAAGGTTTTCTGTCCTCATAATGCCTATGCAATCTGCAACATCTTAGAGTCATAGGCAATCCAAGTGTGTTTTTCTCAAATTTCTTTAGACATCACCAACCTGTTGGTGTGTATGTGAGCTGAAAAGCAACGGTGAATTAACAACAAGTACAATAATAAAATTGACTCACATCTTCTGCCAGTGTCTATCTACAGTACAATAGCAAAAATGGTCCTACCACACAGTGTTGTGGAATTTCTGCAAGACATTCCTGTGCCAGGGCTGGCGAATGAAGCAGGATATACTGTATTTGCAGACACATCTTTACTACACATGTACATAGCAAAAGCAGACATATAACTGTGGAAATGGCATGGGAGTGATGGCATGTGTGAAAACAAACACAAACACAGAGATTTGGACTTTGACTAGGCCATTCCAAAAACCTTTATTTTCTCCCATTCTGATATAGATTTACTGGTGTGCTTCACATCATTGTCCTGTTGCATCCTGTTGCCCGATTTCACCTGGCTGCAACTTACTCTTCGTTTTTTTATTTTCTTTTTGGCTTAATTTCTGTTAAATGATTAAGTGCACAGTGAAAAAAGGTTACGTGTTGTTGTTCGCCTGAGGTGTATGTATATGTTAATACTAACATTAATACCCGCTATGATCCGATGATTTTATTGTGTTTTTAAACAAATTAGAATTAATAGTGAGGATGCTAACTTTTGAACATGATAATATAATATAAATCCAACTAAATTACTAATGGAAGTTGTATTATGAAAGTAAAAGAGGTAAAAAAGCAACGCAGACCATTCACCAAATAAGTATGGACAGTAGGAGCTATCTTATGCCTAATGTTTCCAATTATTTCCTTATAAAGCCTCCATAAAGTGCAATACATTTTCATAAATAATTATGCTTTTTTTCTGTTATGATGATGATGATGAATCCATTATAGCTTGTTATAGATATGTTTACGGGTCATAATAAATATAGAGATTTTTGTTGCTGCAATCTTCAATCGCATTGTTTGCACATTAAACAAGCTCAGCACTCTTTTATGTCAGGCGTAGATTGCATTAACAGCAGGTGAAGGATCGGACTCGTTAAGCTGCTGCTATCTCATTGCTCTAGATGTCATCCAAGAGGCCATTGATAAAGGGCCTGCAATTTAGTTTCACAGTGTGACACAAAAAATGTAGGGTGGAGATGATAACAATGGTCAAGATTTGTAGCTGTGGTTTTATTGCAGTTAGGGCACTAAAAACATTTGGTCAAAACCAAACATTGCGGCAAATGCAGAGGTCAGAAAAATGCCCTGCTATAGATATTACTGAAAGATATGAGATTTTAAATTGTTCAAATCAACATGTTTTTAATGCAAAACATACCATATAGGTAACAAATGTGCATATATGGAATGAGGTTTTTACAGATCTTCAAATCACCACTCAGGTTCAACAAACAGTCTACAGAAGCTGTCACTTAGCACGCAGTTAACAAAGTCGGTGACCTGCCACATCTTGGTGTGTGCCTGTGGCACCACTTCCTCATTCTCTCTGTTGGGTATGATATAATGAGAGCAACACACACTGCAAACCAGACATGGTAAAAATGTCAAAATAAAATTGTTGACACTACACCATGCAAATTACTAATGCAGTGGGCTATAAAATAGATAGTTATGTAAAATTAAATCGCCTTCAAAAAAAAAAAAAAAACGCTCCAATCCAGTGTTCATTTTGCTCTCTCTCTTTTTTTTTTTTAGCCTTCAAAATGGCCCGACTGCTCAATTACTTGTGTGCAAACAGACAGCTCGTGGCAGTGAGCGCATGCCATAGAGAGACCTGTTTTCTTGCTTAATGACAACTGATAGCTGGAGTCAGGCAGGTTATGAGTTTCAATTTGGCTTTGGCAATAATAACAATTACAGGCCTCGATATCTCTATCATTAGACAGTGGCTGTTCCAATATAGAGCACTGTTCAGTGCTGAGTATCAGTCCTTCATGTGCCTCTTCCCATCATAACTAGCAGTACATAATCATACGAAAACAGACACACGCGCACACACACACAGGCACGCATGCATGCATTCCAATAGGATGTACAAATAAATTAAATTTATGCTGAATTACAGAACACAGGAAAAGAACTGGAATACTTTAAAATTAGAGGTAACATAATACTTAAAAATAACATAATAGTACCTGCATTTATATTTACTGGCTTAAATTTTTCTGTTTGTTCGTAGTATAATCTGCATGTTTTGTGAACCATGGCTCTACGGGCTCGTCAGTCAGTCATCACTATAGTTGGGTCAGACATGGACCGTGCAACACTCTTCCACCAGTCTCTAAAACGTCTTTAAAAAAAATGTCTGCTTTCTATTAAATGATGTTGTAGATGTTTAATTAACTATCCAAGGTCATATCCATTGAAAATAAAATACAAAAAAAGTACATGTTTAATTAAAGTGTGTTTAATCACATTTGAGCAAATAACACCCTGTACCCTGCCCTCACAAAGAAAATTAAAATACTGAAACGTAGCATCAGCTTTTGCGCCAAGAGACACAAAAGAAAAGAATATCTGTAACCATGGATGCTACGTTTTGTTTTGTGTCTCACAACCTCACATAGTGGATCAAATCCCCAGCTTGCAAGAGAGGCATGTCTTTGAAAAGCCACAGAGTGAAAGAAAAAAGGCAGATTATGCGACCACAGTAGTCTGATCACATACACAATGCCGAAGATACAGCAACAAAGCATATTTGAAATATCTTTGGCTATTAATTTCAGCCTTGTGTGCTTAGGTCAGGGTGGGTCAACCCTCCTGCAAATATGCTGAGAAACATCTACATCTATTCCATCACGAGGAGTGAAGCTAATGGCTCTATCCAAGACTACTTCTAGTGCCACTAAAGCTTCAAGCATCATCAGGGCCACTCCTCTGTATGAGAAAGGTTATTGTCCAATTCTTCTTTTACAACACACCAAGCCGATCCCTGACCCAGAAAACATCATCTTTATGACGCCGCTTGCATGGCAGAAATCTCTTTCTATAAGAAGTAAGCCAGAGGGTTGAGATGTGATAAATACATGTGGCATCTTTCTTAAGCGAGCAAATAACATCAAAGAAGATGTTCTTGTTGAACTTAATGAGCTCATATATCTGAGAGGAGACGCTAGCAACACATGCAATGTCTGATGCTTTCACAAAAGACATTTCTTTTAATAGGTGCTTTGTGGACATTCTCATCTTTTCAAAGTGGATTACTGCACATTAGTCTATAGCATGTATTGATTCTGCCATAGTTATTATCATTATCATTATCATTCCGTGAAATATTTTAGGCTTTTGCTTGAGCCTGAAGTCTGTCTCTCTGACAATGTAAAATCACCGAACTGACTTCTACAACAAACAGTCTTCGGTTTGCTGTAAAAGGATAATGCTTAGGTTTGGGAGTAGTGTTGGGTGTTTGTTTGTTTCTTTGTTTGTTGGTTGGTTTTGATGGAGATAAATGGCAAACGAGCATGGAAGGCTTGGTTGCTATTAGTAATTTCATTCCTACCTGGATTTTAGCAGTTTCTACTCACTACATAGTATAGCGTGATTTCATATAGGGTGCCATTTGTATCATTCTGATAAACAATATTTAATTAAATACTGTATGGAAAAAGCAAAGGTAAAAGACATAGGGGAAAAAAACATGGATAAAAAAAACCCCTACTGTATATGCATGTTGCAGATAAATAATTGAAAATGAATAAAAACAAATATAACATACATGAAATACAACATTTTGCTTATACTGTACCTACATGTTATCTTGAAATTGCGAAATAATTTGATTATTTTTGCATTCATATATGAATCCATTTTATAGTCTTATGGATGTAGTGTTCCCCGGCATTCACTCAATCCTTTCACCTTTACATTTCAGTGCTATGAGACATTTGGAAGTTCTCACTCACTCATCATTTATACCACTTTATTATGCATACAGGGTCTCGGTGGGCCAGGAGTCTATCCCATAAGGCTTAGGGGCACGAGGCAGGGTACGCTCTGGACGGAATGCCAATCCATGGCATGCACACTACGGGCAATTTGGGAAAGCCAGTTAGCCTAATTTGCATGTCTTTGGACTGTTGGAGGAAACCGGAGGACCCGGAGGAAACCCACCAAGCAGGACATGCAGACAGTGCTAGCCACAAAGCTACTATGCCACCTAATAGGGAGTTGCAGAGTTCAAATTTACTGAAGGTCAGTAACTGCTAATGCACTTCCAGTGACAAGAGAATTGTCATTTCAGTAAGAATCATATTACAGAACAGTTTATATAGTCTAGTATAGCTGGACTTCACATTTATTTTAGATTTAAAGAGGCAAAATTAAATATTTAATGACAAATATATGTTCATAGCCCCACTGGCCAATTAGCATGAAGGGTGCTGATAATAATAATAATAATAATAATAATAATAATAATAATAATCGAATTGGTGAGATTTCATAGCTAGGAAGAATGTGTCTCTTGGGGGATTGTGTGACCATGCTTACTTGCTTGAAAAATCATTAATAATTAAAAAAAAAAAAAAACTTTTTTGTCAGAGGAACACACGCCAGCCGTACTTTAACTACAACACATTATAGGATATGGTTTTGTTTACTATGACTACACTACACAATGACAATGTGTCACAATATAATCACAATGCAATGAATTCACCACTCTAGTTGTAGTATTACAAAACTCCACTGTGTGAGCATGGCAAAAGTATACTTTTTCCAAATATTTAAAAATGCTTTAAGAAGAAAGCAATATGTTATGTCAGACTTCTTCATTCTTCCCCCCAACAAATATGACAATGAATGTGAAATAATATTAGTATAGTCTTGAAGATGATAATGATGCACCAGTGAAAAGAACTAAATGGGTTATTAATTAATGTGTTAGCGATGTAATGTTTCTTGCTTGGAGTCCAATCTGGCTTTAGGCCTAAGATCTAACCTTACAAAAGCAATGTTTTCTCTTAGCTGAGATAATGAAAAAATATTAAAATGCTCACTTATTCATTTTTCAGTAATCAGTTGTATCTAGTCAGAGTTGCAGTGGATCTGGACTGGTTGTCAGTCACACATACTGTACACATTCACACTCATTTACATCTATTTTATCGTGGACAGAGGCAGGGCACGGACACACACACACATATACACTCACACACTACGGGCAATTTGGGAACGCCAATTAGCCTAACCTACATGTCTTTGGACTGTGGGAGGAAACCCACCAAGCACGGGCAGGACATGCACACAGAGACGGGAATCAAGCCTGGCCGGGGATCGAACCCGGACCCTGGCGGTGCAAGGCGACACTGCTAACCACTACACCACCGTGCCGCCTTGCTTGATTCTTTATTGCAAATTAAAAGTTTGTTATTGATTTATGAAGTTTGCAAGCCTGACATTTGTCCGAAAGCATGTTATCCTTTCACCTCTTTTGATAGCAATGCAGCATAAATACTGTATAAGATGAAATGTCACTAGGAACGTGCAACCGAAAAGTGTCATAAAAGTGAAGTGATTCTGTTGTTGCATGCAAACAGATATTTAAAATGTCATGCGTGCTGGAATATGTCTTGGCTTTACAGTTTACAGGGTTTATGAAGAGTGAACTAAATCTAAGGGGTCAGTTTTGGTAGAGGATTTAGCAGTTCATTGCAGCTTCTTGCTAATTCAGTCTGACATCCGGGGGGATTGTGTGCAGTGTTTTCTCTCTCTCTCTCCCTCTCTCTCTCTCTCTCTTTTTTTTCTGTGGACAGGATCCAATGAATCACATGCCGCACATGGGGTGAGAGAGCGGGTTAAGTAGTACTCGGCCACTGCAGCATGATAATTTTCTATTGCGACCAGCCTATAAGTATCTGACAGGCCTTATGCTGAGTCGGCAGTCTGCTTCAGAACGGCTCTTCTATCTCGCCACATGTTTCACGGCAATTGGACAATCAGCCACTGCAGCGAAAATCCATAGTATCGATCGGTCCCTGTATCTTCTCTATAATTCTCCTGCAGGAAATCCCTGATGACAAATTATATCTGCACCAGTTTTTGATTGGTGCTTTGATGTAAGCAATCTCCAAGGGCACACTATGTGAACCGGCTCCAGCTTTATTAACTCACAATGTCCACTTCACAGTTTTCAGAGCATGCCCTGACCTGCTAAATATAATCATATTCATATTTCTTTTTTCGCACTAGAGATCGAACTGACCCCGGAGCATTGGGAAATTGTCTGATAATAGAAATGTCCAATGTTCTGAGCATGTTATATTTTAGCATATATTTTAAAAACACGAACAATTCCAGAATAAAATTTAAGACATCCATAGTGAACTGAGAAGTGAACTATTTGCTGTTAAAGGCGAAAAGTGGGGAATTTTAGAAATGACAATGTTGATCTAATCTAATCTAGGCAGAAGAAACCAGTATATTTACTACACTGATTAAGAAACATGTATTTATGTATTACAAATAACACTGTGTAAGGAGACCTTGACATGATAAAGGGACTTGTGTAACAATGATTAACCTAGTGCTAGTCACAAAGACTCCTAGGGCCACCCACACACCATTGAAAATGTTTGTGTGTGTGCACGCACATGTAACAAATAAGAGTTCGGGCTTCTTCGGCAAAGTGGAGCACTCACTTGTCCGTACTACGCACTTTTATTCCTGACATTTGGCAGACACAATTATACAAAGCAGTTGATGGACCTTGCTCAGCTGCCCAACAGTGGCAACTTGCTGGTGCTGAGGTTTGAACAGTGGAGGCTGGTGCATTTTTTTTTTTGAGGGGGGGGGCAAACAAAATGAAAATGAAACTTTTAATACTCGCCTGTAAGTAGAGATTTATCAGATGATTATGCGGTGGTCATTATTACTATTATAAAATAAAGGCATGACTCACATCGCATCCAGTCAGCAGCTCCGCTTGCCATAAAAAGTGCTGGAAAAGACTCGTTGAGAATGGTCCAATCACATGAGCTCATATATTTAAAAACAATATTGATTTGCTAAGAACAAAAGTGGGAGGGTTCGGGGCGCACAGTGCTGTGCCCCAAGAATGATTTGAAGAGATCCAATCTGAGTCACATGCTTTTCTCAAGTCACATGTTTTTTCAAAAATTTACATGCCTACTGTACATAGGCACTCGTTTGTCCGGCGCCCCTTGTACACGAACACAAATGAACGTAATACAGTTTAGATTTTTTTCATTGCAAATAAATTATATTTAGAAATACAACAGAATATTGTGACTAAATGACTTTATTTCACTATAAAAATAAATAATTATGTTAAATAATTACATGTTAGAGTAGCTCTGCCTAACTTTAAGGGGGCGGCGCCCCTGCGCCTTGTATTGACCGGCCGCCACTGGGTTTGAACCTGGGCCCTTACGATCAGCAGTTCAAAACCTTAACAACTTAGCTAGCCCATACATAGTACTGTAAGACTAGGACTAGACTAGATACTTTGAGGGCTTGGGGAAATCTGCATCCATAAGTTACAAGATTGATGGTAGATGGTAGGCTACATGTACACGGTCTCTCATACTCCGTGAGTTGTCAGTCACTAGGCAGAATGGGCTGTGTTCAAGTCATCAAATGTAAAGGCAGCTGTTAAAAGCTGTGGTTGCGAGGCTGTCAGTCCCTGCCATGGTGGTACCCCTAGGGCAGCCTGGTGGACACCAGTATTGGTAGAGTTGTGTCTGCATTCATGTCATGTTAAAGCATTCATGTTATTTTTAAAACTGTTTTAAAGTAAATGTCATACCCTTTCAATGGCTTGTCTTGTTTCCCATTCCGTTTGTGGTTTTCACAACAGGATATCAAGATTCTGAAGCGAATTGGGTGAAACTCTAAAATGAGTTTCCTTCACCAAGGTTGTTGGGCTTAGGCTCCATGATAGAATCAGGTTCTCAACAATATAGTAGAGAACCATATTACAGATGCTAAACTTCTATACTCAGAGAACCCAGAGAACCCAGGTCAAAAATATTTGGTCAATCCTATTAATTAGTGAATTCAGCTGTTTCAATCAGACCCCTTATCCCCAGTGAAAGGCAATCATAATGCTTCAGCATACCAAGACACCTTGGACAATGCTATGCTTGCAAGCCAGGCCTTCTCGTCCAACATCATTGCCTGACCTCATAAATGCTGTACAGAATACTGTAAATGGGCAGGAATTTCCACAGAAGCACTCTAAAATCTTGTGGACAGCCTTCCAAGATGAGTGGAAAATTGCCTAAGGAGGACCAACTCCATATTGAAATATATGTATTTGCATACAATGTAATTTCAGGTTTGCCCAAATGCTTTTGATCATATGGTGTATATCACAACTGGCTTGGAAACATCTGGGCGTCCTGTAGGAGAATCTGAAATCATGGGAATGGCTGGGAATACAGAATTCTGGTCTGACCTGCTCATACAATTGACTTGACCTGTGTCAATACAACACCCACTAGGACAAATGTAAGGGAAGTAAATGTGAAAATAAAAAGAGTGAATTGATAATGGCACTGTTTATGAGTCCTTTATCTGTAGGCATATCAGGTTCACCCTTTAAATATGCCAGGTTTTAATGCAGATCTGAGGATTTGACATTGTATTTAGTTTTCTTTTCGGTCATTTTATTTATTTCATTAAATTACAATAAAGCAGAAGAAACTCCAGGCATTCAAAAACTTTTGGTTGGTAGTGTATAAATCTGGACGTGCATTCACAGCAAGACAAACACATCCATATGCACACAAAGACACCCACAGACATTCAGTGACAGACCAGTGCAATAAAAATGATCTATACTAACACAGGGCCTGGCTGTAAAGGCCTCTTGCATCTGGGAGACCAAGCTGATATGTGTGCCTTTATGAATACATAAAAAAGAAGAAAGCATATAGAAAAACAAACTATGGCTATGCTTTCAACACCGATCGAACAGCCTTATTATAATTCTCAATCAAGTCCGAGGATTTTACAAACATTCTTCATGCAGTCTTCATCTCTGCATTTCATTATATTTTACAGCAATGTGTGCTACTCGTTTACAAGCGCCCTCTCAACCAGACTCTCACTGCCTTTTATTATGCCTTGGTAAATTGTGGCAGAGAGTTAAGTTTCAATTTACTGTCACAGAGAGCGGCAGCTATTCTGCTGCGGACAGATTACAGCTTTCGCACCACTTCATCAACGCGGGTCATTACTGCTCCATTACACTGGACCCTGTCGGATATCAAACGAGTGGCAGTAGAAAGGGGGCAAAAAGGGGTGAAAACAAATCAAACGCAACATTTCCTTCACAGCAGCACCCGCTCTGATCATGAAGACAGAGATTGGAATGCAAATACGCCATGCTTTAGGCGACTGCATCCCTGAGGCCATTTCTCTGCTCGTAAATAGACCACAATGCAATGTAGCGTACAGCGGCGGAGGCCTGTGGAGAGGCCTGATAATCCTGCTAGCAACCTGTCAGAATTAGCGCAGAATCCAACGACACGATCCAGTGTCACTACTTCGGTGCCGTTGCGTGACAAGAGGGGGTTGCAAATAGGAAAAACGCTTGGCTGAGAGGAAGGAGGAGAAATTTTCCCAACCTAATCTGGAGTATGACAAGGGAGGAGGGGTAGTATCGCTTGCCCTTTCCTGAGGCAACCTTTTAGCAGCCCGTCACTGGAGGATAATCTTTCCCCACGCAAGCACAATGCAGGAGATTACACGGAGAACATGTCAGTTGCCACTGGATTTGCCAGACACCTCATCTCCTGTCCCCATTGATTTGCAGGCTTTTCATTCATGGCCTTTTTGCTACAAACATATGGCACAGGAAGAGCTGTTTATTCACCGTCATATTTCCTCACTTACTGCAGTATGTTTGATTGTGTGTGTGTGTGTGTGTGTGTGTGAGTGTGGCTGTGTGTACACAGTGTCACTGTAACACCTGCTGGTGGAGTTTACACGTGCAAGCGTAGGACAAGTTTAACCCCGACATTACATGCTACAGATGTTGCATTCCCTGGTGCTCCCGTTGTCTGCTAGAGCAGTTCTAATTCTGGAAGAGATTCTTTCTCTGGAGACCGACTTTAATTAACAGAATAACTAATCAATATGGTGCCCCTCTATTTGAAGCCATGGAGAGAACTATATATGGTGCACAGACCTGAAATAAAGTCACAGAGACTCTAAAGGTATTACAGCATTTAAATTATTAAACAGATGTGAAGCTGATCAGATAATTAATCTGACTATAATCCGACTATAACAAATGATCTGTCAAGAGGAACAGAAAACAAATTTACGTATGAAATAAGAGCGCTTCCATCCTTACCTTGTTTTGGTGTGGATCAGCAAAACCTTTTCTTTCATTTTGACAGGTGTGAACATGCCATTACAGACAGAAGAGTACTAACCCATTTAACTCTGAAACCTGTAATTATGTGTATTTGGATGGATAGATATTAGGTCATGGGTCAAAATGGGATTTGAAGGGGAATTTTTGAATATCGACTTTATCAATGTATGTATCAAGTCACATTTTTCCCCTTCGTGTTGGAGGTTTAACACACTGCACTGTTGTGTACTAGTAAAACCGACAACACAGAAATTGCATAAATCGTGGATATTGCCTGATTTCAAATTGAAATGCAGTAATTGGACAGCAGATCATTTTTATTTAAAGTAAATAAAAACATAAAGTATGGAATAGAAGTAAAAGTGAAAAATCCTACGTTGTGTTGGTGCTGAAATGTTGGGGTAGCACTTAGCACTGTGACCTTGCCCCTTCAGGATCAATGGTACAAGTCCTGCCTTTGTATCTGTCTGCGTTGGGTTTGTGTAAAATTGTGTTTCATCCAGGTACTCCAGTTTTCTTCCAGAGTCCAAAGTCATGCAAGTCGGGCTAATTAGCATCTTAATAATTGCCCTAGTGTGTAAGCATGTGCATGCTTGTGCCTTGTGATGGATTAGCCCCCCATCCAGGTGTAACCTGCCTAGTGCCCAGAGTCCCCTGGGATAGGCTCCAGTCCTCCTTTGACCTTGTACAGGATAAAAAGTATAGAAAATGAAATGAGAGCATACTGTATTTGTATAGACATAAATTTATATAGGTAAAAAACATGCAACCCAGAGAAGGAAATTGTCTATATCAGTGATTTACAGAAGACAGCAAGTAAAGCAATTTTAATATGGACTACCATACCGAGATCATATAATCTTCTAAACTTGCATTACTGATATTTTAGTAAGATTCAATCATAGGTATTCCCATATTTATCTTATCCTGAAAGAACATATAAACATGTACATGTACGACGTGCAAATGGTGACTGTGGAAAGTGTGATAACTTATCCATGTCCACACATTATAACCACATTTTTAGTTAAAATAGGTCCCAAGGGTCCCTAAAGTGTGTTAATGCTCCAGCTAAAGTACCGCTCAGATAATGAATTTTTCATACCTCAACCTCCCTCTGTTTCACTCCTCTTCTGAAAGTGCCATTTTGGTATCTATGTCAATGAGCTATCAGTGAACAGCAAGGTCGAGGGACAAGCCCTGGTCCTTATACAGGGTGACATTAGGGGGGAAATCTGATTGGCTTGTTTACACCCAAGCCAATACTGAATTGAAAAAAAAGACATGAAAAAGAATGGATTTTTTTTCTTACTTTTTTTATTTTTATTTGCACACACACACACACGCACACGCACACACACACACACATATACAGACACATACACAAACTGGAGAGATATTTCATAACATGGCACCTTCACAAGCAGAAGAGCTGCAATCATTCATACTATAGCCATCACAGGACTTCCACTAGATAAGCAGAAACAAGTATAAGAAATAAATTTAAGGTTCCCCCTCAACGTTCAAGATGTTGTATGATCTGAGATGCTTTTGGCTTATCATGGTCTTTATTTGATTTACCATAACCTTCCGGTCATCTCAAACCAGTCGCACCATTTTCTTTCATACACAAGGTATTTCCACGTGCAGAAATGCCAATCGCTAGATTTTGTTGTTGTTGTTGTTGTTATTGATCATGCTTTTCTTTGTATAATTTTGTTGTATAAAACTGTTGTGTGTGAATATTCCTGGAGATCAGGAGTTCTAGAGGAAATGTAAAAACCCAGGCAGTCTAGCACCAACTGTCACCACTGTCAAAGTCACTAACATCATTTTTCCTTTCTGATATTTGAACTGAACATTAACTGAAGCTATTTTATTAATTTATGCATTGAGTATGTTTCTTTGACAGTGTTATTTTAACTGAAAAACTAATGTGATAAGCACATCTAAAAATAAAAAAAAACTTGGAATTCCAAGCAAAAGGATTTCATTTTTTTTCCGTCATTTAATTACAAAAGTGAAACTTTCATATATATGTGAAAATCAATTGTATTTTGAGTATTTATTGCACCAGTATTTCAAGTTTGCTTAAACTACTATTTATACAGTATAAATACAGTGTATCTCTCGGTCAGGTCCAGTACATGCATGGCTGCAGATTTGTCCATAATCATACAGCCACAAAATGTCATCGTTAAAAGAGCTGGCAGTTCACAGAGTGCGATATCAAAGCATATTTATGTAAAGGTGACTAGAAGGGAAAAGTATGATGTCTACTGCCTTAAGAAGACTGTCAAGCAAAGCTGATTCAAGAACTTGGGAGAGCTTCACAAGGCACTTCATGCATCCGTTTCCTGACAGGCTTTATGGAGATGATGATTTCCCTTTCTCCACTGTTTCAAAAAAAAACAACTAACTGGTTTGATAACTGTGATATTACTGTGCTTGATTGGCCAGCAAACTTGCCTGACCTGCACCTCATAGAGAATCTATGAACACCTCCATGCCATGTAACATTGATAGAGTAATTCATACCGGACCATGTACTAAGTGCACAAATAGAAGTTGTGCCAGAAGTTGTCTTGTTAATCCTTTTTTGATTGATCTTAGGAAAAAATCTAATATTTTGACATAAATAGATTTTTGTTCCACAGGATCCAATTTTTTTTAGATGTACTGTACATATATCTGTTTAAGGATTTCTGGTACTTGCTGTAATCTGAATGTGATGTATTGTAAAAGACTTTAAAAAACTCCAACCTTGTATCTGGGGAGCCATTATATCACCCTGTCAAATACCAAGCACAATGACATGCATGGTCCATAAACACAATGCACACCCTTTCTAGGATTAAAACCCAGCTCAATGCAAAGTGACAGTGACCAGGCAGTGCAAATGCCTGTTTTTTTGGGCGGGAAAAAAACACTGCACAGTCCACTGGCTTCACCATGATCAATATGCTAACTCCTGGAATGCAAAAGTGGCGTGTGTGTGTAAGTGTGTGTGCGTGCGTGCGTGCATGCGGGCTGGCAGGGAGGGGGTTAGGACTGGTGACAAAGACAGATAGATTTGCACCGTCCGTGAAATGTCACTGATTCAGTGGAGGATGTCACCTCAGGAGCGCTCGGCTGTGTGATAAGCCTGACACATCAGCACCGGGTTTGGAACTAGCGTGATGCCACTTTCACTCTCTTTCTCTCTTTTCTCTGTCGCTTCCTCTCTCTCTCACTCTCTCTCTCTTCTCTCCTGTCAGCTCAGACGGATGACAGTGGCCACCATGGCAGTCTTCTGGCCCTGTGGGACTGACAAGAAGGGAATGATCACAATTAAAAAATGGATGAGACAAGATCAGAGAAGAAATGTCAATTGCTGATTTTCAGGTGGCCTCCAGTCAGGTTGATGGGAGATGAGTTGAGCTTTGTGCTTTGAAGTCAAATTGACTTGTTGTGATAAACCTGCACTGCCAGACAATGTTTTCATTTACACAAGTTTTTACCTTTTCTCTTTAAACAAGTGATGTCAAAATGATTTCAACCTGAGCTGCTCTTCTGCTGGTTTTCCGTTATAGTGATAATACAACAATTTATCCAAGTTGTAAAGAAACAGGAAACAGGTAGAAACAACAAGTTTGGTTCAATCAATCATTTTCACATTTTATTGATGAAGTCTATTACTTTATCTATTATGTACTATATAAGTGTTCTCATAAACAGTATAAAAAATAAAAAGTGATATTTTAATACCATTTCCCTTATGAGACTTCTGGATTAGGCATGATGGATATATTAAAAGCTTGTCATATATACACACGTGGACAAACAAGAGGCCACAATGACAACAAAATAGTTGGTACCCTTCGGTCAATGAAAGAAAAACTCACAATGGTCACAGAAATAACTTTAATCTGACAAAGTAATAATAAATAAGAATTCTATGAATGTTAACCAATGAAAGTCAGACATTGCTCTTCAACCATGCTTCAACCTAATTATTTAAAAAAATTAACTCATGGAACAGGCCTGGACAAAAATGATCGTACCCCTAACTTAATAGTTTGTTGCACAACCTTTTGAGGCAATCACTGCAATCAAACGATTCCTGTAACTGTCAATGAGACTTCTGCACCTCTCTGCAGGTATTTTGGCCCATTTTGCAGGTATTTTGGTTTGAAGGGTGCCTTTTCCAGACGGCATGTTTCAGCTCCTTCCAAAGATGCTCAATAGGATTGAGGTCAGGGCTCATAGAAGGCCACTTTAGAATAGTCCAATGTTTTCCTCTTTCTTGGGTGTTTTTAGCTGTGTGTTTTGGGTCATTGTCCTGTTGCAAGACCCATGACCTGCGACTGAGACCCAGCTTTCTGACACTGGCCAGCACATTTCTCTCTAGAATCCCTTGATAGTCTTGAGATTTCATTGTACCCTGCACAGATTCAAGACACCCTGTGCCAGATGCAGCAAAGCAGCCCCAGAACATAACAGAGCCTCCTCCATGTTTCACAGTAGGGACAGTGTTCTTTTCTTGATATGCTTCATTTTTCCGTCTGTGAACACAGAGCTGATGTGCCTTGGCAAAAAGTTCCATTTTTGTCTCATCTGTCCATAGGACATTCTCCCAGAAGCTTTGTGGCTTGTCAACATGTAGTTTGGCATATTCCAGTCTGACTTTTTTATGATTTGTTTTCAACAATGGTGTCCTCCTTGGTCGTCCACTTTGGCTCAAACAACAACGGATGGTGCGATCTGACACTGATGATCCTTGAGCATGAAGTTCACCTTGGATCTCTTTAGAAGTCTTTCTGGGCTCTTCTGTTACCATTCAGATTATCCGTCTCTTTGATTTGTCATCAATTTTCCTCCTGCAGCCACGTCCAGGGAGGTTGGCTACAGTCCCATGGATCTTAAATTTCTGAATAATATGTGCAACTGTAGTCACAGGAACATCTAGCTGCTTGGAAATGGTCTTATAGCCTTTACCTTTAACATGCTTGTCTATAATTTTCTTTCGAATCTCCTGAGACAACTCTTTCCTTCACTTCCTCTGGTCCATGTTGAGTGTGGTACATACCATGTCACCAAACAACACAGTGACTACCTGGAGCCCTATATATAGGCCCACTGACTGATTACAAGATTGTAGACACCTGTGATGCTAATTAGTGGACACACCTTGAATGAACATGTCCCTTTGGTCACATTAGTTTCAGTATTTTCTAGGGGTACCATAATTTTTGTCCAGGCCTGTTCCATGAGTTTATTTTTTTAAATAATTCTGTTGAAGCATGGTTGAAAAGCAATGTCTGACTTTCATTGGTTAACATTCATAGAATTTTTTCAAATTATTACTTTTGTTAGATTAAAGTTATTTCTGTGACCATTGTGAGTTTTTCTTTCATTGACCGAAGGGTACCAACAATTTTGTCCACGTATATATATATATATATATATATATATATATATATATATATATATATATATACTTATATGCATACATATATACATGTTGTGATAGCTGCAAAAAGTCATTTTCCTATATACATTTTACCGTATACTTACAATATATTATACAGTATATTCTTTGGCGGCACGGTGGTTAGCACTGTCGCCTTGCACCGCCAGTGTTCGGGTTCGATCCCCGGCCAGGCTCGATTCCCGTCTCTGTGTGCATGGAGTTTGCCCGTAGTGTGTGAATGAGTGAGAGTATGTGTGTGTGTTTGTGCCCTGCGATGGATTGGCACCCTGTCCAGGGTGTACCCTGCCATGTGCCCTAAGTCTCCTGGGATAGGCTCCAGGCCCCCCGTGACTCTGAATACAGGATTAAGCGGTATAGATGATGAATGAGTGAGTGAGTATACTCTTTCTATATTTAGAATCACAATCTCCTTCATAAAAGTTTAATAGGTTTATTCCTATTAGCAAATATTTTTTTAATGACAAAATAGCCTGTGACTTTAGGGTACTGTGGATTTCTGTAGAGTTCTGTAGGATTCTTCAATTCCAGAAATTTTCTTTATTGATTTTTCTTTTTTTTTTTTTACTTTAAATCCAACATCACACAAATTGCCATAAAGGTAGAGGTAGAGGTGCAAGGAGCCTAAACATAATGTTTGACTAAAAAAGTTTGTTCAAAAAGAAGGAGGAAACGCTTCCAAAAAAAAAAAAGTATATATATATATATATATATATATATATATATATTGATACCCTAATCTTTTCAAGCTTAAGATATTTAAGATATTTATCCACCTATTTCAGTGTAATGATGGTTTGGCTGATTTCCAGTGTATCAGCAATAATCATCATGCCAATAATGACAGAAAGGCTCCAATGAGTGCAAGTACTCCAGGAGCTACTCCAAATAACGCAATTCCTGGATCTTGTTGTATCTCCGTACTCCAAATGTTTGAGAACATTTTCCATCTAAAATGGTATGAGATTCCAGAAATGTTGGAATTGAATTCTAATTTGACGTGACAGGAATTGATGGGGTCATAAGTTGATTCCATGTATTAATTTACTCAATTCTTAGTTACAAAAACCAAGACAAAGGGAAGGAGATTGGAGAAAGGTGCAGTACATTATTAATTATGACATGGAGTGGCTTAGAACTGCCATGTATTTCAACAAACACTGGTGCTGTAAAGTGATTCAGATTGAACATAGAACAGGATACTTACAGTAACTGAGCAAAAATAGTTAATATAAATATTGCAGTAAAGTATCACTTCAGAGCTATACAATATGCTTATACATTGTGTCAACTTTGGCTTGAGGCCTAAAGAAACACTAAATATATCATAAACTACAATGTATATGTATCTATGAAAATATACAAAACCTGTTCAGGCTAGCATAATCTAAACTGTTTTTCTACTGTTCTGTATAATCTTTTTTTATTATTATTCTATTACCTGTTGCCATAAATAATACTTTAAAAAAAATTATCCCCCCCCCCCACCAAAAAAAAATACCCAAATGGCACCTCAGTGTAGAGTTTGCAAATTCTAAGACCGGTAACATAGCACTTTCTCATATTTCATTTGAGTGCACTCAAGGTTCATCATGTCTGGAGCCATGTCAGTTTTTTTTCCCCCTCCTCATGCTTTGTATGGTGGCCTGTGCTGATATGGGGCTCCAGTCACAGCATGGTACAATACAAAGCTGAACATGTTAGTGTTATCTATCAGACAGGACAGATGGAGACCAGGGCATAGAGGTGAATGAGTGAAAGGCCTCTATTTACTCTGCCATCAGTTCACAGGAGGTGGGGGTGTTAGGGCAGAGATACAGAGAGATAGCTCGAGCGAGAGAGAGAGAGAGAGAGAGACCTATAGCATCCAGTTCAATGACCATGTCTTACTCATTCATACAGTATATATGTCATCAAAGTCCTAGGTAGTTTCTGATCTTACTAATAGGCTAACAATTTAATAACTTTGTCATTGTTTGAAAGCTTTTTCTGTCGAATGATCCCCAAAAGTAAGTATGGAAATAAAAATGAAGAATAATTCACGTCAACATCTAATCTGTAATCTATTCTGTTCTCACGTTAACTAAACAGCTGACTAACTTATTGCTACACATGAGCTGTTGCACCTGTGGCAGATGCATTTACCATGGTGGCACCTAGTGGTTAGCACTCTTGCCTCACACCTCCATGGATGGAGGTATGAATCATGCAATTATTCTGAGTCTGTGTAGAGTTTGCATGTTCTCCCAATGCTTTGTGGATGCCCCCTAGGTACTCCAGTTTTCACAATCTAAACTATGCTGTCTAGGTTGAACGGCTTTCACAAAATGTCTGTAGTATGTAATTATGAATGCGCGAATGTGTGCCAGCGCCCTGCAATGTTGTGTCCTCAGTTCCTCAGGCAGACTCCCAGATAAGCAGTACACAGTAGATCATTTATGGATGGATATTTTACACAACAGGGGATCGCTACCGACCATCAAAGTCGTACCGACATTGTAAGTTTAACACAGATCTTTCATTTTATAAAGCATCAACAGATATGACTAACCTGCTAACCTGCTGTAGTTCACTCAGCTAGCTAAGACGTTTCTGCAGGTTGGACGTTGAGCTGTAAAATGCTGATATCTCTTCAGGTTTTTGCTTTTTTGCAATTTGCAGCTCATGGCCATTCAATTTCTTTTGAAGCATTTAAAACTGAAGACATCTGAAGAATTGGGCCAGTAGTGATGTCTTAGGTATTAATGCTAAGAGTTTGGTGTCTGAGTTCGGTGACTTTCAACAGAAAACTACTTTTTTTTTTTTTTCAGATAAGGTCATGGAATTTAATTATTTTTACAAATGCACACTATCTTTTAATGGACCTGCTGCCAACTGGAGTAACAAGTAGTATTATAAAGTCTGTAATGGTGATCAACAATAAAATAACAATCTGAAATGATAGTAAATCATATTGTCAAGTACTGTAGTTCATGACTTTCCACCCATCTTAGAGCAATAGTGCTTTCATCCAAGAAATACATCACCTGAATGACTCAAAGGTGCATATTAAGAACATTAAAGTGACTTGATCTAAAATGTAACGACTTCACAAGGCAGAACTGGAAAACAGATAATGCTACTAAAGGAAATCTGATTACTGGGTGACGCAAACGCAATATCGGATAACTACTCTATGTAAATGTGTTAAACAAATTACTGCTATCAGAGTATTCTGCAGAGGTGAACGAATCCCTATAGAAGTACAACTGCATGTGTGAAAGCACAGGAAGACAGTTTATTGTGAAATGTTACAGGACAGCCTTGACCTACACAGTCTACTAGTATACACACACCAAGAACAATGACAGGAAGCCAACACATGCATACAATAAACTTTTCTTTTTCACTCATAGACAAACATTTGCAATGGATCTGTTTCACCTTTAACTGTCCTGTGATATTTCTCTTCCAAACCTAAGGCCATGCTGTAGCATTGACTTGTGCAAATATCATGTCAATGTTTGTTAGTTTCTCAGCATGTCAGTCTTCTTTGTTTATTCCTCTATCCTGTTCCCAGTCTCTCCAGGTAGACACCAGTGGTGCCACACAGAAGATAAAGCATCCAACAGTTTCCACTAGGTGTGTAACTAATAGCCCGGGTCAGCCGCGCTCGCTTTATTTATGACACCAAGCGCCATGAAATATGAATGGGCGGATTGAGATGCACAACTTCTCTTCTTTTTTAAAGTAGGGAGGCCATCAGACACAGCAGTGATAAAATGCCATGGAGGAGAGGTAAACTAATAATAGACTCCTCCACCTAAAACTGTCACCGTGATCCACGAATCCGTGGCCCCGCCACATCTGCTGCCGAGGGTGAGATCCACTGAAAGTGCAGCAATAATGGGAGAAAGTGTAGGATTTGTGGCTAGCAAAGTAAGCAAGAAGCAGCTGATTTACACTAATATGCATAGCTGTAATAGCACTCACTGCCATAAAGCTTTCCGTCTTATGGAAGTAACACCTACTGTACATTTCACATGTGAGTATTGAAATGTGTATGGAAACCATGTGGATTTGCATTTCATGAAAATAACAAGTAAACACGTGGCATCACGTGAACAGTAAATTGTTGTAAAAAAAAAAAAAAAAAAAAAAGAAATTTGTAAATAGATACACATGCACTGTGAAAATCCATTAATGTATTTGTTGAGTATCTATAGATGTGTTATCATATTTAAATCATGTGATTTATTCACACTTTCTTTTAAGGGCCAATCCATTACAAATCACATAACTTTCATAAGATGGAACTGGAATGGATTTGGACTGTAGACCTCATTCTAATTAAAACCAAAAGTGGATAAAATCTGCAATCAAACTTACATTTAAAAAAAGAACATAAGCACCTTTTTTTTTCTTTCTTTTTTTTTTTGCTGATCTTGCCAAAAAACTGTCTGATGCAGGCCTCACATAAGGGATCATATTTCACTGTACTAATCTCTCTTAGGAGGGAGTGGACGTTTCAGAGCAGTTACTGCCAGTAGCTAAGACATTCACAAATGACCATTTATTACCTTACACTATTTTTAAAGGGAGAAATGACAGCCTCTCTGTCAAAGCTAGCAGGGGAATAGCTTTCAGGTGCTTACTCTACTATAACTCATAGCCATGACCTTTTGAACAGGAATTAGGACACTTTATTTTTCACTCAAGAACATGTTTTAGGCCATTTGAATTTAGCAGTAACTTTACTAGCACAGCGTCAGAAAATAGCAATTAAAATCGCATTAGAAGGGATATGAACTGTGACCCGATCGCAAGTGACCAAGTCAGTTTGCTAGATCCGGAGACATATTTTGATGTGTAGGTCTCCATTTTCTCCATCCCTCCCACAGATGTGGGGATTGGCAGATCAGGAATGACATCATCACATTTGAAGGAAAGCCAGTTTGATGAAGACAACAGTGGCACGTTCGATCCTGTAATGACAGACCCAGTTTAGACAGCCTTTTTAAATATTCCAGCCTTCTTCTAGCTTTGTAATTTGTCGATTATTTGCTCTGTACTATCGTTTGTACTTTGTACGGTATAATACAGGATTATGCCAGCCTTTGAGTACTGTTGAGTTTTAATTAACATTCCAGTCCATGCATTTGGCATTCTGCTAGCCCCCAAAATTGGGTATATAAATTAAACGCTCGTCTGATATTGACGCGTATTAAGACATTATCAGTTTTTTTTTTTTGCACATATAGCAGGAGTTGACAGACAGTGAAAAAGGTTTATTCATTCATCTTCAGTAAGTACTCTATCCTGGTCAAGGCCACAGTGAATCTGTAGTCTATCCTGGGAATAGAGTGTGAGGCAGAAATACACACTGAATAGAGCACCAGTCCATCACAGGGCACATACAGGAGTGCCTTTTCTTTTGAGAGCAGGTCATTTTCTCCTGTGATTTTTATTTTATTATTTTCTTTGTTACTTATGTTCATTCTCCAACAGCAAGTCTCATAGTTTATATTATTTACAACAGTCGTAGCAAAAAGGAGACGAACAAACTGCTACCTGATTTTCATGATTTACTATACAGTATGTTAAATCCATTGATACAACATTAGATCATCTAAAACAGTTGTAACAATTTCCAACCAAAAAATCAAACAACACAACATGACAAGGAAAACATAAAAAAATATATATATATAAGTTAAAAATTTTTACTTATAAATAGGATATACATAAATCACCTTGTGTCAAAAGGAGCTTTAAAAGGAGCTGTTTTGTTTTTTCGCGCGCGTGTGTGTGTGTGTGTGTGTGCCTTATGTGATACTGCGCCATTCCTGAGGCTAGAACATAAAAACTCATGCTGAGTGAAAGCACTTTAGTTAGACCCAGCGCTGCGTCCTCTGCCTTTTCATTCCAAATCCATTTTCAAATCTCTTCACCCCTAATGTTTTGATATTTCTTTATCATTATGTACCAATTCAGCATGCTCTGCCTTCTGGGAAATCATTCACCACACCACACCCCGGCACATCGAGAAACACAGCTATAGTGAAATCTTTTTGCCCGTTCCACGGTAGCAAACCAAATTAAGTAAGTGATTGAGGGAGAATGGAAAAATCCAGCAGGCCTCAATCCTCACTCTGTCTCACTCACTCTGTCTGCTACTTTACCAGTGTCTAAATAATTCACTAATAAAACAAAACACAAGATACCTCCAGATACTCGGAAGCCTCGCGGTTAATCCCATAAAAACGGGAAAAAATAAAGAATTATTTCATGGCAGAGATGAAAAAAAAAAGATAATATTAAAATGTGCAAGAGAACCCAACCAATGTGACAAATAATACATTGCCTTGGGTGGATGGCATTACAGTCAAAGAGATTGCGATGCATATATCTCAGTCTCTCTCTCTCTCTCTCTCTCTCTCTCTCCCTCTCTTTCGTAGATCAGTGAATTTAAGCCTCTAAGGTACATCCATAAATTTGAATCCGTTTTCATTTTGCCAAGTGGCTATTCTTGTTGAATTTGTTTATGGATTAATGCCCTAGATTTCAAAATTATTTGCGCTTACACACTGCTTTTATTTATTAAAAAAATAAATAAATACAAATTCATACGTATATGCGCAGAGTAGGAAGTGCAGGCTATTTAGTATTCCGCAGTGTGACTTTTGTCTCACCGTTCCCAAGAAAAATAGCACTTCAGCATTATTTTGGAGCGGAATGAAAAATCTTCAGTACACCTGCAATGGCTGCCAAAGGTAAATGAGCTGGAGAGAAACTCATCATCTATCTGCCGTTATCATTAGCCGCAATAATTATGTTTACAATGGCCTCTCATCATGGATGAGCCAGGGGATGCAAATGGATGTGCGCTGTGCCCTTCACTGCACATCACTAACATCGCTTTTGAAGGATAGCAGTGATCTGTGTCGTTCAGATCAAGCTTCATGTTAGCTTGCCAATCCTCACATCAGCTCATGTTTTGATCTATGTGATACATAAAATGGCTGACAGATCCATCATGATGTGCGCTCAATTTGGCCTGGGACAACTGATCGAGGATCAAAATGGAGGATGTGGAGCCTAAGACAACTCGGCAAGCCAATCATGCCGTGATTGAGGGTAAAGAACATGGATTGTGGCCTTAGTCGCTGGTTGGAGGGTAGATCTCAGGATCAGTTTTCTTGGTCTGCTGGTCCCGTGAATAGAACATGATCAATTCAACACCTCACTCAGTTTATCATCTACAAAGGCACTTTGGTTTTAGTGGGATGCCGTTTAGAGTTACAATCTAACCCAGAATCAGATATTCACCATCAGGGAGTCTGGGTTAACATATTATCTGAAGATCAGCATTACTTATTAATCTGACTGTTTGTTCCTGAGCCACAAATACAATATAACATGTCACCTACAATGTCCTCGGAAAGCAAATTGCCCAGGAAGTGTATTGCGTTACATGTTCTCAACATTTACCGGAAAAACAGGTCCAGGAGATAACAAGAAAGGTAATATTTACAGAAGC
This sequence comes from Clarias fuscus, assembly GCA_030347435.1. Taxonomy (NCBI): domain Eukaryota; kingdom Metazoa; phylum Chordata; class Actinopteri; order Siluriformes; family Clariidae; genus Clarias; species Clarias fuscus. Next base: position 9,609,730 of record CM059221.1, read on the forward strand.
CCGCGGGCCTGCGATATTTCGGCATCGAGGCATTAGGTGACGGTGCTGAAGTGATGGAATGATTACACCTAGACTTCCTTGTAGAGCAAATGCCACCTGTGAAAGTCTTTTTCTCTTCTCGGTGCAATTCCAAGTTAGGTAGTAATGTTTGCAGGATTTTGCAGGTTTTCTATTATTATTAGAAGGCTTTATGTTAAGTTAGTTACATGATAAACTGCATACTGAAAAACAAAGGGCTAAACAAAATAAGCATGGAAGCAACATATTTGTTTAAATGCTCCACATAGTGTTCAGAATTTACACAGTAGTGTCGAATAAGTGTGATCTGATACACACGCCACTTGCGTCAATTTATAACTTTAATAAGGCTGAGACGCAGACACCGTTTCCTCATGCTGGTCTGTCCCACCGTGCAGTCGGTTGATACATGGATGAGGTGTCCCATGGCAGTGGGACACACTCAAAGGAAAGTACCACCTGCAATCTTTCACATACATGATCTCACAGAAGCCAGAGTACAGGGAACATGGGTAATTTTGCTCACTTGCCTCGCACCCATGGACGGTTTTACTTCATCATTGTGATTTGTACCACAGTAGCATGAACACTATTCTGTTGCATCACTCTGGAAATATGTTTTTAATTCCACCTGCTTTTTTTTTTTTTTTTTTTGCTTCTACCTGCTGGTTATATTATTTAATGAACACATCAGATAAGCCCCACTTCTGCAACCGGTCCAAATGTATACCTTTAATCCATGAAAAACAATCCATGGGGTACCTAGAGCACTGGCCTAGTCAATACTACTGTAATGCCAGGGGCTTGAATTTTAGATTTGTTGGTTAAGTTGTGGTTCAATTGTTTACAAAGAAATTCTTTGAACTTGCATAAGAAAGTGAAGAAGTATTCCAAGGAATTAGAATTGAACAGTTCAGCAAAGACGGCAATTTGTTTAGTTTTAATTACTCACAATTTATTCTAATAAATATGAAACGATTATTCGGCCACAGTCATAACATTACAAAACTATAGCTGTTATTTTGTTACTATTGTTAAAAGCCTGTCAGTTTCATATGTATAATCTAAATCTCAGCTTCCAGAACAAAAAGCAGTAATAACACAAATCAATATGATGGCACATATTTGCATTACACCTTCATACAATAAAGTTGTGTTGCCTGGAGAATTAGATAAAACAGTTTTTTTATTTTTTTTATGCTGATAACAAAGAAATTGAGATTTCATCATCTATATCCAGACCATATAAAACTCCTGCATGTAAAGTAGAGAAAACTTATGAGGCATGGTGCATGTAGGATGGAAAGGAAGAAAGAAATGTAAACATGGATTGCACAAACTGCCTTCTCGAGCTGAAGTGTGATGGAACCTTGTGCGACTGGAGCTTGTGCAAATTGAATATTATAAAGGGATAGTATGTGTACATTGCATTTTATATACCAAATGTTTGTATATTACCTATATACAGTACATACATACTGTATATACACACATAAACACACATGTGGGTTAGCCAGACATTTCTTTTTATTGTCATAATGAGCTTTGTTGTGTGAAGGTATCAATCAGAGCGGAGCAGATTATTAGACTGTCTGAAAGAGATCAAACAATGTTGCTGTCTGCCCCCTTCTCTCCTCTCCCCTCCCCTCCTCTACTCTTCCCTCCTCTCCCCTGCCTGCTTGGCTGATTTACAGCACTGCTGATGAAGTACTGCAGCTCTCTGTCAGGGCTCTACATGACGCTCGTCCAAAGAATTATTACCCATAATGCCACATCGCCTACCAAGCAGTTGCACCTGCTGTAATGTCCTGTGTCCAGGGTCAGCAGTTACTGCATTGAGGTAGGAAAGCCACACCCACCCAGCCCTTTCTGTTCTTCCTCGTTCTTCATCTTTCATCATGGCATGTCACTGTGCAGCTTCATAGGCCTCATTCCATCATCTCTTCTTTTGGTTTATCCTCTGCACTGACAACAATCCCTTTAGCTTTTAACTAATCAACATGTCTATCAGTGCCACTCTTCTGTTGAGCAGATTTCTGCCCAGACAGGATGTGTCTAACTGGCAGTATTCTCTATCAAAGCTGCTCAAGACCTATTAATGTGTGTGTGTGAAAGAGAGAGAGAGAGAGAGAGATGGCTTACTGGGAGAATAAGCAATTCACACATTTTCTTCACAGATGCAGTTTACAATTGTCCATAGTTTTTCTAAAGAAATCAAATGAAGTTTTTAAAATGTTACGTCAGGTCTGCAAAATCAAGAACACGGTGGTTATGAGTTTTTTTTTTTTTTTTTTGTAGTTTGATAATGAAATAAGTGCACTTGCTTTCACCAAAACTCAGACACCCTTGAGCACAGCATGCTGTTTCAATTTTCCTTTTCAATTTGAGAACCAGAAAAGCCTTATGCCTTTTTCAGACTGCCAATTGTGCTTTAAGAAGTTATTCATAGTCCCTTTTTAAACAAACTCTAAAATGAAGACCATAATGTCCCGCAGTGAGCGTCGCAAGCAACGAGAAAGTCAGCTGGCACTGTAAACAGGGCCTGCATTCATTCAATTACATGTCATAAAATCTGGATATGTGTACAGTGATGTTGACTATTAGGGCTTGTTAAGATGTTAAGATGCCAGTAAATACATCATGATGTGTTATGTTTTGGTGAGAGCTTACATTTTCATTTTTGGCTGGGCCCCAACGGCAAAATTAATTCTCTAATCTCTTTTTGGCCAATTTCAGCAGTTTGTTGGCTTTGCTTAGTCGGCAAAGACATAATTGCTAGACCCTGTGATAGCGTTCCCTCCAAGTGCCAATCAAAGCGTTCACCCATGAGATCTGAGGGAGTGTTTGAGCCCTGTAGTAAATGCTGTATTAGAAAAAATAAATAAAATGTGAAAATTTAAGGGTAACTTAAACTTAAAGGGTAAAAAAAAGAATCCAAATTCCTTATTCCTTATACAACAGCAAACCTGTCTAAATATATCTGTACTGTAGATGCAGCATTAACCAATAGAAGCAGTTTTTAATTCTTTTCCATCAGCATGCCCATAGGCGTAATTTATGGGGCATTAAAATTAGCCAGTACGAACCCCAGATTATCATATCATATTGATGAATTACTAACTGTTACAAAACAGTGGTTGACTTTCTTGATACAATGTGAAACTTGGTTGCATCCATCCTCTGCATGCAGCAGTAACTGCAGGTGTAAAAATAAAAGGAAAAGAGAAAGAGTAAAAGACGGAACAACAATTTTAATTAAAAAAAAGAGAAGATTTCTACCGAAATCAGGTATGCTATTTACTAATACTGGAACAACGAATTGATGCAAATTTGGTGCTTCTATACAAAGTGAATGATTTTATGCTATACAGCTGCACTAGTTGGGATACATTGAGAATGTTGTTGGAAATAAAAATCTCCTGGGGAGGGATTTCAACCTCCCCCCCATGTTGAACCCGAAGTTACGCCCGTGATCATACCTATAATTAAGGAATTTTGTTTGTGTTTGTGTGCGTGTGTTTATTTTATAATTACTGTCATTATTGTTTACAATTATTATTTTACACAAATTTCTCCCATTTTGTCATTTTAGCAATTACCACCAAGGTACAACCAAGGTGTGCAAAACCAGTCAACTGCTTCTTTTTTTCATGCTGTAGCAAAACACAACTAAAGGAAACTGCTATCTCCCCTTTTTCACATAAAACACATGATTAGCTAGCATCTCTCCGCGTAAGAGCATGGCCAATTTTGCTCCACAGAGCATTTGGCCATTGATGGCTATTCTGTCTTTTCTGTTGCACCACATGCAAGCCCCCAAAAAGTGAACTTTGCTAACAAAATTGATAATAGAGCACGCAAAAGAAGTCAGCTTCTGTACGGAATGTCTTATCTGTATATACACACGTGGACAAAATTGTTGGTACCCTTCGGTCAATGAAAGAAAAACTCACAATGGTCACAGAAATAACTTTAATCTGACAAAAGTAATAATAAATAAAAATTCTATGAATGTTAATCAATGAAAGTCAAACATTGCTTTTCAACCATGCTTCAACAGAATTATTTTAAAAAATAAGCTCATGGAACAGGCCTGGACAAAAATGATGGTACCCCTAGAAAATACTGAAAATAATGTGACCAAAGGGACATGTTAATTCAAGGTGTGTCCACTAATTAGAACCACAGGTGTCTACAATCTTGTAATCAGTCAGTGGGCCTATATATAGGGCTCCAGGTAGTCACTGTGTTGTTTGGTGACATGGTATGTACCACACTCAACATGGACCAGAGGAAGCGAAGGAAAGAGTTGTCTCAGGAGATTCGAAAGAAAATTATAGACAAGCATGTTAAAGGTAAAGGCTATAAGACCATTTCCAAGCAGCTAGATGTTCCTGTGACTACAGTTGAACATATTATTCAGAAATTTAAGATCCATGGGACTGTAGCCAACCTCCCTGGACTTCATGCTGAAGGAACATCAGTGTCAGATCGCACCATCCGTCGTTGTTTGAGCCAAAGTGGACTACATGGGAGACGACCAAGGAGGACACCATTGTTGAAAACAAATCATAAAAAAGCCAGACTGGAATATGCCAAACTACATGTTGACAAGCCACAAAGCTTCTGGGAGAATGTCCTATGGACAGATGAGACAAAAATTAAACTTTTTGCCAAGGCAAATCAGCTCTATGTTCACAGACGGAAAAATGAAGCATATCAAGAAAAGAACACTGTCCCTACTGTGAAACATGGAGGAGGCTCTGTTATGTTCTGTTATGTTCTACCTGCAGAGAGGTGCAGAAGTCTCATTGACAGTTACAGGAATCATTTGATTGCAGTGATTGCCTCAAAAGGTTGTGCAACAAACTATTAAGTTAGGGGTACCATCATTTTTGTCCAGGCCTGTTCCATGAGTTTATTTTTTTAAATAATTAGGTTGAAGCATGGTTGAAAAGCAATGTCTGACTTTCATTGGTTAACATTCATAGAATTCTTATTTATTATGACTTTGTCAAATTAAAGTTATTTTTGTGACCATTGTGAGTTTTTCTTTCATTAACCGAAGGGTACCAACAATTTTGTCCACGTGTGTAGCTCTTGGTCTATTGGAATTGCTGTGCTTCCTACATGTTCAGTCGTATGCTGCTGTGTTCATCAGTTTCTTTTCTCCTATATTAAGCTGTTGGGTCAGGGCCTAGGTCAGACTATTCAACCTTTCGTGGTCAGCTCAAGGCCTTTCCAGGACTCACCGGCAATGTCAAGTGCCTTCATCTCTTTCTATTGCAAACATTGTTGAAGTGCAGTTGTGGGAGACCTGTGGGAAGCAGTTGAGATACTGCTATCCTCCATGCTGTGAACAACCTGCAATGTCTGACAGAAGTGAACACATTGGGAAGGCAAGCACAAGACAGGACCTTTACGTTGGACACTGTCTTGCATGATACACCCATGATATGATGCATGTTTCTCAAGTGGAACATCTTAAGTCTTCTTTAAAATCTGGTGTACACTGTCCATGACTCTCCTGGGGTATGCTGATGACCCAGGTGTTGAACACTGCCATCTTGGTTTTCATCAACGTAAGACTGTTTCACACTTGATTTTTGGATGCAAGGAGTGGTTCCATCTAAGGGTAGATCTAAGATGGGTGAACTGATGAAGGACATTAGCTTTTCATTCATAAGTGGTGATGACTGCCAGTGCCACTGTGTTTCATCCCAGCATGTTTGTCCCAGAATGACCAGTCCTTACAGACCTTGGAGAAGTGGCTTTTGTGCAACTGCTGAATTAATTTTCATTCATTCATTCATTCATTCATTCATTCATTCATTTTCTATATGCTTATATAGCTTGTCCTGTACAGAGTGACAGGAAGCTTGAAGCCTATCCCAGGAGACTTCGGGCACTAGACAGGGTACACCCTGGACAGCATAAAGTATATCTTTAATTAGGGCTTTGCCTGCCCAGGTCATGGCCCTAAGGTGGGCATGGTTGAAAGCCCTGCCATTTGGTACACAGGTGGATCCCTTCTGTTGCATGATGCTTCAGAAGACCCCAAAAATGGTTGGAGCCAGCACACAGCCTTCTTTGACATCACTATGGATGCTGAAGGGCTCAGAAGAGCTACCATTAATATGCACAACCCTTCATGTCAGTGTGAGAGGATACGATTATGCTATGCAGTTATCGTGGGCAGCCAATTTTTGGCAGAATGTTGAGACTGTCTCTGCTGACCCGATAAAATGCCTTTGTAAGTTTGATAAATACTATAGACAGGGTCATTTGCTGTTTTCTACACTTCTATTGTATATAAGAAAATCATATCTGCTGTACTCTGTCTGACTCGGATGCCAAGTTTGCCAGCTTCTGCATGTGGGTAGAAAGAACCCCAGCAAAAACTTTGCAGATGATGGTGAGGAGGGAGATTCCTCTGTAGCTTCTGCAGTCACTTCTATCACCTTTGTTGGTGTAGGGGTGATAATCTTGGCATCCAATAAGGCTGTGGTAAAGATCCTTGCAAGCACTGGTGAAGGACTACATGTACTGGAAGCAGTAGAATACCACGGCAGTGCATGATTAGGACTAAGTGAATTTTATCACTGACTGGAGCCTCACTGGAGTTCTTCGATGGTTGGCAGGCACTCAGTCGTATCAAGCGATGAAGGTGACACAGTAGTCTCTCTGGAGTAGAATTGCATTCCACCCATCTCTCCATCTGGTGACCTATATTTCTGATAAGTTCCCCCATGGTGGAATTGAAGGGAGTAGTCTGAACTGGTCTTGCTTTCTTGATAATGTTGTACATCCTGCTGATGTTGCCTAGTTTAGTTGCCATGTGAATGCCTACATTCAACTGCTGAACCTTGTTCCTGGCAGCCCCAATAATCTGCAAGTTCTCTACAGTGGGTGACTGCTTGTACTTGATAAGGGCAGCACATTTGGCTTCAATGACAGGGGTCATCTCTTTTGACACTCCTTAAACCAATCTTATGTCTTCAAGGGATTCTCTCTGAAGGTTGTCATGGCTTTGTAGTACATGATGTCCTGCAGGGTTCTCTCTTAAAAATCTTGCTGTTCCCTTTCAAAAGCTACACTCAATGCTGCGTGAAAACGCTATGGGAACATCTCTTTGTTGCCCGGTTGTGAAGCCTGTGCATGTCAAACCCGCCGAATACCTTCGGCTTATAACCTGTGCAGGCATGACGTCACCGAATAAGGTGCACCTGCAGGTTATAAATAGGAGTGAACCAGAAACATCCTCAGATCTTTTTGTCTTCAGGACCACTTTGTGTTTGCGTGTGCATGCAAGCCGTAACAAAAGCAAAAATAAAAATAACAGCATTAACTCACCGATATGGCGGAGTTGCATGCCTCCATGTGATAGATCTCTTTCGGAGGGCGATCTTCACGAGTTTTGTCTCGAGTGCTTGGGGGAAGAACACGCACGCCTCGGGCTTCAGGGAGAATGTGAGTACTGTGATCCCTATTAAGGTGCTTCGCGCGCGGCTCGCTTTCTTTAAAGAGAAACCGCGAGCTGCGGCGCATTCCTGGGGCTCACGTGCTGATCTGGCAGACGCGCACGAGACGGAATTTCCCCTTTCTCTCGCGCTCTCTCCGGATCAGGAAGTTTTAGCTTCCGCTTCGCAAGCGTGCTCCGGCGCTTCTTGTGAAGGAGCGGAAGAATCTTCCTCTCTCGCTTCCATGGAAATAGCCTCACAACGCTCCTCCAGTGCTCACAGAGCTTATGAGGAATTATTAGAGGTTGTAACGCGTGCGGTCGAGCGATTGCATATCGACTGGCCGCAGCAGCGAGATTCCCCTAAGCATTCGAGATTAGACGACAGGTTTCTGTCGGGTGGCCAGGGGGAGGAGCCTCAAAGTCTCTCTCTCCCCTTCTTTGGTGACCTCCATGATGAATTAACTCTTTCATGGAGCAAGCCGTATTCATCGTGTGTTTTTGTGCCATCGACTTATTTGAATATCGTTGATGCGAAAGCACGCGGTTATATGATGATGCCCCAGATAGAAGAGACGCTTGCGGGCTATCTCTCTCCTGGGACATCATCCTCCCTGAAAAAGCCTATTCTCCCCTCCAAGCCGTGCAGAGTGACATCTGCTTTGGTGGGTAAAGCTTTTCAGGCAGCAGGACAGGCTGGCGCTTCACTGCACACCATGGCGGTTTTGCAGACTTACCAGGCTGACCTGCTGAAGGACCTGAGCACCGGCGGGGTTATTGATGACAAGGCGTTTGCAGAGCTGCGCCGAGCCACAGACCTGTCTCTCCGTACAACCAAGCAGACCGCTGCCATGGTATCCACAGAGAGGCATCTGTGGCTGAACCTCTCGGGCATCAAGGATAAGAATCGTGCTGTCCTCCTTGATGCCCCCGTCTCGCCTTCCGGCCTTTTTGCCGAGGCTGTTAATTCCATCGCCACTAGGTTTCGGGAGGCGAAGCTATATGAACAGGCCTTTGGGAGGTTCCTTCCCCGCCGTGCTCAAGAACCGGGACCGTCGGCCACCCGGCCCCGGCCAGATCTGGCCCCTATAAGGCGTGAGGTCCAGAAGGAGAGGACCAGCCGCACACCCCCTCGTAAAGACTTCCCAGAAATCTGCCTTAAAAAGACCAGATCTGAGGAGCTACCTCTCTTCGAAGAAGAAGCCCTGAGGTTCGTGCGCCTGGGGGTGTTCCCCCCCAGGGAGGGGCGCCTGGATTTTCATCACAAAGCAGGGCCTCCTCCCTGGCACTCCCTGGAGGCCGGTGTTCAATCCCCGCCACCACTGGTGTTTCGGGGAGCGCCGGTCTCCAACGAAGAGTTGGGTGTTTGGGTATCTCCTGCCATACTTCAGGATACCCAACACCTAACACCCCCCCCATCCAGCCGAAGTGTCAAAGCTCGTGCCCCTTTCGGAGAAGCTGGCAGCGTGGAAACTACTGCCAGGCATATCTCCTTGGGTACAAAAGATACTGGATACTACAGGATTCAGTTTGCACATCGTCCTCCGCGTTTCAACGGCGTGGTCTCCACTTCCGTGAAACCGGACCGAGCACATCTGCTGGCCCAGGAGTTAAAGACTCTGCTGAGCAAAGGGGCCATAGAACATGTTCCCCTTCCAGACAGAGAGTCGGGCTACTACAGTCTGTACTTTTTGGTGCCCAAGAGAGGGGGGGGTTGCGTCCGATCTTGGATCTTCACGGCTTGAACCGCTATCTCAGGAAATCCAGATTCAAAATGTTTACTGTCAAAATGATTTTCTCAAATTCAACTAGAGGATTGGTTTGTGACAATCGATCTCAAGGACGCATATTTCCATATAGAAATATTGCCACAACACAGGAAGTTCCTGAGGTTCGCCTTTGGGGGCGAAGCTTACCAGTATCGGGTCCTTCCATTTGGCCTAGCTCTGTCACCCTGCACATATACAAAATGCATGGATGCAGCTCTGGCTCCTTTACGACTCCAGGGCATCCGTATTTTGAATTACATAGACAACTGGCTGATTCTGGCCCAGTCTCAGGAGCTAGCGCTTCGACATCGGGATGTCGTCCTAGCCCATCTTCATTCTTTAGGATTGAGACTCAACGCCACAAAAAGCGTTCTCCTTCCTGTTCAGAGGACAACATATTTGGGTGTCACATGGGATTCAGTCACGATACGGGCACAGTTGTCTCCTGCTCGTGCCGAATCCATTCTCAACACCCTGAAGGAAATCAAGCTAGGCCAGAAGGTCACTGTTCATCACTTTCAGAAATCTTTAGGCCTCATGGCGGCTGTGTCCACGGTGGTACCTTTGGGCCTTCTGCACATGAGAGCGTTTCAGCTGTGGCTAAGAGTCAGGGGGTTTCATTCAAGGGCCAACCCCCAGAGGCTAATAAGGGTTACGCGCCGGGGGCTTCGTACCCTTTCTATGTGGTTCAGACCCCGGTTTCTGACTTTGGGTCCCACTCTAGGTCTGTCTTGTCGTCGCAAGATGCTAACGACAGACGCTTCCCTCACGGGGTGGGGTGCGGTCTTGGATGGCCGTCCAGCACAAGGGAGCTGGAGAGGTCATCTTCTCGCGTGGCACATCAATTGCCTCGAAATGATGGCTCTGTTTCTGGCCCTGAAACACTTCCTCCAGCAGTTGAGAGGCTACCATGTCCTAGTGCGGGTGGACAGCACTGCGGTAGTCTCGTACATAAATCATCAGGGTGGACTGCGCTCGCGCCGCTTGAACAAGATGTTCTAGCGCACCAGGTTCTGCTTTGGGCACAGGACAAGTTCCTATCCCTCAGGGCGATTTACATTCCAGGGCACATGAATGTAGGAGCAGACTTGCTATCCAGACAAGCTGTAGAACAGGGGGAATGGAAACTAATGGGGACTGAAATAGTCAGTCAAATCTGGGAAAGATTTTACGTAACAGAGGTGGACCTCTTTGCCTCACAAGAGACAGCACAATGCCCCCTTTACTACTCTCTGACTCCTCCAGCTCCCCTGGGTCTGGACGCAATGGCCCACACGTGGCCCAGGTTACGCCTTTATGCGTTTCCACCTATAGTTCTGCTCCCGGGAGTCCTGGCGAGGGTCCGTCAACAAGGGTTGCGCCTCTTATTGATAGCGCCCCATTGGCCGACCAGGGTGTGGTTCTCGGATCCAATATCTCTCCTCGACGGCTCACCCTGGGTGATTCCAGTGAGGAGGGATCTTCTGTCTCAGGCACAGGGGACAATACTTCATCCCCGGCCCGAGCTCTGGAACCTTCACGTTTGGCCCCTGAACGGGACCAACTGAGACATGCTGGGCTTTCAGCCAGCGTAATTGAAACCATTTTAAGTGCCAGGGCTCCCTCCACTAGAAGAACTTATGCCCTCAAATGGAGTGCATGTGAAAATTGGTGCATGGCAAGACACATAGACCCAGTTCACTGCCAGATTGTTTCAGTGCTGGAGTGCAGCTCTTTATTTGCCATGGGGGTCGCAACCGGGGGGCGGCTGCCACTAGACAGACTCACACTGTCACACTGGGTGAGAGATGCCATTGCCCTAGCCTATGAGGCGCGTGGTCACACTTCGCCTCTGGGAATCAGGGCTCACTCAACCAGGGGGATTGCCTCATCGATTGCCTTGGCAAGAGGCATCCCCCTGCAGCAGGTGTGTGATGCGGCGGGCTGGTCCTCTCCACACACGTTTGTTAGATTTTATAGTCTGGATGTCAATGCTACTCGAGGTTCGCGGATCCTTGAGTCAGCATCCCAGAGCTAGGTCTGAGTCCTCCTCGGCTTGTGCGCACACGCTACACAACCTGGGGGTCCAGACACTTGCAGTGCGGCGGCGTTGGTATTCTCGTTCCCATAGCGTTTTCACGCAGCATTGAGTGTAGCTTTTGAAAGGGAACGTCTCGGGTTACTTGGCTGTAACCCTGTTCCCTGATAAAGCGGGAACGAGATGCTGCGTTCCGTTGCCGCACTGCTGGCGTGCCTGGACGTCCTTCAGACAAAATTGACGGTTCACTCCTATTTATAACCTGCAGGTGCACCTTATTCGGTGACGTCATGCCTGCACAGGTTATAAGCCGAAGGTAATCGGCGGGTTTGACATGCACAGGCTTCACAACCGGGCAACAAAGAGATGTTCCCATAGCGTTTTCACGCAGCATCTCGTTCCCGCTTTATCAGGGAACAGGGTTACAGCCAAGTAACCCGAGACAATCTCAATGCATGGGTTCCCCTGTTTATAGTTACAGTGACATAGTTCAGGAGCTGGATTTGGTTATCAGAGGCTGTTGGAGATCAGAGGCTTGTCATGTTGGAACATTTTATAAGTTATATGTAAGCTTATCCCCAATGCCACCCTGTATGCTATGACAACCTTGGAACCAAAAAACAAAGCCCACACAAATGAACAATGAACTATTAACTGGCCAAATTTAGAGCTGAGGCTATATACATCTGGAGTTTGATATTAATATTTAGGAAATATGATGTAATTTAATTGTTGTGATGTATTTAGATCTTTCATTTGTTAAAATTGATTCTGGCTATATTAGGTTTATAATTTTATGTGTTGCATACCATGAGATATACATTGTGTAACTCTTATAGTGAAGTTTGTGTTATCTGATTCCAGAGACATGCACACATACTGTATTACAACATGGAACCAAAGACATGAGACAAAAGTGAAGTGCACACAGATTGCAACATGACATGAACTAGCTGTGCACGTTGTACGATATGCTAAGAAATATACACTAAAATATACAGACAAATATACAAATGCAACACAATGATGCAACATGCCAAAGTTTATCTATATGCAATAGAAGAATATGCATGTGCAAGTTACTTCAAAATTGAATAAAGCTGACAACCTGTGTGCAAGTTACTTCAAAATTGAATAAAGCTGACAACCTGTGTGTCAAGGTGGCACAAGTTCAGTCTGTATGTTATTTGTGTGATGATCTTACTGTATTTGTGTGAACAGGGAGCAGCCTAGATGCAGGGATCGTTGACCTCTTTAGAAATGTGTACATTTTTTGCAGAAAAAAAAGCTTCTCTTGAGTTGTTCTGAATCAGCTTTGCTAAAGATGGTGCAAAAATCAATCCAGATCATTAAAAGTTAAAAGTTTAACAAATGGTAGTAATGATGGGAAAAAATTAACTGAAAAAATATTTAACCAAGATTGGTTTAAGTAAAAAAAATGAAAAAGATTTTTTAAGCCTAATTCTAACAAAATAAATCGAGGCTCAAAACTAAAAACCTACTCACATCTACCTAGAGATATTATTATCATTATTATTATTATTATTATTATTCATTCATTCATTCATTCATTAATTGTCTATACTGCTTGTCCTGTACAGAGTCATGGGAAGCTTGGAGCCTATCCCAGTAAACTTCGGACACAAGGCGATGTACACCCTGGACAGGGTGCCAATCCAATAATAATAATATGAAGAAGAAGCCACAGAAGCAGTAAAAGTCCTATTTATAAGACAATAAATAAGTTACTAGCTCAAACTTATGCTCCACGGATAGAAAACATAACTATTTGATGTTCCAGGCTTTTTATTTACTTAGGATGGCTTTTTTTGTGTCACGAACTCAAGGTCAGCTAAAGTCACTTTTACCTCAGCAATCAAGGAGGAAAAGATGCCAGGAAAAAGGATTCTGAAAGATAGATGCTGTCGATCAGCCATGATGAATATTTTACACTTACTCTAGCCATTAGGGCTTTTTGCAAGAAAAAGGGAAGTAGGGAAAAATGCATGGCATACAAAAACAAACGTGTTTGCAAAGAGAGAGTCTTGCGTTCGAAGCGCACTAAGAGTTCAGATAATGCCTGTGGCACTTTAGCCTCCATCTTCCAACCTTCTCCTTCGTCTTCTCATCTCTCTCTCTCTCTCTCTCTCTCTCTCTCTCTCTCTCTTTTTTTCTTCTTCTTTCTTTCTGTGAATAGTGCTGTCTCTCTATTGTAATGATGCTGCCTCGTAGCAGCCCTTGGAATGACCTTTCTTTAATTAACTGCATCTTGATGAGCGGATCTACATAGAATGTGAAGGTTAATTAATGAAGTATCAGTGCCTGGTCTTAAAACCATCACCTAGCGGATGACAGCTGGGCCCACCACTCTCAATTTTACCAGCCGACTCATTAGCGACGGGAGCGCCGATTGACAGCTCCTCTTTGCTCTGTGGGCCAAGAGCAAATAGTATTAAAACGGACTGAGCCGTGTTTCTTTCTTTCTTGCTCAAAAAGAAATGTGATCTTTTTCGCTTAGACGACGTAACCAAAGCGAAACACATTCGAGAAAACGCATTTCGACGATGCACAAGATAACAGTATATATGCAATGAGATTCAAATCAGAACCCTATAAAAAATGCAGATGAAAGCAATATAATATCTCCATAAAGGTTCAGGAGTGTGTAATCGGGTTCTTGCAGCCAGATCTGTGATGGATGGTGATGGATAACTCCGGATTGTAATAGTGCACAGATTCATCTCGATAAGGCCCCTGCTTTTGGGTGTCGGTTATTTCCAGATGCATTGCACCACTGCTTATCAGTGCGATTATAAGAAATCAGATCCACATTAGCAAATGGAAGCAAACGTAAAGAGAGACGTATCACCGGAGGGGACAGCACGAGGGAGGATTTATGGTTACTGAATATGTTGCATGTGATATAAGCCTCTGTAGTTTCACATACTTCTCTGAGAGCGAATACAATGAAGCGTACAAATGAACCAATACCGTGTCCGTGATAAACCTGCCAGACAAGGCTGGAATACAAAATGCACTTTAAAAGTCTGCTGCTGAGTTCAAACAAGCATGCCTTTTGCTGCAGATAAAGGATTCGCCATGATTGTCATTTGTTACGGTAAAATTTGCTCATAGATATATTAGTTACAGCTTCACTCTCTTTCTCGTTCAAAATCTTCAAATCTTTTTTTTTCTCGTTTTTAGGTGTGAGTGAGTTCCATGTCAACAGCTTCAGTTAATGTTCAGTTAATGTAGTGAAAGAAATAGGGGAGAAAATCTGATCTCAGTGACATCAACCATGGCGTGGTTGCTTCTGCCAGATAGGCTGCCTTGAGTTTTTCAGAAACTGCTGATCTCCTAAGATTTTCACACACAACAGCCTCTAGAATATTGGAAAAACATTGCTTGGACTTACTTTTTGTTCACTTTTTTTTGTTTGTTTATTCTCATTCTAGCTTCAGATCCTTGTTCTTGGAAGGCAGACATGAACCGCAATGTTGTAGCCCATGCACCTCAGTCTATGACATGTTGTGTGTTCTGAGATGCTTTTCAGCTCACCATTGTTAAAGTTAGTGCATCCTTCATTTTGGGTCAAAACTTTTTGGGTCGGGCATTTCTTATATGAATACTCATCAATAAAAAACAAAAAATTGTTTTTATATATAAACTCTAGGGCCTGTTGTGCTGGGAGACCTTAAGGTTCTAAAATACCCAACATAAGAACATTCAAGCCACGATCACATGATTTTTCCCGCTTTCCTGATCAATCGCTTGACTCGTATCTGCATTATCTTGCGCATTGGGCTACTGTCACATGATTTGTACCTTATATGTTTAGTTGTTTGAGACATTCTTAAATGTAATTGGGAATAGGATCTGACACGCACAAAGCTTTTTAATGATGAACTAAAACAGTCGTTTTAATCTGTACTGTTTACTGTATCCCATGCAGTATGAGAAGCAATTACAAATGATCGTAGTAACCTTTAGAAAATACCATTCACAAACAGCTAACTACACTTTCTGAAGTCGTTCCAGAATCATGCTTTGGCATACGTGACCTCTGATGAACGCCAGAGCTAACAGGGTGGCATTAAGGAGTGAATAATGCGCGCGTGCTACACGGCCTTTGTGCCGTGACCTGCTTTCTACAGCCGTGCCTACAGGTCAGTGAGCTCCCATTAAACATTCAGCAGTGACTCCTTTTTTTAGTCTGCTTATTGTCTCAGCTTGGAACCAGCCGAAATCCATTTCCGTTGTGCTGTCACGTCTGTACGAGAGGCTTTTCTTTTTTATTGACCTTTTTATAAGAATGTTCTTAAATAAGCAGTAAAAGGAAAAGTAACAGTCAAGACATAGTTTGGCGCTCTAGATGTATTTCACAGTGTTGCAAAGTCTTAGGGGTGTTTTCAGCCTCTTTTTCAGCTTTTCCTTTCTAAAGAGTGTTGAAGCATGCTTGGAGTGTGTACTGCAGCTGCTGCAGGAAGCTAGGCCACTCCAAGTCCCTCGTCTCTCGGATGCGTAACCTGCTCCAGGTAGTCATCTAAATCATTCTGCACATGCTGCTGTCACTGAAGACAACCCAGTTTTAGAGTGCGCCTCACGAAAGAAATCTCAAACTAAATTTGCTGCTGCAGCACTTTCGCATTTGCTCGTCTGAAATATTTGACACCAGACAGTATCTCGGGACTCCTGTATACTCGAGTGAGGGTGGAGGGGAGGTACAGTCGTCTTAAAAGGGAACTTCCCTGCAGCACCTTGTTTTTTTTGTTGGTTTTTTTTACCCATTAGTTTGTTTCTCACACTCTTGCCCTTAAGACAGAGGGACTGCAGAAGATATAAGTGGCCAGTGAGGAGAAATCCCAACGGTGTGGCAGGTGTGGGATCGGCCTTCATTATCTCCCAACACCTCCGTCCAATTATGAGCCTCGCTTCAGTGATGACAACCCGACTGTGCGAGCGTGCGTGTGTGTCACTCTTATTCCTGGGTGGCCTGGGCTTCACTTGTTATTTTCTTTAAAGTTTTGCTACACCATAAAAATCCCTCAATTGCATCCCTTTTTGCTGTCTTAAATACCAAAGAACATACTTCTGACAAAGTGTGAAACTGGTACTTTTTTTTTCTTCTTCTTCTTTTGCTATATCTCCGATTGGGTTACAACAAGAAAACCATAATAGTCTGTTATTAAGTATATGCACATAATTGGATCCCATTTGTGTTGAAATAAATGCCATTAAAACCACTGCATGCTTTGTGTTATGTTTTTTTTTTTTTTTTGTACTTGCTTTTCAAATCAATTATTACAGATAAGGGCACTGTGAATTGTGCTTCTTTTTTCCTTTAAAATATTCATATACAAAAGAATACTGGCACTCATGTGCAAAATAATTCTGAAAGGTTTATTACATTGGGACATGATATAAAAAAAAGAAAAAAGAAAAACGCAAAAAAAAATGCTCGGTGCACGTATAAATAAACCTCTTTCTTTTTATCTGACCTAAATTTGAACAATATTTCTGTCAGATCCAATCATCCTTCTGACATTTTTCTCTCATTATGGTGCTGCTAACATGCTGCAATAACATGACTAACAAGTGATTTATGAGACTTTAGGTCCTAGACTTCAGATTATATTCTAAAGTTGGATAAATGAGGAAAGCAGTATTTGTTGTCACAGAACCCACATATTTCAAATTTTCCCTTTTTTTTCTTCCTGACCACACCCTGTAATCATTAGCATTACCTTTGAGCACTTGTCTCATCAGTGCATACACTATATGTGTATTTTCATTTTTAAATTTTCTTAAATTGCCTGTATCATGAATTAATTTTCCTATGATGATCACTAATTCCTGCTTGGGATGCTGATCATGATGATTGGAAATATCTCAATAAAAAGACTGTACAAGACTGTATGTGTTCTTTTGCACATTTGAACCCTTTCATTAATCCATCCATACATTAATGGGCAGTCAGCTTAGGGCTGTTTTAGGGAAATATAAAAATGTAAATTACTGTAATTTAACATACATCATTATCCTGACTCCTCTTGTCTATTTGTTATTCTCAGTGCAGCATGTCTCAGATACCTTTTAATAAAATTTCTACTTAAAATTGCAAATTAATGTAACAAAAAAAAAGTGACTCCGATGGATGCCTTAGCGTTTTCACAAACTATCCGCTATAAGGTTAAAAGCATTAAAATTAAACCCACTTAGGTCTCCTTCTGCCACCAGAGTGGATCTGGACCCTCGGGGCATGACTCCACAGGACCCCTGGGTTTTTGCGGTGGTGACTGGCACCAGGACGTTGGCAGCGGATCCTTTGGGTGCTGTGGGTTGCGCGTGGAAGCCTCAATAAATCAAATTAATTTGCTTGGCACATCCCATGGGTGCTCGATCAGATTGGGATCTCGGGGTTTAGAAGCCAGGTTGGCAGTTGTGGACTCTTTGTCTGTTGGGATCATCTGTGTGCTCTGGGTGATCTGGTGGCTTTCTATCATGGCCAGCACTGACTCTTTTTAAGCAATTTGTGCTGCATTGGTGTTACTGTAAAGTAAAGTAAAGCCTTTATTTTGTCACATATACATTACAGCACAGTGAAATTCCTTCTTCGCATATCCCAGCGTGACTGGGGTCAGAGCGCAGGGTCAGCCATGGTACAGCACCCCTGGAGCAGTTAGGGTTAAGGGCCTTGCTCAAGGGCCCAACAATGGCAACCTGGCTGAGCTGGGAATTGAACCGCCGATTTTCCGATCAGTAACTCAGTGCCTTAGCCCACTGAGCCACCACTGCCCACTGTGGGTTCAAACTGGATGCGCTGGCCTTTGGTCTCTAAAAGCATGGCTGAGCCTTGGGTGCCGATGATCCTGTCACCAGTTTACTGATATATAATTGAAAATCAGTGTTGATGTGTTAATGTTCAACAACCCTAATATTGTTCTATTTGGTTAAAAGTCCTTTATATTTTGGTCACCAACATTGAATACTATATGAGACCTGAATGATGATATTAATTTGACAGTTTTACGTATATTATTCTCTATTTGGTTTCATGGTATTCCAGCACATGGACACTATGTATGAAAGGTCCATTCTTGATATGTGCACATTTGATAAAATTGCTTTAGAGAAAGAGTATCAAATATATATGTGTGTGTGTGTGTGTGTGTGTGTGTGTGTGTGTGTGTGTGTGTGTGTGTGTGTGTGTGTGTGTGTGTGTGTGTGTGTGTGTGGACAGAGTGTAGCATAGCAGGCAAGACTGAGAAGGACAATGTCCTCATGGCAAACACATACATTTTATCTGCATATTTTATTCATGTATGCCGGGAAACAACACAGCTAACATGATTATTTTTGAGTGGTAATCTTGACTGTGTAAATCTCACACTAAGTGGAGCTGTGCTGAGACAGGTGGTGATTATCTGAAAAGCTTTTGTTGTCTGTACTTCAAATTACATTTCACTGGGGAAAGTCAAACACGCGTGTACTTGTGATCGCGGCGGGTTACTGTTTTAGTTTCAGCCATGCAATCTCAGTGTTTATATATCTGGATATTTAGCCTTTTGTCGAGGCACCATGTAATGATCCCAGAGCTACTCGTCACTTACAGACCTGCATTGTTTGAGGAAGAACGCATTAATAAGATTTTATGAAAATGGAAAACTCTGATTATTCTACCATTTATGTCTAACCCAGGGCTAAACACTGAAACTGAGGTGTTTATTGGTGATTTGTAGTTCCAAAAATGCCATCAAGCACAGAAGAGGCACAGAGTAAATAATCCTTACTTACAGTTATGTACTCCTGATATAATTGTTTTGAGGGGGTACATAAAGAAATGTTCTAGCAATTAGAATTTTTTTAGCTATAAAACAATGGCACAGGGCAGCACAGTGGCATCGCAGTTAGTGTTGTATTCCTGCCTCCGATCTGTGTGCATGGAGTTTGCATGTTCTCCCTCTGATTGGTGGGTTTCTTCTGAGAACTCCGGTTTCCTCCCAGAATCCAAAGACATGCAGATTAGGCTGATTGGCATTCCCAAATGTGTGTGTGTGTGTGTGTGCGTGTGTGTGCGTGTGCGTGCGTGCGTGTGCGTGTGTGTGCGTGTGTGTGCGTGTGTGTGCGTGTGTGTGTGTGTGTGTGTGTGTGTGTGTGTGTGTGTGCACTGCGATAGACTTGCACCCTGTACAGGATGTACTCTGCCTAGTGTCCAAAGTCTTCTGGGATATGCTCCAGGCTTACCGCAACCTTGTACAGGATAAGTGGTACAGAAAATGAATGGGGGGAAAAATGAGTTTATCTGTTTATTTAACATTTTTAAATATTTTTTACATGCGTAAGATTATATCTTACTCAAATCAACAAAAATTTGCGAAGCTCTCGGTCAATGATATTTCTTGCATCCAAACCTTTATAAGCAACTAACATGAACTGAATGGTGACAACAGTCGCCTTTTAACGTTTCCCCATTAAAGATTAGTTTATGGCTATACATGGCTATAAATAAGACTCTGCAATTTGTAGTTATGTTTTGATTCGCACTGGGCTCTGAACAGATGTGTTTGGAACATGAAGCAAGGGAGAATAAACACATACTTCTCTGTCCAATCGTCTATAAACATTCTGTTTTCATCATTAAGCCATGTCATCACTTCACTAATCAGGCCAGTGAGAGTAAATAAAATAAAATAAAATAAAATAAAATAAAACTCTCTGGAAGTCTGTGGAAACTCTTTCTTCAGGTAAATAATTGACATAAATCTACGTGATTGGTTGCAACAGATGATCTACTAGAGCAGCTGTGCGGTTAGATTACAGTCGCTGAACAATGAACCATTTTCTTCCATACCAGTACGTCAATGTGCCAAACTAGAGCTTGGTTAGATCCACTGAAATCATTCTCTCTATCCTCATCTGGACACCGGTTTGCAAGTTGAACACCCCTGAAAAAATGTCTGCAATGATAGTTAAGAGGATAAAAAAGAACACACATATTGTTAACACCTATATTTTCCTACAATAACACAAACTGTAATCATAATCATTATTAAGAACTTGTGGGCATGAATAGGAATATTTGTTTTAATTCTTACACGACATTAGCCGAAGCGAGACATCTTAATTTATCTATGATTGTCAGTAGGACATCAGAGTCATCAGGACTATCGATTATTATGACAAGCCAGAACGTTATAAATAACAACACAACCATTAACAACCTAAGTCGAGAGGCCATCACACTTGACTTATGCTACAGGCTACAATTAGTGATTCTTTTTAGCATAACCCTGTAATAAGCTGTAGAGAGTGAACAACATACAGTCAATCAGCATACAGTGAAGCAGCTCGTGTTGAGCGGTTTTAGACAATCCTATATTCAACTGAGTTTGTTATGTACAGCTGGGAGATATGACTTCAAACCAGTATCACAATTAATTCAGCATTTTACCTCAATTATGATCAATGAAAGATTATTGAGATTCATTATTGTACTGTAAAAGTGCTCAACTATTAATTCTGGGATATTAAATCAGGGATATATTTTTTTCAAATGAAAGACTTCTTAGAGACTGGACGAGGCGAAGTCATGTGACTACAAACGTGATACAGTGGAACCTTGGATTGTGAGCATAATTCATTCCGGAAGTGTGCTTGTATGTCAAAACACTCGTATATCAAAGCGAATTTCCCTCAGCAAACTCAGATGATTCATTCCACAACTCAAAAATATTCATATTAAAATACTTAATAAAAAATTAAAGTAAAAATTTAATAAATGAACCTTCACTTTACCTTTGAAAAGAATTGTGGCTGTCGTGATTGAGTCCAGAGAGAGGAGAGGAGGAAGGGAGGAAAGTGGGCTGATATGTAGACTTTCAAACACACACCAGTTCACCAAATAGACACTTACTCTCACACAAGTGCACGGGTGAATCTCTATTCAGTAAACTGAATAAAAGAGGCTTTACGCGCACACACGTGGTTACAATGTTATAGTAAACAGTATGCGCACACGGATGTTACCTATACGAGTGACGCACGCGCACTGAGACCGAGCATGGGAGATGATTACTCACAATTCCGCAGCATGAGAGAAGGACCATTGGCTCAGTTGTAATCTTAGATGTGACACTTGGCCTCAAAACAAGATGCACATGCATGCCACATGATACTCGATGATACAATGGATGTTATATCAGGACTCGCTCATTTATCAAGTCAGAATGTATTAAAAAATTTTGCTCGTCTTGCAGAACGCTCGCGAACTGGTTTACTCGCAATCCGGGGTTTCACTTTAGTATGTTTTTAATGGGACAGTACAGGAACACACACACAGAAACTATTAACAGCATTTTTAAAACTTAACATTAATTGACATGGGTAAAATTATGTCAGTTAAATGTTCTGAATTTTAGTTTTGATTAACTTACATTTAAATGCCCAGCCCTAGTTTAATATAATATCATTAACCAGGGTTGCCAGGTTTACTACATCTAAAAACATATCAAAACATAACTAACTAAAACAAATAGGAAATTGGAAAAAGAATACATTTTAGATTTATAAAGAAAGAAAAACAAAAGTGTGACTTATAGATTGTAGATGGGAGTATGGTAAAATTCTTCTTAAAAGCTTCTTAGGAAGTTCAGAGTGCAAGGTCAGCCATGCTACTCAAGCATTTCTGACATACTGACATTATCTACTCCATAACCCCGCTTTCCGTCACCCAGTTATAATAATGCACTATATCTTACAATAGAAACAAATTACAAAATCACACATATATTGTTGAACAAACTAGCATTTCCTGTGTTGTCATTTGCTCCTCCCTAAAGCATGGGGCACCACGTTCACCACCCATGTTTATGCTCCTTTACAGGCTAATTTGCAGCTTGTAATTCTCTACCTACAACCAATAAAAAGCACTGAGAACTACTTGAGATAGAACTCCCTGTTCCTCTTTGGAGAGACATCAAATAAACATTGCTGCACACCCTTTTCTCGAATTAATCAGATTATAAGAGTATTGTATACAAATCAGTTATTGTACAGCACAGCTTAGCTTGATTAGCTTGCAACTTGTTGCTAGCATTACTTGTTAACATCCTCTGTTGTTGCTGAGCAATAACCATGCTGCCATGTAACTATGAAAGGACAGCTAAAAAATGTGTTGCCTCATACCCCACCCCATATGTCCTGGAGTGAGAAAGTACATTATTACAGCTAGCAAATTATCATGTTCAAGTCATCATAAATGAAATGTTAGCTCTTGCTGCAGTTGCCATTTTTGACCACCAGGTATAACTATGTGGTACAAAATGGAGCAATTTAGTTACAAGAAGAAAGCAATAAAACACACACACACACACACACACTAATCAACCTATTGGAAATGCCAATCAAACTAGGCTATATGCATTTGGACTGTGGGAGGAAACCAGCTTACACAGAGGAAACCCACAATGCACCGGGAGACCATGCAAACTCTACAAACACAGACCAGCGGTGAGATTTGAACCTTCAACCCTGGAGGTGCAAGACGACAGTGGTAACCGATAAGCCACCTGAGTATTTTATTGAAATTGACAATTTTAAAGTATGGAGGTATAAATGTATCATTTCCTAGAATGCTAATATACATGGTAAGACTCTGCCATAACTGCCTCTATGAACAAGCCACCACTGCTGATCTTGGCCTGTCGAAGGTTGTGCTAAAGTTTGTAATTCTACTCAGAACCTGATCGTGTCACAGCCGTGACTGTCCTCATACTGTAGCTCCACAGTGACGAACTCCTGACCCGGAGAGCCACAGCTCCACAGATTAGTTCGCTCCCTTTTGTAACGCACCAAACTCAGCACATGAATCTTTCAGTGATTACCTGATGTGTCGAATCAGGTGTGTTAAATGAGGTAGAATATGTTGAGCGCTGGAGTGACATGAGATTCCAGGACTGATGTCTGACACCTCTGCACTGTCGATAATGAATCACCCAGTGGATTTTTTTTTTACATCATGTTTAGTCTTTTCAGCACGGTTCGCGGCCCTGCGTGTTGTCGCAGGCGATTACTCTGTGTTCGGCGTGCTTCCAGTTCCAACGAGAGATCATATCATGTGCATCACTTGGTCTGGACAATCAACCCAGATCTGCCAAGTGTATTTTCGTGCACATGTGTGTGCGCGTTTGTCTGTGCATGAGCGTGCGCAAGAAGGCAGTAGAATATGTGTGTGAGTGTGTGTGTGTGTGTGTGTGTGTGTGTGTGTGTGTGTGTGTGTGTGTGTGTGTGTGTGTGTGTGTTGTCTCTTTGTGCAATCATGTAGACAGGGTCAGAGGCATCTGATGTTTCCCAGACACTGCCTGTTTTATCTGATGCAATGATGGCAGCTGCTGACTGCAGGAATTCATATGCTACACGTGTGTATAATTTGTCACGCAGCTCCGAGCAAACATTAAAACAACTTCAGAACATCCTTTTCCCGTGTCTTCATTCGTCATAAACACATCAGCCTGCCAAGTACAATTGCAAATCTTAAATCTCCCCTCCTTGTTAAACTCAAGTCTTTGATGGCATGTTTTTTTTTTTTTTAGATGATGTCTGTCTAGTCCAAATGTAAAAGTTAAAGAAAAAAAAAAAAGATTCGATCCGCACGCATTCGATCGAAGCGTTCAGACTCGAGACTCCAAATCGGAAATGCCGGACATTATCTCTATGCCTTGTATTCCTTCTTCCACTCTTTTTCCTTCACGTTTCTCGAGTGCTTCATTCATCTCATGCATTAAAGATAGTGAACTCCTTTTTTATCTCTTGTTGTATTTGTGATGTGGAACAGCGAGTTCAAACAGGCTCGGTCGTAGCTCTCTTTTTCCATAAACACCGGGCAAACAGGCCTGTTTGACTAATAATGTTAACATTGAATAACATCTGTTTATGGGATGTTGAGAAATTATGGAAAGTTAAAACGACAGGAACTTTAATAGATGCTTAAAAACAGTCCTGCGGGGAGCTTTACTGCTCTTTTGAAATATCTGTTTGACAATCCGTTGATTGAATCTGCTTTCCCATCTGCTGCATGGCTGTTAATGTATACACTAAGAGCAATATGTCAGTGATCAGGCTAAAAGCAAATAATAAACATTAAATAATCCTTTTTTTTTAAAAATCTTATTAGTATATGCTTTGCATCCTAACAATTCATCCTGCAATGATTTCTATGTTAAGATGACGAGCATCAGCTGATAAGTTGTTGTTTTTGCCTTTAATGTATATTTTTATCCGTTACTGATTACCTTTGTACAAGTGTAATAATGCAGATAATCAGAAAAGCAATCTAGATCATTATGCAAAACTCAGTAATATATTCCAATTTAATTACCTTCCATTTAAAAGCCACTTACCGAAGTATAAAATGATGTACTGACAGTATTTTCGGAAAATAAAATCCTCCCAGCAGAGGCCATTGCTTACTGTCAGCTTATCGGCTTCTGCTGTTATTTATCCACTTATTTATTCATTCATTTACATTTTCTCTTGTGCTGGGGCAAAGCACGCTGCGTAAAAAGCAGATTTCTGTATTTTTTTTTTTTACACAATAAATTTAAGAAGATCTCTGGTGAAAATTGACAGTGCCTACCTTTGCAAAAGTGTCATAGACATCATATCGAATTTTTAAAAGTATTGGAACGGGTGGTGTAGGTCAAATACATCATCATCACATTTTCTGAATTGTTTTTTTAATACATATATTAAACTACTGACCGATTCTGACAGATGCATCCTCTCTAGCACATCATAAAAAAAATCAATGTTTTGAAAAGCAAGAATGGTGTTCATCACTCTGATACATTTTTTTTTTTTATCTGAAAGAAATTTTTTGACCCGTTCTGTTGCTTTTTCCTTTAATTTGTCACTTATCTGTATATGATCTGAATTTGACTGATATAAAACAAAACAAGTATTTTTTCCGAATGCAGTCGTAGTGACATGGAGAACATGCATGGCTGGGGGTCAAGACAGGGAATTGTTAGAGCAAAGAGAAAGAACAACAGCACAGCAATTAAACGACAAAGAAGCAAATGGACCGGATATTTCGATCCGTATTGTGTTTGCTGTTTGTTAATGAAAGCGCTTTGGGCAGCCGAGATACAGAATATTGTTTGAAATGCTCAACCAAGTGCTGCACATTTCAATAATATATTCCTAAATAATAAAATATTAGTTGCGTTCAAGTCAAAGCGGGACTTTGATTGTGAAGAATAACAGAACACAGACCTAAGAGTAAAAATCTTTATTTCTCTATACAATCCCTTACTAGACTAATGGACTTATCCCAGTGCATCACTAATCTTTGGATACTATCAAAGTAGAAAGTTTTCTCAGTTTCTCAGCCATGATCGGACTGCCTGAGTGAGGTCTGAAACGCTGACCTCCCAGGAAACCCTCTAATGGCCCAAACATGTGGAAGTGGCTTGGAGCGAGGTCAGAACAGTACGGGGATGTGGCAATAATACCCAGCTGAGTTCCTGTATATGAGGTTGTGCATTGTCCTGCAAAAACAGAATGTCTTTTGTGATCAAATCAGGAAGTTTTTACATTACTGTCCAATCACTAATGAATCACTGGGATAAGTGCATTAGTGTAGCAAAGGGTTGTATAGAAAAATAAAGATAGTTTTTACTCTCATAACCGTGGTCTGTTATTCTGCACGACCAGAAGTCCTGGTTTGACTTAAACACCCCTCATAGCTATTTCACGCCTATGTTTTTTAATAAACTGTATTGCTACTTTTCTTATTGCAGAAAGCAGCATCGGTCCAATAAGTAGTTCTGTGTTTGTGCGAGAGAAAAGCAGCAAGATGTCATGTGTGGCTGTTTGATATCAGTAACTCAGGTTGGACCTTGCTGTTGTTAATTATTTTGATAGCACCCAGAAAAATGATTAAACATCCATTAATCAGTTATCAGTTATTATAATTTGGACAATTATTGATGAATTAAACACAGTGCTTTGTTTCCACATACAGTTACAGTAAAGGTTGTGAAAACTGGTGAGTTCCTTTTTTTTTTCAATCTAGCTGCTAGAAACATTAGTCCTCTCACTTCTGTTTGTTTCTTCCTCCTGAAGTTAACAAGTCAACCATAACGATGCAAAAGTGTTGCAAATCATAAAGCAATACCTGCACTTCATCCTGTCTGTGATCAGCTCTCTGAACTCAGCAGTGTGAGAAGCACAGAGGCTTCCCCATTGTGGACGGTGTAGCAGTGCTGCCCTCTGCTGGCTGCTTATCATTACATCTTTTCTGTTTGTACTTTTGCACAATCTATATATTGTATCCATTGAAAATGAATACAATAATTGTTTTAACTCAATAAGTTTATTTCAGTTTTAACTTGTTTACTTTGAGTTGTCCTTTATACCGGTTATACCGGGAGTCTCATGGGGGCCTAAAGACTTTGAACATAAGCTTATACCCTGGACAGGGTGCCATTCCACTACACGACACACATGCACAATCTATGGGCAATTAGGAAATCCCATTTAGCCTAATCTATGTGTCTTAGGAATGTAGGAGGAACCCGGAGTACCCGGAAGAAACCCATCGAGCACAGGGAGAACATGCAAACTCCACTCACAGACCCGAATAGAGAATTGAACCCTTGACCCTCGAGGTGCAAGGCCACAGTGCTAACCACTAAGCCACCATGGCACCATTATTTTTTATTCATTCAGCTTTAATAATTATGTAACATTAACACAACTCTTAAATAGTATGCAATATATAATATATAGTAACTCTTTATCCTGTCATCCTGCTGATCGATCTTGACCATTTTTAATCAATTAATAAATAAAATGAACTACATTCATAAATAGTTCCCTGATAAGGTAAGATAAAGGCGTGTACTGGGCCATAATTCTGCACAGTTTAAAGTTTTCTTGCATATTTTTCATGTTCATTTGTGTGCTTGTTGGTTTATTTTTTTGTTTTCTGGGGTGCTTTCCTAAAGATTTTTTATCTAAAGATTTAATTCATACAATATTTAAAGCAATAATAAACTAAATTGTTTAAATATAAAATCGGGCTCATGAATACAAACGTACTAATGCTGATTATGCTGTAGCAGTCCTCCGCAACACAAGAGGGCAGCCGTGCGCTTAGGTTGCTTGATAGAGCGAGCGAACAAAAGAAGGCTGTATATCAAATACCGCTTTGTTAAATACATAGTGCACTATTGTGTATCTTGAAGAAGCCGTTGTTTGATAGTTTTAGTATTTAGCGGTGTGGAATGTGACCGAGATTTGCCACTAAGTAGTTGTCGTAAAGATGTCGCACATATCACCGTTGTATTCTGGCTGTAGGCTGGATGGATGTAAAGACGCAAATTTTAGAAATGGCTTGAAAACGTAATATGTGCAATATGTCACATATTTTATTATAGTACCGTTTTATGTATGTTTCAAGTGTAGAATTGACAATGGCATCCTTTAGCCGAGACGGTAACCTCATTTTTCACAGTTATCTTTACAGCTGAGAGCTTTAGAATTGTGATTTAAAATATTAGATCACGTGGTTAAGGGCTAAACTTTTGGCTTGAGCTTAAAGCTGCATGTCTCTTTCTTTGTTCAGAGATAAACCATTTCCTGATGGAGGTGAGCCCTGACATTCACATCTGTGGCTTCTGCAAGCAGCAGTACAACAATTTTGAAGTGTTTCTTGCACACAAGCAGAATGAATGTCAGCTTCCCAGCACAGACATCTCGGTCACAAGTACAGGAGCTGCTGGTAGGTCTTCTCATCTCTGCTGGCATGATGCGGATGAACAGACACTCTGAGAAATTGAGAGAGAAAAACAGTTTATAACTGCTAAAAAGTTCCAGCACAAATTAGCAAGAAACTGCAGGAAAACTGGTTACGCTGTCATCGCATTAACTGAGATATGTACATTACACAGAAACTGTGCAAGAGTTTCCTTTGGAAGAGACCTTTCAGACCTGTGTGTCCAAGACTGTGAAGAAGACTGTAAAAACCCAGAAACCAGCCTCCAAAAAGCTGAAACCTGCGCTCAGTCAGAAGCGACGTATTTGCAGCTTCTCAGGTGAGTCGGTAACACTGCAGTTAAGTTACTCTGCAAGATCTTGTTAATCGTTATGCAGAACTTTCTTTTAGGTTGTACATTCAAAACCCAGTATGGCCAAAAGGATATGGAAAGACACATGCTAACTCATACTGGTAAGAACCGAATTCCTTTATTATCCCCTTATCATTTACTTACTTTACATAGTTTAATAAGTTTGACGGTTCTAACCCAGGCGACAGGCCGTTCGAGTGTGAACTATGCCACAAGCGCTTTAGTCGGCGAGACAAGCTCAACCTACACAGCCGCTCGCACACTGGGGAAAAGCCACACAAGTGCAAGCACTGCCCGTACGCCGCCGCAGACAGCAGCAGCCTGAAGAAGCATCTGCGTGTGCACTACGACGAGAGGCCCTTCAAGTGTCAGATCTGCCCCTACGCCAGCCGCAACTCCAGCCAGCTCACCGTGCACCTGCGCTCACACACAGGTCAGCACACACTGTTCTCGCAACAAAGCATGTATGCTTACAGTCATACATGCTTACAGTTCCAGAAATCATGCTAATACCCAAACATGAACGTTGCATGGCATATTCAGTGGTTCTTCAAAATAGTGGCCTGTTCATCAAAGAAATTATGGCCTAGAAATACCATTGGTTTCTAAATGTTCCTACTATTTATGGTCTTGAGCCATTCAGCTACACGAAGGAACTAAATTTACAAAGGATACACTGTGGCCAAAATATATGGACATCTGCCCATAATACACCCACACATGCTTGTTGAACACCTCATTAATATGCCTTTGGCATTAATGAAGTTATTCACAGTTCACAAGTAACATAAAACAGGTACACATCCAGACTGCATCATTCCCGTTTTATGTGTGTCCTAGTCAGAGCTAAAGTTTTTTTGTTTTGTTTTGGTACTTCTACCTTACAGGCGATGCCCCATTCCAGTGTGGCGAGTGCGGCGCCAAATTCAAAATCAACTCGGACTTGAAGCGTCACACACGTGTGCATTCGGGCGAGAAGCCATATGCATGCGAGCTATGCGATTACCGCTGTGCTATGAAGGCCAACCTGAAGTCGCATGCCCGGCTGCGCCACGGGGCCTACGCCTGCACAGAATGTGACTTCCGGTGCACAGCCAAGGCGGCGCTGCATGCACACTCCCGCCAGCATGCACCCGCTCGACCGTTACGCTGCACCCGCTGCTTGTACTCCTGCACCAGCAAGGGGGCGCTCAAGAGACACGAGCGTGTACACTCAGATGAGCGCCCATTCACCTGCCACTGCTGCCCCTTTGCCAGCAAGCAGCGTGCCAACCTGCTCGTTCACATGAAAAAGTGCCATGGTGAAAAAGTTGGAGAGGGACACAGCAAAGGAGCCAAACAGGATAAAGCAGGAGAGGAGTCACCCGGTCCTGTCGGTTCACGGTACCGGGTGAGGCTCGAAGCAGCACGCGCATTCCGCTGCAACTTGTGTGATGCATCATTTGTGAGAGAAGATTCGTTGCGAAGTCACCAGAGGCAACATAATACAGAAAAACAGCTTAGACTCACACAAAATACACAGACGCAAAATAGTACTGCAAAACCAACAGATAAAAAGTCTGAGCCGGTTTCGCTGACTCTCACAAATGGGTCAGTTCCTTCTTATGCAAATACTCAGGTGAAGATCTTTGTAGCGCCTCCTCTAGTTCAGGAGGGAACGTTCATCCAGGCAGCAGTGGACGTCCCATCTTCGAAACCTGGAAGAGTTCTGCTCAATTCAGAAGTGCAGAATGTCATTCTAAACCCTATAATGCAACAGGTTAGTCTGTTAACCCCAGTACAGCACATGATCCCAGCAGAGGGCAACCTTGAGCACCAGACTGTCTTATTAACTCACATCAGTGGCGGTGAAGAAAACCCTCTACTGCAGACAAACCTTTCTTCACACACCCCAATAGAGACTCAGACCTTTATCAGTTCCACTTCATCTTCAGAAAGCAGCGACGCGTTCATGACCTCATGCTCAGACCTCGACAGCCTGCACGCCCTCATCCAGCAGGGCGGCGCCGAGGTCACTGTGGTCACAGAGGGCCACACCTCCATCACTACAGCAGCAACAGCAAGCTCCACCTTCGAATCTCCACTGGATGTTGAAGGGACATCTTGTGAGGATGACCTGAAGCAGTCAGAAGAGGGGAATCCAGCAGTAGGCGATGGTCTTGTGTCTGATATGAACATTGACGCGTCTAGTTCCCTTCTTGTACACAACGTCACTTTGTCAATCTCAGAGCATGATCAACAAGCATCCATCTACCAGCTCTCACCCCATCAGATCTTCTCCGACTCTAATCTATCAGACAAGATCGAGGACTGAGTCAGCACATTTCCGTTTCTTTAATTTGTTTGATATCTTTAACAGAGATATTTTTATACAAATTTGTGGCATGCTGCTTATCTAGGGCTCCTGTAACTAATATAACGGTTGTGGAATGTAGAAAATTTGGGACATGCTTTTTTTTTCTCAAGATTAAAATGGGTTTAACCTTAGATTTGTAGTCTGCTCAACTGAACTGTGTCAGTCCATAAACTGTATACGCACTCTGGTCACTTTAATAGGAACATCCTTGGACCCTCTCATTCATGCAGTTATCCAATAATGTTGCAGCAATACAGTGGACACAGACATAAGTCAAATTTCTTGGTTCTAAGAGCACAGGGAAAGCATCTTTAACTTGTACATTTCAGTGACCTTAACTCCACTGCAGCTTCAGCTTCCTGTTCTTGGCTAACAGGAGTGAAACCTTGCTGTTTTGCATTCTGAGATCCCTTTCTGCTCACCACGGTTGTAAACGGTTGCTCATTTCAGTTACTATTGGCTCCTTAAACTCAAATCATACCAGACATCCTCCTCTTTTATCTACGTTTCCTTTTACAGAAATACTGCTCAAGTATTTTTTAAAATAATTTCTTTGTGTAAAGTCTAACGATCAACAGTTTCTGCAATATTTAAACCACATCCTTCTGGCACAAACCTTTGTGTTTGAAAATTAGTGGTTTTGACCTGTGTCTGTGGAGTGATGCTACAAGATTCGCTGATTTGGTGTACAGACTTTTCTATCAAAATGGCTAGACAGAGTATTTTTTTTATTTTATCTACAGTAAATGCTTTGCAGATAAATGTAGCAGTATATCTGCTGTAATCTGTATAATTTAAAATAAGATTGTGTTTTAAGAATATTAAGTGAAAAATACAAGGGATGTGTTCAAATCAAGCCAGGACTTTTGATTGTGCAGAATAACAGCACAGTTATAAAAAAAAATAAAATAAAAAAAGAAACTCCCTTTATTTCTCGATACAATTCTATGCTAGACTAATGCACTTCTTGTTTCACTAGTTCAGGAATACCATCAGGGTAGAAAGTCTTCAGTATACCAGAGCCATAGTTGGACTGCCCTCTTCACATCTGTAACGCTGGCCTCCCAGGAACTCCTATAATCGCCCAAAGATGTGGAAATGTCTTGGACCAAGGTCAGGACTTGTATGGGGGTGAATGATTGTGTGTACATACAGATGCACATCTTCTGCAATTTATCCATTGATGTTCAAGGATCAGGTATTCTACTTGCTGAATGTTTACGAGAACGTCTGCAGTGGACTCTACGCCACCTTGGCTAGAATCATCATTAATGGATGTATGACCTTCTTTAAAAACATTTCCATCTTTCAGATGTTTTACTGCAGCCAACAGTCTCATCTCAGTGCTGCGCTTTGAAGTCTTCTGTAAATGTCAATCGGTTTTACACCTTCATTTACGGGAAACTTCGTTTCATTATGGTTCAACTTGAAAGCCACTCATAACTTAGCCATTTCAGAATGTTGTTGTTGTTGTGTGATTTTAACCAGAAGAACAATATACTGTGCTGCTGTGATAAGACTACTTAATGAAATGATAGCAGCCTACTTCATATGATAATTCATATGAGATTAATATTTTGATAGAGATTTGTCATTAAGCTGATCGATTAGGGACACTATTAACACGCAGCTCTTGATCTGTCGCACTGATAAAAGTCCACATAAAATCTCCACATCCGAACAGTTGCTCTATATGTCTATGCCCTGGAACATGTGTGATTCTAATTTCCTGTGTGTTGTGTAGTGACAGTTGTGAGATAAGATCGCGGAGGCAGTTAAAGAGATACAGAGACAAACACATGAAATATGACTGCGATATGGCTACGCATCTTCCTGACCACCAGACTTCATATCACACCTATTTCCTATGCCACGAGCCGAGCAAATCCACCTTCATAATGTTTGTGGCCTCTTCCTCTATTCTTTTCTCTGCCTGCAAGACAGTCAACTCTCTCTCTCTCAAAAAAAAAAAAGATTTTTGATAAGAAAATTTTAGTACTTTGCAGTAAATATATACAGTCAGCCAAAAAGAGCTGAATAAACACACAAGTATACTGAATACACAAGTATGTGAATACAGATATATATGAAAATATTATTAAAACAATAGTAATATAATACACATCATACTATTTTTCTTTCCCTAAAGTGTGTATACATTTTTGGCTGTCGCGGGGTGTGTGTGTGTGTGTGTGTGTGTGTGTGTGTATATATATATATATATATATATATATGTAGATATATATAGATATATAGATATATAGATATATATAGATATATATAGATATATATACTGTAAGAATTATTATTATTATTTAGAGTGTATATTTAAAGGAAATGGCAATATCACAAAAAAAACAACTCAAGCTTTATTACTTTAGCTCACCACTTTACTACAACACTCTATGCCTAAATGAATCGCATAGCAACATTACAATGTATATGATCATGGTATAAGTTTATAAGCCCAGAGCTTCAGTCTGATCATATTTGTTCAGCACTATTAATGCATGATACTAAATGGACAAGACCTGAACAGCTCAAAAGCAAGTCAATTCCATTACATTTCTAAAAGCACAAGAAAAAGGTCAATATTTGGTAACCTTGTTGCCACTGTCTACAGAACCTTCCTTCAGGATATTCTAACGAAACGAAGGCTTCATCTGAGAGCAACCCTCAGGAGCAGGTGTGCATTGATTTTTTTTTTTTTTTGCCATTGCTAATAGCTTTAGCAACTCAAACTGACCGCTCTCTCTCATGCTCTCTCTCTCTCTCATGCCTTGACAGACCTCTGTATGGGACCTAATGTATGGGTTACAGGTTAGCATATATTTATAGCAGCTGTAAACTGTTGCTCCCTCATCTCACTCTCTTGGTGTTAATTGGACAAAAAACAGTGTGTCATGTTATAAAGTAGAGTCTTTACTCCCGAAGAGTCTCCAATTCAGAAAAAAATGTCCTGACTGTAACAAAAGGCTGACACTGCAGACCCTGCCGTCATAGTTAATTACACTCACCAGTCTCTATAGGGGCTATTCTGAGGGGCTATTCGGGTAGTTACACAAATGCTTCCTTCAGAACTGCCTTAATTCTTCAAGTCATAGATTTGATAAGGTGCTGGAAACATTCCTTAAGAAATTTTGGTCCATATTGACATGATAGCATCACACAGTTGCTGCAGATTTGTCAGCTGCACATCCATTTCACCACATAAAAAGATAAAAAATATGGACATGGTCAGCAACAATAGACAGATCCTGAACTGTTGATACGAAGCACCAAATTCTGACAGTACTAGTTGAATTGTTCTTAGTTGACAAAAGTGGCAAAATTTTCTTCTGCTGCTGGAGACCATCTGCTTTAAAGTTCAACGTGTTGTGTGTTTAGAGATGCTTTTGGCATACCTCAGTTGTAACAAGATGTTACTTGAGTTACTGTTGGCTTTCTATCAGCTCGGAACCAGTCTGGGAATTGACCTCTGACCTCTGGCATCAACAAGGCTTTTTCACCCAGAGAACTGCCACTCACTGGATATTTCTTTTTTAACAGACCATTCTCTGTAAATCCAGGAGAATGTTGAGTGTCGAAATTGCAGTAGATTATCAGTTTCAGAAATACTCAGACCAGCCCATCTGGCAACAACAACTAAGCCATGTTCAAAGTCATTTAAATCACTTTTCTTCCTCATTCTGATGCTCAGTTTGAAATTCTGAGTTAAGTAGATCGTCTTAACCATGTCTGCATGCCTAAATGCACTGGGTTGCTGCCATGTGATTGGCTGAACAGATATTTGTGTTAACAGACGCTTGAGCAGGTTTACCTAATGAAATGGCCAGTGTATATATGAACTAATTTAAATTCATTTAGATAGGATAGGATAGGATTTAGATTTAGATTATCATTGCTAGAATCCTCTTATTTGCCTTAAGACAGCCTGAAGTACAGTCAGAGCCAAGCTGATATATTAAAAGTTATGATAATAATTAAATTCTTCAACAGAAGAATTCAACAGCACTGTAATATATAAGTCATAATAATTACAATCAGCATTTATCTTGTGTCAAGAGATTTGTGTCAATCTACTATTATGAGAGGGCCTGTAAAGTATTATTTCAAACAGAAAACCCCCAGGGATGCTGTAAGTTTTATGTACTTCTATTGAGTGACATGACTCCAATCTGTCTATAGGTGTCAGTGAATCTCCACTGTGAACACGTTCCTCACCCAATCACACTGATCAGCTCCTGAGTCGAGGGAACTGTTGGAACGTGACCCATCATATGCTTTAATTTTTAGACTGCTGTTTTTTCCCCACAAATGATTCATATTTGCTGGAGCGCTGCATCCTGCAGCTGCTTACTGGCTTTAAAACCTTTAACTTTTATTTCAATTCATAACAGATAGACAACCCAAAAAAAGTTCTAAGTGAGCTTTGAGATATATGTATTGATTGTTCTGAGTGGCCATTTGCTACGTATTCTTATAAAATTGACTTTTTTATTTTATTTTATCCTGAGTCTTATTGATCTGTGTGAAACTTTCTTCTGCTTTATTGTCCCAGATGAATAGCTTGTTGTCCCTGCAGTAAAGCACTCAGCCCTGAGCCTTTGTAAAACACTATTAAGAGTAAAGATGTTTGCTACGTTTAGGGGGTGGGGAATTCCAAGGATTTCTCTTAGCTGAATGTATTATTTTGCAGACATAGCTAATCCCAGGTAGACAAAAGGAACAGGAGTTTTTTCCAATATTTTCTTTTCAATTTCTTCCTAACCCTTTTGATATTTATCCCGATGACCTTTTAAATTGATGTAAATTTGGACAAAATTCCTGTTCTACATTGATAATTACAGTGCATTTCTCACACTCATGGAATGTTGGATGGTTTTTACATTTTTACTTAGTTCCATCCTGGCTGTGGTTGACTGAATTTAAGTGTCCTGGCAAACTATAGACCATATGACTGTCCTATCACAAAAGCACTGAGAGACACTCTTAGGTGTCCGTGCAACCTCTTTTATTAGCTCTAGTGTGAAATTGCAGAGGAAAAGAAATGTAAACCAATCAGCCATAACATTATAACTTTAAAACATTATCCCCAATGCAATATAGGTTGTCCTTGTGCCACCTGATCAGCTCTCGACTCCACAAGACCTTTGAATGTGTTTAATGGTATCTGGCACAGGGACATTAGCATATCCTTTAAATGCTGTAAGTTGCAAGATGGTAGTCTCATGGATCACACTTCTGTCTGACGAATTTGGAGGCCATATCAATATGAGATATATAGATTTTTTTCCTGCATTGGAAAGTGCTGACGGCATCCGAAGTAATGTAATAATCTCCTTTGAGCAGTTGATATTGAGATGTGTCTGTTACTTATTAAAGCATTCATAATGGCTGCAGCAGAGATAGGTTTTGGTCTTCCTTTCCTGATCTTCATGAGAACCAGTGTCATCATGGTGCTTGATGGGTTTTGCAAATGCACTTACACTTACAATACTGTTCTTGCAAGAACTATTCCAGAACAGCTGACCTTCATGTCTTAAAATAACAACTGATTGTTGTTGTTGCTGATGTTGTTGTTGTTGTTACTTAATTATCTAATACCATATGTAATCATAGTTTGAATAGTATTCTTCTAGTATGTCTAAACTTATGTCAAGTATATATATTTTAGTGCGTGTGAGTGTGTGTACTGTTTATGGCTGTTAAGAAGGTTACAGGAACAAAGAAAGAAAAAACACCCAGGACCTCTTGATACTGTAAGCCCCCCCTTTTCTTGGTTCCTTCCTTCCTGTGTGTGGAACGGTAGTTCTTGAATGAGGCTGTAAACTGCTTCAGAACAGAAGCTGAGCCTCTTCACAGCTGTCCAGTGCGATGTGTTCATGCCTGACGTCAAGGCTGCCAAAAATACCTGAAGATATCCAGGAAAAAGAATGACAGGAATGACTGTTAAAGCTTTGCAGGGTGAAAGGGAAACCACTTTTGTTTGTTCTTCATTCTATGCATATTGTCATTGCTTTTTGTATTGTTCTGTATGTGTTATCTTTGTTTTTTTTGTTTGTAATGAGTTTTAGTTTTGTTTTGTTTTTAGCAGGGATTTTTAGAATCAGTGGAAAAGGGGGAGATCTGCTTATCAGGCATTATGCAACATCGCAGACCATGCTCTTTTCACAGCTTGATAACAATATGCTTTTGACCTTTGTTTTGTTTGCATGCAATTTGGTGGCCCATTACCAAAAGGTACTGAATGGCTTCTAATGTAATTAACTGGTCTGGTCAATGTTGATATGGATTTTTTCCTCCTTTTGCTCTCTCTCTCTCTCTTCATAAAATGATCTTTCTGCCAAGTGAAAATTGAAGTATTGATATATTCTGAGAGGATTTTCAAATCATCTGCCTTTTTTTTTTTTTTAGTTTAAGCAAACGAACCTGGATTGTTCACAAAAGCATGTCACTCACCATGCAATCATTGGCCTACATGCGTTCATTTCACTGCAGATCCTGTTATAAAGGGATGCTTTCCATTTGAATGAATTAAGAGAGGTTTATTTGTAAAAGGGCTTAATCAGTGCATGAAGCATTGTGTTATAAAGACACAATTGTTATTAAAAAAAAAGGAGCACAATGTCACACTGGGTGTGGGAACAATCCTAGCTCATGACAAAAGATGCATTCCATCACTCACCATGTGTGCTTTAAGATATGCTTATTGATTTTATACCGTTCAGAACAATCGTTAAATACCATGTTCATAAGACATAATCTCCTTTACTGACAAAAGGTATGATAATATCCAAGAGATCATGGACTTTGTTATTCATATATATATATATATATATATATATATATATATATATTTGTTATTCATATATATATATATATATATATATATATATATATATATATATATATATATATATATATATACAGTATATATAATATGAAATCATGTAAATATTATTATCTTATGTCAATGACAAGAGTTTACATCTTATGAACATGGTATTTAACAATTACAAATCAATAATTATATTTTAAAGCACACACATGTTCTTCTCTATTTGTCCTTATTATATAAAAAATCATTTATAATTCATATCAGTATATAATAATTCATATTATGTGTTTCAACTTTGTTGTGAATAAGTGACAAATTGTTTAATGATGCTGAAAAGCAAAATCACAGAATTTTTCTCTTTTGCAATGTTAATTAGACTTGCTATTTGGAAAATTCTTTGCATCTATTGTTTGCTGATGTATTCATTGCACTATTGTTTCACACTCATCCTGGGCTGTCAGGATGTGACCGACTCTGTTGTAGTCTTTCAAGATGGAGGGCAGTGTTTTAAAACAGTTGCTCAGGGGGTAGAAAAATAAGTATGGTTTTTCAGACAATGAATAGAGCCTGACTGTGCTGCTTAAACCCCTATAAAAGTCCTTTCATGGACAAAGGAATGCAGTTGCAAACTCCAGCATAGCAATGGCATTCAGAATGGTCTGGGGTCAGTTTAGTTTGGAAAGCCCAAATACAGTACCCCTGTATAAACAACAACCTCTTTTTTTTTTTCATTTATTTTATATATATATTTTTTATGGTAAATATTATTACATAAATACTATTCTATCAGATTCCATGTTTTATTATATCAATAGTAAAATGGTGACATAAATAAGAAAAATGTTGTATGAGCCAATATGCCAATAATTAATTATTATCTCTGCAGTTATCATTTTATTTGTAAAAATGAAATATTACATTTAAAAAAAAAATGTACGTGTCTTTATAGACTCAATATACTTCACAAAGAAAATATGAATGATCTTCACCAGAATATAATAAATCTGCATTACTATTCCCAACATAGATCAAAGCTAATTTATTGTGCTTATTTTATTATTCCTGAGTATAAATCTTGAGATTCATAAGATTGGATTTATTGTCCATAATAAGTCTTAAAAGAGACTACATGTTGTTTATGTAAAAGCTTTAAATTGCATTGAACTGAACAAAATTTAAATTGTGCTTATTTTACATAATTAGTTTCCCTTTGAAAGGTGCCAATAATACTTAGATGACATGCATTCTTCTTCTTATTATTATTATTATTATTATTGTTGTTGTTGTTGTTGTTGTGAACATATAGCAAACCTTTCATTTTAAACATGTCTAAAACTATATACTTTGGAAATTGGAACAATTGCTTGATATCAGCATCCTTTTTTATTCCTTATAACTATATCCATATTACATAAATCTGTGCATTGAGTTAGCAGGTTTGTATGTCTGTATTACATTCTGTGTCTCGTTTTGCCTTTGAAATGGTCCACGATTTGCTTTTTCACTTTCTACCCTTACATTTGACCTATTTTGGTACAATCAGCAGATTTTTTTTTTTTTTTTGGTTGTGAGTTTGCTAGTTTGCTAAGCAAAAAAACTGACTTTGAAAACAAAGCACCTTTGTTATCACTACAAAACACACAAAGGGAAAGAAAGTGTGAGTCATTGAATGAGAATGAGTCAGTTGTATGTTCATTGTACAAAAATGTAAAAAAATAAAATAAAATAAAAAGCTTTACTGTGTTGATCAATTAGGATCAATGATTATTATCGGGATCAATTATGAGGATTAAGTGCAGTTTGGCTTCATAACATAGAGCAGCTGTGTAAAGCTAAACATAAGGCTTCAACTGATACCTCATATCCACGTTAATGGAAGGTCAAGTTTACTGGGAAACGTTTGCAGTTTATTTTCATAAACAAAACTAATATCTGTATGCAAAACTAAACTGCACACTGAGACATGTGGTCAGCCTCTCAGACCTGGATCTTGGCCAGTTTGGTGAAGCATGCAAGAGATGCAGGGAAGCAAACAAATTAGCATTAGGCTTTTTGAAGATTCCATTGCAGTTGACAGATGGCAGTGGTGAAGGCCAATATTTTCTTTGCTTGCGCATACCTTATCCAAGAAAAACAAACACAATGGAAATATGATCACCACGCATCTCAGGCCTATTGTCCAACTGTGTCGCTAGCTGATTCACAGCTGTGCATGGTTCAAAAGGTGCATTTGTGTGATAATAATCACTTTTATGTGACCATAATGTAGAACCTATTTGAGATATAGCATAATGTACCTGTAATATGGGCCTTTCAGTGAATGAATTCTGTTTAAAGGAAGCAAAGTCGAAATGCTGCAGTGAGTCCTTAGACTGAGAGAACAAGACAGATTGCTTGTATTCAGTCAGGAGTTGTGTAATTAGTTTTTCAGCAGAAAAAAAAAGCATTTTATACTTTCATGAACAGTTTACAGTATATATTGGGGTATGTTCTTCAAACTGGGCCATTGCAAACCTGGGATGAAAATTGAGAGATATGTATCAAGAAACATAACCCAGAGTTCTGTGCTATGTCCCTGTTCTTAGCTGCAGTGAAACATTTGAATGGCACGAACATTTTAAAGAAAGTCATAAGTCTATTAATGATAATCCCAGCCAAGGTGGCTTCGCGTTCCCGTGAACTTTCAGTGAGTGGAACACCTGGAAGAGACACATCTGTCTTTGGGAGCTGTACATACAGTTATTCACAAACACCACTTGCCCTTGCACAGGAACTTGGTTGGGAGTTATTACCACATCCACCGAACAGTGCTGACCTCTCCAGGTTAGTATTTAAGTTATTAAAAGAGTTCCTGGCAGCACAGTGTTTCAGTGTGAAGCAGGCTGTCTGATCATGGCTCATCTTTTTGTGTTAATGGTATTCATGCACTAGTGAAAAGCTGGGATAAGTGCATTAGTGTAGCAGGGGATTATATAGAGAAATAAAGGTACTTTTCCCCCTCATAACTGTGTTCTGTTATTCTGCACAAAAGAAATCCCCTATTGTGTGCATATACAATATAGTTCATTATGCAATTTGATCTGCGGTATTTCTGAAAAGAAAAAAGATGCATTAATGTATAACCAGTCCTTTAGTGAAATAAATGCACCCATCCACCCCCAACTTGCCTGAATACACCATGAAGTCGAACATCGCCTTGGCCCGAGGGATCAAATTGCTGTAAAAGTTTGGAAATAGGTCAATGACCACTGCAGAAAAAGTTGTAGTCCGTGAGCAAGTACAATAATATTTACTATAGTCTGTATACATTGCATCAATTCAATATTTTAAGCATGTTAAAGTAGACTGAAAAAATTCATAAAACCCCACCTAACAAATATTAATTTGAATTTAATATCAAATTGGCTGATTATTTCACATTACAACTGCTATAGCAGTTGTTTTGTAACTGAAAGTGATGTATATTATCCATTGGACCGTCAAAAGCTACCTTCCAAGAGACGGGCAACAATTTGTTTTTATAAGCTGCCTGGAATGTGTTCAGCACTGCAGACATCTGCCAGATTAGCATATGAGATCCTAGCCCTCATCCCCCACTCCACTTTGTTCAAATTTGTTGGTGGTCTGATGAACTCAAGTGACCAAATAACACTGCTGTGGAAAAAAAGAAAAATTATGAAGGAACTTAACATTTCAGAACTTTTCATTTGATGAGATAGGCCTTATGTATCCTTATAAAGAAGAAAACTCTTCTTTTCTTTCCAACAGTTTCATCACTTGGGGTATTTACGTTATATGATGAAGTTCATGACATCTCCACCAGCTGCAAGGCCACAGCACACTTGGGGTCTATATGTCCTTCTCGATTAATGTCTTCTTTTTTCCGGGGGGTCCGCAGGCCTCCTTCCTGTTTGCACAGCTTTAATTGCGCCGAACCAATTAGCTTATGAAGAATGTACTGGTTTTTGTGGCACTGATAAGGATCCTGCTGAGACACTCACTCCTGGTCAGATATCGTCTATTAAAAAGGAACGGTGTAACCCAACACCCATGAAGGAATGCACTCAATCACTCCTATTGTTTCTGGTTACATACAGTTCCCTTTTGTGTGATAAGTACGCCCTGGCTTGAGAGATAACAGTGTCGCTTAAAAAGCTCTGAGGAGACAGCGCAGTGTCAACAACTCAGTGCACAGAATTCCACAGTAGATTAAACTCTATGTAGGATGGACATACGGAGGACAGATTCATTCTATAGATGTACTGAGTGTAAAGATGGTTTAATGTGTATATCGTGGTTTGAACGTGGTCTTGTGATGTTTGGCTGCCCAGTTTCTTTCTGTAGTACTTATATTGCAGACATATTCATCTTGAAACATGTCCTATTTCACATGTCCTGTTGCACGGAACAAATAAGACATTTTGTATCCATAGAAGATATGTGGCGTGTCCTTTTTACTATATATTAAACAAATACATATACAAGTCTAAAAGTCCTCAAACCATTCTCCGTATGCCTTTGCCTAATGGTCAGTAAAAACCTTCTTAAATGGCTTTTTCTCTCACACATCCATTAACAGGTAAATCCACCATAATCCATGTCCACCCTCAACTTCCTCTTGCCACCTAAATCTCAGCTAAGGACTTCATCTGACACATTGCAACACACTTCCTTGGAGAGTAAAAACTAATTAGCAGCTCTGAGCGGGAAGGCTCCTACCTCCCACCTGGCGAAATGAGCAAAGCGGTGTTTATTCCCGGAGTGAGCGTGCCCCCTCAGGTTCACTCTAATGGCACAAAAAGTACAGACCCTCCCATATTTAG
Organism: Clarias fuscus; assembly: GCA_030347435.1. Lineage (NCBI taxonomy): Eukaryota > Metazoa > Chordata > Actinopteri > Siluriformes > Clariidae > Clarias > Clarias fuscus. Next base: position 9,652,142 of record CM059221.1, read on the forward strand.
ACTGCCCAAATGAGTGCTATAAAGTGACTCAAACATGCAGTCAAATGGCCCACGTTTGAAGAGGCAACATCAATTTAATGCCTGAGTTGCTGTGCCTCAGGATGTGAAACCTCTAGGGTTTGTGGGTCACTGTTTAGGAAGAAAACAGCAGGAGGAAGCTGAAATTGGATCCGACGTCTTCTTTACTTGTGTGCTTATTGAAGATAAACATGGTACAGTAATTGTTCTAGTTGTTGTTTTAGCCAAGAGAGAATGGGATGAATAAAGATTTTGTTTCCCTTCAAACTCCATTGTGCTAAAAAAAAAAAAAAAGTTCATGACTTTTGCAGTAGACATGTGCACTCTTTTGAGTTTACGAGGAATAATTCCTCCCATATGTAGGATCTTATGCGCATTTAACAAGGTGTTAATTGCACAGTTTGTGAAGGGAAGTGCTACTTACTTCCGTCTTCTTCTCTTTGTAGTGACACACTTTGTGCTAAAGTTCACACGGGAGTGAACAGTAATTATAAATTATTCTGATTAGTACTGAACTGACTATCAGAGGAAGAGTGGGATTTACACTGCTGCCATGAGAACCACATCATTGAAAGGACAGATTTTACTGGTGGGTTCAATTGTTAATTGTGTTTTACAGTCTGAAGTCTAAAACTGTAATATGTTTCAAGTGGTTCCTGCTTCTGCAAGAATCTGTGAAGTATAGTCAATTAGGCTTACACTGGCTGTCCAAATGAGATTTCACTCAATCATTTTTAGCTTTGATTACAGCACACAATGTGGTGGCCAGTTCATGTGTGAAAAACCACTCGCTCACAATTTGAGTCCTGGAATATGCCAGTGTCATCGAGAAGAGATGTGATATCCTGGTCATTCAATAGATTCAGGTCATCAGCTGACTTCATTTCGTTACTGAGCCTAGACACGACCACCTGAAGCAACCCCAGATCATAACTCCAAAAGGTTGTACAGAAGGCACTGTGTCTGATGGGTGCATCACTTCATGTGTTCTTTTCTTGCCCTGAGACACCTCTTAAATGTAACTAATGTTTTTTGTTTTTATGATATAAGTGCTTGTTTCATTTAAATTTTGAATGAGCATATCTTCCCTTCCCGTGGGCCAAGTGCGATGAGACAAATTATTGTTTAAAATTCATTTAGTGGTTCAGATAAAAATTCCAACAACCATCTTGATGTGCTCTGTTATTTATCTTACATCAACCTAATTTATTTATTTATTTTTTGCAAATATCTTCAATGTACAGACACGCCAATTTTACAGTTTTATTATACAGTACGTATAGATTTTGTATTATATTTCCATAGTTAATTAATCCACACATTTTCCTACAATTAACTCTTAGACAACCTCTAGTATAGTGCCCCATAAAGATTCTGCTGATTCAATAGAAGTTTTTGATGTCTGAATCAACCACGTGTCAAACAGGTCAACTATCCATCATCCACGCCAGCTGTCCATAATGCAGAGTGTAGTAAGAGCAATAAGAGGTTGTGCCTGTGTGTTAGTTAGAGGAAGGTGGGGGTCTAATCCTGAGCAACTGCATCCCTCTGTCAGTTGTATAGTTTAGCTGGCTGGGGGGGAGGATTAGAATCTTCTCCATTGTCTTCAAATTGTTTTAATTATCCCCCGGAGTGGGAGTGTGAGCTGAACTTCTCAGTAGGACTATCAGATTCATAGGTGCGTAACACTTCTCAGTGCAAAGGTAGGGAGCTCTGGGTGATTCCAAAGAAGCAGGGTCATGACCTTAGTGCAAACTTATTAAATAGGTTATTTAAGAAAAATCTAATTGAAAGGTTCACACAACTATCTTTGTGGGCTACATGGTCCCGATTTATCTACAAACGTGTGGTTCCAGCTTTTGTGATGCAACAATATTCATAATTTATAATGTAACATTTAATGGTTAATAATAAACATGTCCATCGTTTCATAACATCTTAGTTAAATATTCATATGGGATTCATGAATGTTTGAATAAATGTTCATGGTAATGTTCCTTAAATTTTACATAAATGTTCATGCTAAATTTGTTTGTTTGTTTGTTTTTTTATACTGGGCCACTCCAATCCTCTTACATTTCATACACTGCTTTCATGTGAACTCTCACAAATCGTGCTGTCTACTCAAGCGTATGCTCTTGCGACAGATGGCAACTGTTGTGTGTTAAGCTTTGTATTTCATTTGGGTTTTTTTTTTTTTTAACACAGAAAGGAAGGGTCTTCCCAGAACCACTGCGTGTGCCAGTGAGGGAGGTGACAAGAGGCCAAGCGCTTAAAGAAAGCTGCTTCATTGCCTTATCATAGCCACAAGGGCCAAATATAAACCCAGAGCTACAAATGGCCACCACAATAGAGAGCATTCACTCTGGAGCTGAGATACTGAGTCTGCTCAAGACGTGCTTTAAAAAAAAAATCAATCAAGCATTGTTTATATCATTAATGTTGACTAAATGTGAAACACCTGCTAATATTTTCTTCTATAAATTCTGAAAAAGAACAAAGATCAGCATTGGATGATATTTTTAATAACAGAAGGTCCTGTAGACAATGTGTAGTCACATAATTAACTAATGATTCATTTTCAAGCTCAATCCCTTGAATTCTTATGTTATACTTATGTGCATGTAATGTGAAAGCTGTCCATGTGGCCAGTCTGAAATGCTGGAATCCTGAACCAGTAAACATGTCTGCATATTTCCCCCATAACACTGACCTCTTGAAACAAGAGCACATCATTAAAATCTGAAGTTTGACCCCTACTCTGCTAGTCATAGAAATTCCAGTGCATGACAAAAGACAAACATGCTTTTATGCCTGATAGACAGTTAAATTGTATAGGCAATGTATTTAAAAGCAATTGATATTCACTTTCATGAAAAGATGATGGAATTGCAATATGATAGTTTATATATTTGGGATATTTTGTTTTATGTGTGTGTGTGTGTTGGTGAAGTATCGTCCCCCCACCCCACCCCAACAGTATTACCTCCCAAGTCAAACACACCCTTCCCCCTGTCACCCCCCCCCCCCACACACCCTTCTTCTGCATAGGAGGAGGGGTGGTGTAGAGAGATCACAAACCATCTGAAACTCTTTTAACTGAGTGCCCATAGAGAGCTGAGAGCAATTATTCCTCCATGATGCATTCCTTCCCAAAAGAGGATTCCATCACTATGCAAGATGAGGAATGCATCCTGGGTCACAAGTATTTGCCTCTAAAGACTCCAAAGTAAGGCTGCTTACTGATAATGCCAGTTCTGCAGATACTGGCCTTAAGATCATATCTCACGCAGTGATATTAGAGCATTTCTACCCATTTGCGTCAATTTGCAGGAGGATTTCGATCTAACTTCAGAAGCAATGTCCTTTCATGTGCTAGAGTACTTGAGGGGGTTATTACTGTTGTGGCATGACATTTGCCAAACTATGCATGGATTTCTCCATGCATTTTCTAAAGTCAGACCTCTTGATAAAAATGCCATTGCTCTTATTTAAAGGAAACAGAAACCTACAATTAGGAATGATTAATAACCACTTGTTCTAATGATGCCTCCACTCTGACTAACCCCTAAGGCAAAGTTCTCTGAGAAAAGTGTTTGTTTGTTTTCTTTTTTCTCGAGTCATGCTGATTATGAGAAACTAGAGCCACATGGAATGGACACATGGAATCCCCATTATTTTAATTTAATTACCCATGGACTACTTAGTTGCAGAAAGCAACATGAATTGTGTATTTCCAAAATGTCATACAGTGTAGCATTACAATATTGGGTGTGTGTTAGATAGGTATTTTCTTTACTTACCATCAAGCTCTGCAACGTTAGCCAACCCTACTCGTTCACTTAAATGGACCTCTTAGTTTTTGGCTCTATGTGGTGTGTATGTGTGAGACTTTACTCAGCCATGTACATGTGTGAAGTTTAATGGACCACATCCCACCTTTTGATTGCTTCAGCATATTTTCTCCTTTAAACATGACACCCTTGGGTACGCATCATTCACTGTCACAACTATCGCATTCTACTGAGTCATGGAGAACCATTAATTCCTCAACAGCTCGATAATAAGCAGCGGAGTTAAATGCAAACAAAATCTATGGATGATGCTCACTTTTGTCTCATATCTCACACTCCGTGTGGTGGGTTTTCATCTAAGAGCATATGTTTTGCATTTTTTAAGTTGATGGCTCGAGAACTTACAACACCAAATGAAAAACCCATTCAGGGTTTCAACAACAAGGGGACCTGGACCGATGAAGAGGCCTTAGGGAACATTTACAGTCAACTGACAGGAGGAAGGAAGAACCGCTTGGTTACGATGCAAGCTCTGACTATCTGGACATTTATGATTGTCAGCACACACTGAATAAGGCTACCCGCTGCATGCTTATTAAAATATATCTCAAAAGGTTTTAGCTGATTCATAGTATTGCACTGACATTAGTGAGACTTGTGATTTTATATTAATGCTCTTGTTCTAACAGATTAGCATTTCTATACTAACTTATCTTCTATAATTGATCTTATCTAAGAAGGTAAATTATCTTCCTATAACAGTACACCTGTTGTGCTTTATTCCTTACATAACTGCTATAACGCTCAATAAGCTCTTGCCGTGTTCACATGAGATCTTTATATATGTTTTCATTTAATTCTAAGGTTAATTAAACTTTTCTAAAGGGCAACCTATCAGTTTGAGTCTGAGTATGTAATTTGTAACATACATACATTTTTTGCCATTCATACTCACTCATCATCTATACCGCTTAATCCTGTATTCAGGGTCACGGGGGGCCTGGAGCCTATCCCAGGAGGCTTAGGGCACATGGCAGGGTACACCCTGGACAGGGTGCCAATCCATCGCAGGGCACACACACACACACTCACTCATTCACACACTACGGGCAATTTGGGAACGCCAATTAGCCTAACCTACATGTCTTTGGACTGTGGGAGGAAACCGGAGTACCCGGAGGAAACCCACCAAGCACGGGGAGAACATGCAAAGTCCATGCACAGGGAATCGAGCCTGGCCGGGGATCGAACCCGGACCCTGGCGGCATTCATACTGTATATAATAATCATTAAAACATTGTCTCTTGTAAAGTCTGCAAAAAGACAGGACTTACTGTTATAATGTCCAGTGCATGAATTCTACCTTGCGACATGCCAGTCTTGAAAAATATCTTAGAAGGACATCTTAATATACACAAAAATGGATCGATTAAGGATGGGGTCATTTTCTATACAAGCCTATGTGCATACATGTGCATTTACGCCCTAGTATATTTGTAAATACCCCCCCCCCCCACACACACACACACACACACACATAAACAAAAAAAAGTTTTATTATTATTATTTTTGTATTTGTTTTACCAAAATCTTTCCCCTAAATGTTGTATAATTCCTATAGAAAATGAAATTAAGGAGTTATATTTGGAGCACTGTTTTGGAGAATGTTTGGTCTGTTTTCTTGGTTGATGATTGGTAATTCCTTCAATATTTGTAATGATATTTTTCTTGATTTTCTCCAGTAAAATAATCTGTATTTATAGGGTTGAATCTGGATCGGGTGAAACAGCAAATAACATGAACTTGTAATGTAATTGTAACTGTAATCGAGATAATACTTGAAAAATAAAGATTCACAATTGACAGTCATGACAACATCATTGCTGACAACTTTAGTAAAATCATTTATAACAATCTTCAAGGGTCTCCTGACCCTGGGAGGGCCCCTTTTATGAGCATTTCTTTTTTTCTGTGCCCTGACCAGATGGCTGAGCTATCAAAGACTTTTTATGAGAAAAATCTGCAGCTAAGAGAGGAGTGCTATATTTCTTTCTTTGTGTGGATCGATCTGACAACACAAACTGGAACTTGAAGTAGAAATTCAAATATTCCAAGCTAAAGGATTTACATGTCCCATAACATATAGACATCCAGTAGAAATCTGTGTTTTTACAACATATTAAATTATAATATACATCACATAAATATGCCTTTTTTAATAGAAGAACGTTAAGGTTGTTGTTGTTACAGTCGTAAGACTTTTCTTCTTTTTAGATAATCGAGTCTGTCACATTTCAGAACACATTTTGGCTGTTGTTAGGTACAGATGATGAAACTCTTGTCATGATACGGACATCTCAAACTCACAGCATATCTGTTCACATACAGTTACAGGGAAGTTATCATTAGAGTGTAACATTTAGTATTCTGTAACAGTTATTAGTATCAGTGAAGGGTATTTATTTCTTACTCAAATGGTACAGTAACTGACATGACTTTTGACACATGGCTACAGAGAAAGGAGACAGCAGGACCGGAAGGTACTCTTAAACCAGGAAGCATGCAAAAGTGCTGGGTGATTAGCAAATGGGCATAAACTAGGCAGAACTAAATGAAGCTTGAGTCAAAACTGGAGAACCATACATGCAAAACAACACCTCAAAAATGTTACAAATGCTAGTGTGAGACCAAGCTGCACAGTACAGAGTGTGTACTGGTACTGGTAGGTGCTTGTGAGTCAGTGGATTGATCAAATGACTCAGTATGAAGTTCACCAGCTGACAAGGTTGTGGACGGGGAGCGTTAAAAAGCCATGCGTGAGCCTCTGGTTGTAGGGCTGTTATTAGATCTGACCAGGTCCACACTCGCAGCAACTCTTATGCTACTGAAGACTAACCCCTGGTTCATAGGTTGTGCTGCCGGTGTTGTCAGCAAACTCTTTATGCCACTCAACAGCTTGTTCTTGACATCTGTGGGCCTTCTCTCAGAAAGTCTTCACTTTAAAAACGTGTGTCATCTGTGTGTGAGTTAATTCTGTGCACACTCTAACAATGAAAGAACCTATTACCGAAAATTTACCAAATGTTCTTCAGAATGATGCTATGTACTGTTTACCTCAGTATACCTGGCCAGTCGATTCCCAATTTTCTCCCAAATCACCTTAGTGATGTGACATAAATTGGAGGCTCCTCTCTAACTGTTTGGGTCTTTGGGTATGCCAGAATGTCAAAATACTGCAAATATCATAGAAAAAAAAGCTGCTCGGTAGCTTCAGATGCTGAGGGTCAACCTAGAAGAAACTTTATTTGCATTATATAACATCATTTATACTTATTAACCTGCTTACCAGTACAGGGCCACAGGACGCTTGGAGCCTGTCCCATGGAACTCTGGGATCTAGGCAATGGGCCACTCCATCTCAGGGCACAGGCACTCACACACTCAATCACAAAATATGGGCAATTTAGAAAAACAATATTTACACATTCATCTGCATGTCTTTGGGTTATTGGAGGAAATCAGAATACCCAGAAAACCAGCTAACTGCATGCAGAGCAAAGGAAAGAATCAATGTTCTTATCGTAGTGCTCACTACTACGCCACCATGCTGCCACATCATATTACATTCATTCATTCATTTTCCATATAGTACCACTTTATCCTGTGTACAGGGTCGTGGAGGGCTGGAGACTATCTCAGGAGATTTAAGGCACATGGCGGGTACACCCTGGACAGGGTGCAAATCCACCACAGGGCGCGCACACACACACACACACACACACAGGCAGGCAATTTGGGAACGGCAAATAAACTTTGGACTGTGGGAGGAAAACCTGGAGGACACCCACCAAGCTCGGGCAGAACATGCACACAGACCCGAAGTGGGACTCGAACTTCGACCTTGGAGCTGTGAAGCCACAGTGCTAACACATCATATTAAACGGTTTTTCATTATTTTGTCATTAAGATGTACCCCTCTTGTTTTATTTCTACACATACTATATCATATAAAATCAACTCATATCATGAATGAAACTAGGCAAATGTAATATCCCTAGCACTTCTAGTAGATAACTAATGAGATTACAAATGCAAAACAAACAAAAAAACATCAAAGTGTTTAGCATTACATCACATGTTAGCCAGATGTTAGACAGAACACCAATTATACTGTGCATAACTTGATTAACTAGAACTAGAATTCTAACTAATTGATTATTTTTTGGGCAACACGGTGGCATAGTGGTTAGCCTCCAGGGTCCATGGTCGAATTCCTTGCCTCGGGTATGTGTGCTTGGAGTTCTCTCCATGCTTAGTACTTTTCCTCTGGGTAATTCAGTGTCTTCCAACAGTCCAAAGACATGCAGGTTATCGTTCTCAAATTGCCCGTAGTGTGTAAATGATGTGTAAATGTCTGTATGTGTGTTTGTGTGTGCCCTGCTATGGACTGGCACCCCATCCAGGCTGTACCCTGCCTTGATCCCTTAGACTCCTGGGATAGGTTCCAAGTCCTTGCGACCCGTTATACAGAATAAAGCAGTATAGACGATTAGTGAGAATAATTATTTTTTATTCTCGTTTAACAAACCAGATCAATAAATATATGCTTGTGCAGCATTGTATGAAAAATGTTCGACTACATTTCAAACATTTAGGCAGTTGTAAAAATGTTAAGCATACACCGTGGTATATTAAGGCAATACTGATCCTGAGCTATCACAATATATTGTCTGGGATTTTTTTCTTTAAGGTGTTTCACTTATCAAAGAGGATAATTCTGTTTCTTTATAAGGTACTCTTTAATGACACTGCAAACACTAATCAATTCAGTCAGTTTGGTAAATGGCCCTATCATTAGGAAGCTGGGTTTTCTTTCAGTGACAGCTGCTGTAAATATTGCCAGTTGGGTACCCTTCCCACCACACTGCCTTCTCCAACCTGTGAGAAATTGGAGAGAAAACAGCACAAGTTCAAGGGTCAAAGTTAAAGTAGTAGTCTGCAGTCAGTGGCAGCTTTCCCATAGCGTTTTATTTCCCCCTCTTTCCGTGTAAATCTTTAAAAAGTCTTCGTTTATGTTTCTATGCATTTAACATTCAGTTTAAGAGGACATTGCTCTTATTGAGTGACCACCGTTTAAAAACGTTGCTCCGAGGGGCGTTCAAGTCACAACAGGACTTTTCCTTATACGGAACAACAGAACAGTTATGAGAGTAAAAACTACTTTTATTTCTCTATGTAATCCCCTGCTACTCTAATGAACTCATCCCAGCGTTTCAGTAGTGCTTGGATACCATCAAAGTAGAAAGTTTTCTCAGTACGCCGGAGTCATGATCGAACTGCCTGCTTTACATCATGGTCAACATGGACACAAGGTTAGGACTGTACAGAGGATGTGGCAATAACTCACAGTAATATGTGCAAGTGGCTTTCTTGTTAATGAAGGCATAAAATCACACTGAATCACACTAACCCATAGTCAATCTACTATCGTTTTTTGTTTGTTTGTTTGTTTGTTTGTTTGTTCATGAAGGGTCATAGACAGGACAATTAATTATACTACATCTTGTCTGGTTGTCTCATAAACTGTGACAATGATGATAGAAAACACACCTGTTGTATCAAACAGCTAAATTCCAGCAAGATAGCAAGGTAGAGGCAACAAGATGAAGGGAACACTCCCTGAGACACATATGAAAAAAAAAAACTTTGAAAGCAATCAGACTTAAAAGAGAGCTAACTCATTCTGTTCTGAGTGATATTAGGTAGTGTGAATATAAATCATTTTACTCTTTCACTGTAACTTTATACTATAAAGTCACGTCAAGTGTGTGTACGATCTTCAGTAAATGATGAAGTAAAGAATTTCTTTATCAGTATAAGCATCAGTAAAGAAATGTATAAGTAAGTTTCAATATAAATAAGGAAAATTTTGTAACAGTGATATATCAGAGATGTTAATTTTAATCAACTACTGGAATTGGATTGTTTGCTATTTGTGAGGTTATTTGCATATAAAGGGGTTGAAATTTCACAATATATATATATAATATATATTTTTATATACAGTATATTAATTTCTATAGATTGGCAGTAACATTTTTGTAAACATTTTTGGTCTATTATTAGTAAACCTTTTAGATATTTCCTGTATACATGTTTTTTTTTTTTCTCAAGTGTTTTTATAGGAGACACTTGAGAAAGGATATAAATATTCCAGAGGTTGATTTTTATGCAATACAAACATATTATTTATTTATTTTTTACCTGGAGGTTTTAGAAGTTAGACTAAATATTCCTCATGGGAAAATTGTGCATTTGATCACGTCTTACTGGATTGACATTGACATTACGAGTACATAAGGTTGATTAATAGACATAGACGCCTAATCTGTCTTTAGCCGTGTTTTAAGGTTTCCGGTTCTCTTGATTGCATGCTGAGGTCGAGCAAGCAGTTAAAATAATAGCAGTTGACCACATAATGGAGGTTGTAAGACGTGTTACCACCACAAAAGCCACACAAAAGCTGTGTGTCTATGACTGTAAAAGATGTGTCTATGACTGTATTTTCTTCATTGGTTATGAGGAACATTCCTTATGTGTAAGTGGAAATGTAAGCGCAGCTAATCAAGGGCCATTGTTCACATCCTATTTCCCTTTGCCCATAGAAAGTCTCTCACTTTTGCAGGCCACACACACACGCGCGCACGCACACACACACACACACTTCTAAACACCTGAGTGTATTGAGCACTAAAAAAAGGATGGAGGGTAAAGGGTGGGTTCAGGGTGGAGTAAATTTATGACCCAAATTGGTGAGGGTCATTGCAGCAGCACACCGAGCCTCTGTTTCTGTTGCCAGAGAAAGCCATCGGTCAATAATGATGTTATTCTTTAAATCACACTACTCTCTTTCTGTTTCTGTGAAAGATATGTTAACTCTGTCATTGAAAAAAAAATACACAAATATTATCTTAAATTATACGTGTTTTAAATTATGCTGTAACTTTTTCATTTATTAGTATTATTATTTGCATGCCCAAATATTAACTATATGTTGTGCTTTTCTAGAACTTTTTTGTAACATATGTAAATTAGCTGATATTTTTGGTGTTAATGTTCTTTTTTTGTGTGTTGAGACATCACATTGTGAAAGAGAAATCTCCCCCCCACCAAGAAGCTGTAAACTTAGATGTGAGATTAATGATTAATAAAGTCACCAGGGTGGCTACGCACATGGGCCAAGGCCTTTGTGTGTAACTTCTGGCTGTGCATCTGTGACCCTGCACTCCACATACAACATTCACAAGTCTCAAGTATCTCCAGCTGCAGTTTGTTCAACAAGTGGAGGCTACACCTGTTAAACTATACACAACCAAATCCTTACGATCGAAATCAGTGCATTTGATTTTTTTTCTCAGACCTTTAATGAATGTGGAAAAATTATAGTACAGATCAGGTTCGAGCCCTGGCCAGGCTCGATTCCCGTCTTTGTGTGCATGGAGTTTGCATGTTCTCCCCGTGCTTTATGGGTTTCCTCCGGGTACTCCGGTTTCCTCCCACAGTCCAAAGACATGTAGGTTAGGCTAATTGGCGTTCCCAAATTGCCCGTAGTGTGTGAATGAGTGAGTGTATGTGTGTGTGTCTGTGCCTGTGCACTGCGATGGATTGGCACCCTGTCCAGGGTGTACCCTGCCATGTGCCCTAAGTCTCCTGGGATAGGCTCCAGGCCCCCGTGACTCTGAATACAGGATTAAGCGGTATAGATGATGAGTGAGTGAGTGAGTGAGTGAGTGAGAGATTGTAATCGCAATTACATTACAGACGCTGTGTTAAAATAGAAAAAAAATTCTCAGTGGTTTTAGTGCTTTTTATGCATCTTCCTTTCTTATTTGCATCCGCACACATATACACACAGGAAGAGAATGTTCAATGATATGAATAGCTTTTTTCTGCTGGTTCATATGGTTTATTTTCCCCTTTAATAAAACTGTTTGGCTATGCAGTTCAGGGATAGGATTAAGAAATAAAAAATGAATCAACTTATTTAAGATGTGTATATGTGTAAAATGACAACATTATAAAATAAATAAAGCTCTAGTGCTATAGTAATGTATAAGAAGACCCTTGACTTATAGGGAGTCCGTCGTTGAACTCGAAGCACCTGCCAGCATTTCTTCTTTGATTTCTGATTTGCTTTCTAATTTTTTGTTACTTCTGAAGGAGCATAAAGAGCTTATAAGCGCAGGCCAGCCCACCCCACAGATGGCCGAATGATCATAGGCTGTCACTCCACTGAAATGAAACAGGCACCGAGTCTGCCTCTCCGCAGGGGCACAGGCGGGCTGAATGGGGCACTTCCACTGGCTTCTATAGCCTCCCGCTGGGCATTTGTGAAATGATTTGTGGCAAATTTGTTGGATCAATATAGACAGCAGAGGGTGGACACCCTCCGAGCAAAGCTGGCCTCGGCTCTGCATGACTAGGCACGTCTAAAGTCAAAAGCTCTAAGCCAATTCGCATAATCGTGCGGTGACAAAACTGGATCTTCGAACCTGTACTACACGTTTGTGGTCAGAGATTTATTGAGAGCCACTTTGGGTTATATCAGCATCTAAACTTCTTTGTGGGGGCAGGGGCGGGTGGGGTCGGGGACGGGGACAAGGTTTTGACGGATTGTATTTAAGGTGACTCGTGTTTGCTTAAGGAGTTCATGAACCTTGTGAGAGATCACATGGCAAAATGAAAGATAATTCAGAGCAGATGAAAAGCCACTTTGCAACCTTTTTTACATATTTTTTAAAGTAAAATGTACTTAACCTCTGTACTTATTCTCAAAAGTTATGCTGCAAGTTCAATGTAAAAAATGCACAGGCATGAGCGAAGCATCGTTTTGAATTTGTGGAACTGGAGCATGCGTAATGTTTCAGAGAAGAAAGCAGGTGGCTTGTATACCTTACCTCGTCGCCTGCCTGCCATACTCAGTTGGAATTAAGCACAATAGGTAGATGCATGCGAATTGTTACGACTCCTAAATATATTTTTGTGACTCCTTTCAAGCAAACTCTCTCCCTTCTTTCTCTATATCCACAAGCTGCTGGCCAGCTGAGTAGTACAAGGACAAAGACTTGAGCCGTTCCGTCTGAATTGACCATGGCCACAGGCCATTGTTCCTGTGGTTCAGCGGGGGCAGTACACTCATCTCATATATACTAACATCAAAAACCTGTTGCTGGAAAAGTCACATTCATGATCCCTTATTTACACATGAAAAGGTGCAGATAACGCACAGACACCTGATCCATTTATCTGCTCCACCGCGTATAACTTTTTGTGAATAGGGACATCTGTTTGGGGAGTTGAAAGCACTAGTCGTGCCTCACTCACACATTTTTGCAATATTCTTATTGTGCAGGTTAAATGATAAATTGTGATTTTGATGGGAAAACTGTAATAAAACTCGCAGGGGTTTTCTACGTTTCTATGGACATGACTCATCTATGGTGCTCTCAGTTAATCTGAGGTGAAAATGTTGCCACAAGCCACAGTGTTTGCATGCCGGCATTTTTCCCCCCACAGTCTTCTCAGCATGTGGTTGCCCAGTACCACAGTCATTTATAACTTCTATATTGAATTATGGTGGGGCTGTAACAGATAATCCCAGGGCTTGTGTGTGTAAAAACAAGTCCTCCCGCAAAAAAAGCAACATCAAGTCAAGTCAGGCTTTATTGTCAAGCATGTATACAATGGGACGTAACAGCATGCCTTTAGTTCGCTCTGTAAACAAACCGACTAAAAAAAAGTGGGACGTATTAGACAAGAGCAATGAAACTCAATCTGTGCACCATTCCATAGCACCATTCCATTTCAATCAGCTCTGTAAAAAAAATAAAAAAAAACATTATTTGGTGCTTTCTGCTTTGTTCCCAAATACACGAAAGAGTTCCAGGCCAAAACGGTCATTACCTTTAGTACCAAGCTTTGAATCAATCATTCAATGCACTGAAACAGAAGTTGGCTTCTATCCAAAGTGCACCCATTTTTCGCCGCCTGTCCGTTTTTGAAGGGGCTTGGAAGCACAAAAAAATAATCAGCAGAACATCCCGTAAGTGTGAATGCAGAGTGGCAGATGTGGCCAAGGGAGAAAAAGGCTCTCGGGCCATTGTTTGGCCCTCGGGTGCCATTTATTTGGTTGCCGTGACAACACTACGCAACCTTTATCCATTTCCCCATGCTGGACGCATGCTAATGGGAGATCATAGCTTGTATTGACAAAGATGAGAGAAGCTGAACAACAAACAGCGCGGTGTGGATGAAAGCCAGTAATATTCAGCAAGCTTTCATGGCTGAGGTGCAAAATAAAGAGCTTTTATTATTTATCATCACTGAATATGCTTGATTATCATTTCATGTTTTTAATGTTGCATGGAGAAAAGGATTTCGAGGTTGCTTAATGTTTAAGGGATGCCCGTCCGCCTCATTCCATCAACCTCATTAAACGAGAGGGTGCAGTGATAGTAAAATAGTCATCTTTCATGGAAACCTTTAAAGGAATAATGCTAATAATGATCAACCTCAATTTCCTGAACAGTTTTCTCATCCAAGATCGTCTGGAAATTCTGGTAAACTGTCCAATCTCTCTGTCTCTCTAGAAAAGATATCTGGGCGGGTGCTTATAAATAACTCGGTTTTCTTTCTGGCAATGATGCCATGATGAATGCCAGTGTCTTTGCTGCAACCCACCACCTTTCAAATAACTTGATTTACTGCCATCTGCGCAAACAGCATCCATAATAAAGGACATTCTCACTGTGACCACATTATAATTCTTACATTTACATACAACAATGGCCAGAATTCCACCAGCAACAGACAAAACACAAGTACAGAATGTGCTGTACAAATAATTTACTATTTATTTAATGTTTCTGATTAGTCACACTGCTAACAATGACAGAGTAATACTACAAGTAACCTCAGTAAGCACGGGTTTATCTCAAAATGTAACTGCCTAGTAAGCGTTAGAGAGCACAATAGACAGAGGAAGAGGCTTGAAGAAGGTTCTCCATCAATATTCAAGTGCTCTTAGAAGAGATGAGCCTCCATGAGTTTCTTGAAGCCTGCGCACGAAGCTGCAGCGTGAACAAAGCAATTTAGTGTGCCATTGTGAACGTTAATTAAAATGAGTCTCTATTTAATCCCTGGCGTAGATGTCTAGATTTCCGTTCAGACAAAAGATGATAGAGAATATGTATATCTCAGATGAATTTATAGTTAGAATAAAGAATAGTGCGAAAGACCTCCAGTGATGAAAGGAAAGAGTGGACCGACTGGTCCAAGTACGTTGCATTCATTTGTTTTTCATTTCAAAATGATATGCAAATGAGATTTTCAGAATTCAAATAATAAATATTGTAATTTTTTTTTTTTTTTAAAAAGGTGCTCCTTTGCTTTATTTTTTTTTTCCATTTTCCATTTTACATTCAGTCTTAATAAATAAATTTATTTGTTTGTTTGTTTATTTATTTATTTTCTGGATGATATTAACAAATGCTTGTGAATACCAGAATGTGTACTTGCAATTACAGAGTATCTGGTAGCAAGAACGGCAGAGTAAACATCCTTTTTTAAATCATATTTTTTATTAAAACACAGGATCTAGAGTAGAGTACGCATCTTAAACAAAGATTATTTTGTAGCATAGCCTGGTTGTACTTTCACTTTTTTGCTCTTTTCACAATGAAATATAAAGGTTTTTATTATTATTATTATTATTATTATTATTATTATTATTATTATTATTATCTTTTGTAATATATTTGGATTTACAAATATTTCCTTCCTGGGCGTTGCATGGTGGACCAGGTGGAAACAACCAAAAGAAGAAAAAGTGAATAAACACAACATACAGAGACCCACACCCTTGTTTATTACATTTAAAAACTTTTCATTTTATTACTATTGAAAGCATCTTTGCTTTACAGAATTTCTTTACACATGACTGGTGCACCGTTTTGGTTAAATTCCATCTCAAATCCTCTTTGTTTAGTCAGTGTTGTTTACTGTACACTCAGACACATTGCTCCATGTCCTAAAGTGACGACACGCAGGTGTTTAAAAGACAATGGTTAAATTCATTTCCATTGCTTCGGGTTCATTGGTGTAGTTGATGTGCCACGACTCCCTCACCCTGGCCACACCTGTGATATTCAAAGCTATGATACATATTTGCCTAATGATTAATGCACACCAGCTTTAATATACTGGTCACCATGCTTTGCATGAAATGTATTTAATGCCATTGATTCTCTTTATTTGACCAACAAGAATACTAGTACAGCCTGTGACAAAAGTATGATTCTAAAAACTGCTGTAAACTTGCAGCAGATTAAATGTGATTTATTTATTTATTTTTATAAGCTAGCATATGTGTTACAATGTTTGCAATTGTATCCATGTATGTAATTATTACAAAGACCACTTTGACATTTTATTCTCTGTTAACTAACATTATGGACCTACTTATTATAAAGTTTGATGGTGCTTTTAGCCAAAGCATATTTTAGACTCATATTCATTTGTTCCTATCAGCTGAATATTAAACATTAAACAGTCATCACAAAGAAATATCATAGTGAAAATGTGTGTGTGTGTGTGTGTGTGTGTGTGTGTGTGTGTGTGTGTGTGTGTGTGTGTGTGTGTGTGTGTGTGTGTGTGTGTGTGAGTGGATATGTGGTTGCATATGCAGAGTTAGCATATGTGTGTGTCTTATATTAACTCTCCTTGGTCATAATGCCTAAATAATATTTTGGGATTTTCTATGTAAATTAATGTTTTTGTTTAGTAGCCAAGGCAGCATAGTGGAGTAGTGGGTTGCGCTGTGGCCTCACACCTGTAGGATGGAGGGTTCGATTCCCTCCTCGGGTCTGTGTGCACTGAGTTTGCATGTTCTCCCCATGCTTGGTGGTTTTTCTTTCAACTAGTCCGGGTTCCTCCCACAGTCTTAAGACATGTAATTTATGCTAATTTTCTGTAATGTGTGATTGGTTGTGCTCTATGATGGATTTTTACCCTGTCCAAAGCCACCTGGGATAAGCTACAGGCTTCCTGTGATTTTTTAAATTATTTTTTTTCTTAATTTTTTTTTTTAATCAATAATGTATAAGGAAACAGCACATCTACATATCTACTTCATATTGTTCCATAATATTCTCTGTCCTAAAGAGACCTCACTATTCTAGAAAGCTTAAACCCCTGACAGTTACAAAGCCCTGAAACTGGAGACTCCTTCCCAGATAAATGAACATCTCATGGAAATCTTTACGGATATGGAATTCCATCGCAATATGGAAACATTTTAATTTTAATTGGTTTATGTATAAAGAGCAAGTTAAAATTAATTTCCTGAATCTGTCAGGCATGTATTTACTGTTAATATCTAAAAGGTGTCCCATAACTGTGCCCACTATATCGTAGCCAGATATTGTTACATTTATTTCAAACTTAATTGTTAACTCCTAATTGTTATTTTTGAATTGTTAAATGTTCAGTTTTAAAGATTGATGATTTATAAGTACATTTATGTGTTCTGTGTTAACATTATTGTCTGTGGCAATAAAAACGTTTCTGTAAAATTACCAGAGATTATGATCAGTCCAGATTGAAGACATCAAAGATAGTGTCTGCTAATGATTCACACTGAGCATCATGGAAAGTCTGTTTCATCTTCTTAATTAAATCATAGAACTTTTAAGAGTGGGATTTAATGAAATTATGGCTAAAACTTTGTTTCTTATGAAGTAATAAGATGATTTTCTCTGCACTGCAGAGTGTAGCTGTGGGAATAATTCAGTTTTATTCCTACAGCCAATTCAATCCATTACTACCATGAAAATTGACATTTCACCATTCATTATTAATCAGCGCAATCCATATATGAGAATCTTTTCGATTCAAAAGACTGCTTATTTTTTTATCTGACATGCGAAATTTCAGAACAGTTGTTTTTACAGTATGGATCATTTATGTACTGTTTAATGCCTCACATAAGTATCTACCTGTATTGAGTGGTTGAAATTTGTATGACACATTTGGGGGTGAATACTTATGCAAGGACTTTTAGTTTTGTTTAGTTTTGTAGATCACAATGCCAAATATAATGTTTTTCACTAAAATTCCATATTATGGACTATTTGGTGCAGATTCATATAAAGTATATAAAGCCTATTTCAATTCCAGTAAAGAAAATGTGGATACTTATTCAAAGCACTGTGTTGCTGAATTGTACTGTAAAATCTTGTTTCTGATATCAGCTTTACAATATATTATAGTAAGGCCAAAATGGTTCAGTGTCACATGAATGAGGATGGTTTCCCTTTGGGTTCTGGTTCCTCTTGATGGTTCCAACCATTGCCTCTATCATTATGAAAAAATTATATAATTTATATATTTCATTTATCTAATAAAAATTGTAACAATTTTATATCTGACATTTATATACTTATTAAAAGCACCATACTAATAAGTGTTTAATTGAATTTGACACAATTATCTAGAATTATCTGCATTCTATTTTAAAAGTGACAGAGTTAATAAGAGTTTGGTTCTTTGCTACAGTGCCTGCAACGAATACTTCCCAGCCAGTAAACGTTTACAACCACTCTGCTGAGATCATGGCTCAGATTTGAAGGATTGGCCCCCCCATTGACTCACAGCTTGATGTTGACTGTGTGTGCTCTTTCTCAATTTCTCAACTCATCCGATTCACACCATTCCTCCTTATCCGAAAACATAAAACCGGCATCAATCCTTTATAGCAGTGGTTCTCAAAGTGGGGCCCTGGG
This sequence comes from Clarias fuscus, assembly GCA_030347435.1. NCBI lineage: Eukaryota > Metazoa > Chordata > Actinopteri > Siluriformes > Clariidae > Clarias > Clarias fuscus. The sequence continues at coordinate 9,670,794 of CM059221.1, forward strand.
ACTCACAAAGGTGCGTACACAGCCAAATAGTCTGTGTCTTTTAAAAAACTTTATTTTAGTTAAAGTAGTGTAAGAAATTATTATTATTATTATTATTATTAAGGTATATAATAATTTGTCACCTAAATAAAACGGGTTTCATCTCAAATTCAGTAAAACAAAAAATGTAGGTCTAGAAATAAAATCAACTTGAGCATAATAATGGCCCTAATAAATAACCAGAATATTATTTCACACCTTTAAATAATGAGAGTAATATTTGAACAGCAATTAAAATGGGACTTAGAGCTCTTGCATTATAGCACAGTCAGTCCTCTGCTATAATATAGCTTTGTCTTGGGCCCGACAAGAAACGATGATGAGCTGTGTTAACTTTTTTCTCTTAACATAGTTATTAATAATTTTAGAATGATCAGAACAACACATTTTGAGTAGTATGTTGTGCATCTTTATTTAATCAGCAGATATTTTTTCCTGCTCTCATGACTGTGATGACTATGTGTTAGGTATGTGTGAGGGATGGCTTACAGTGAGAACACCTCTCCACCTCTCCATGGGGGGCTCAGCTCACACATTTATTGTTTGTTGATGGAGGCAGTTGTCATACCCCAGCCATGACAAAAGAAGCACTATTGTCCCCACGTTTCCCTCTGCGCAGGAACCAATGGGCAATTCACTCGTTCAATTACAGCCATGCCTGTCTTTATGTACCCAGGTGAAAAGCACCCATGTACTTTGTTATACATAAGTATCATTTTTAGGGGAATTATACTTTTAAAAATCAACCCAGTCACATTACCATGAAAAAAAAAATCTGTGTTTTTTAGTCCCTACATTTACATTTAGACTTTCCATTTACATCTTTATCATGACTCGAATCATTACATTTTTAGTCTCCTAATGTAATCATACTTTTTAACTGAATTAAATTAAACATGTATATAATGTATAAAAGTATGACACTCTCGGCAAACATATTATATTCAATAATATAGTATAAAATATAAACGACATTACAATTCAGTTAAATTAAAACTAATTTCATGCAAAAATGTTTTATATAATAAAAAATGGAATGATATATATTACACGGGATATTATATTTGTTTATAATAATGTATATAAATGGGTCAACATCATCTGACTTCAGTGAATTTTATACAAATGTAATTGTTACAAATGCTGACTCCTCAACCATGAACCTCTTTTTAACCTTAAAGTTGCCAGTTTTTCCTTAAATTTGGAAAATATATATATATCATTTTAAATAATTTACTTTTCATTTTTAATTCCTTGGGTACATTTCATTTAGGAATGGCACATTTAGACTTTCATTCGAATATCAAAAAATTTTAGTAAAGTAAAAATATACCACATATATCAATCAGCCATAACATAACAGCATAACATAACATAACATAACATAACAACGGCACAATGTGAATTGCATAATATCGATTATAAATTATATACCAATAAATTGGTGACAGGATCATGGGCACCAGAACACCCAGTGTGCCACAGCTTGCTGCACACGGGGTCCAGCAGGCAAAGAGCCTAAGGCCACCGACCCGGCCGCCAAACTCCCCAGATCCCAACTGAGCACCCATGGGGTATGCAGGACAAACGAGTATGATCCATGGAGGACCCAAAGCAACCCACAGCAAACCCGCCAAAAACAGGTGGTTTTATTGGTAATGATGTTAATGTTGTTAATGTTATGGCGTATCAATGTAAGTATAATACGCTAAAACAACATACTTTCTTCTTTTCAAATTACAGGTTTATTATTAGAAGGTTGCGAGACCACTCATTCAATGGGAGTTATGGTGGAAGATCCACATAAATTAAGCATTATAATAAAAACAGACATAGTAACAAATACACAACTTATACTTGTTTGTATAATTTCTGTGAGGAGACAAAAATGTAAAAACAAAACAAAACAAAACAAAAAAGGATTAGCAGTAATGTTCCAGCACAGGAAATTATATAGTATAATAGCTATGTGTCTATAACATACGTAACAAAAGGAACAAACTAGTCTCATGGCCATTATAAATCTAACAAATGTCCACAATATTAAATGTACCTTTTCAACTGAACGGGATCTTTGGTTAATAAATAAATGAATAAGACTGGGAAATTTATATTATATAATACTCCAGGACAGGCTGTTTTAGGAAATTAATCAACTTTGAGGTAGTAGCACTGACCACCCTGTAGTCTTCCTATACTGTACATCATACCCCACTGTTATTTTTCTTAATAAATACATGAAAATGACTGCATTGAAAACTAATTAATTTGTTACCAATTAATTGTTTAGTTTAAGGATTAATATATTCAGTATTTATTTTAGTTACCGCTGCATGCATAGTAATAGAAAATAGTAATCTTATGAAACTTGGATTTTTTTTTAGTTCAATCTAAATAAATACTTGTATTAACCTATCACACTCCCCTGAGACATAACTCAGATTTTGCAAACACTGTAAAAAACAAACAAACAAAAAAAAAAACATAGACAACAACAACTTCTACTTATGGGTAGAAAAAAGCTGATTACACACCTTAAAGTTGGATTTTTTTGTTCTGGGAATAAATATTGTGAATAGAGAGTGCTGTAGACAGACAGTCATATGATGAATACGCTTTGCCCTCGATAATAATGTCCCTGTGTCTGGCAAGCAACTTGGTGATTGGTCACTAATTAAAGTTAAACAAAGCTGTGCCATTAATTAAGCATGTGTGGCCTCATCATTTATGCATTTTCTAAAGCTGTTGAGTGTACAAATGTACAAAATTGATCATTTCCTTTATTGAACATTATGATATAACCTCATACAGTATGTATGGCAGCAGAACAGTGCTACTGAAATGCTTTAATAAAGTAAAAAATGTAAAAAATAAAAAATAAAAAAGACTTTTTTTTTTTTTTATCCCTGAGGATCCATACATACATAGACATATACTGTAGACATGTTACTAGTGGAATATTGAACACACTGTTCTGATCAATGCGTTCTGTTCTTTTCTATACATTCTTTTCTTAAATAGATTATTTCCAAAGCCATTTTTCAAAGGACTGACAAAAGATCAAGAGCCATCCAATGAAGTAATTGGATTCAAAACCTTATGATCCATTATAATCAGGTGAATGGTATGAACGAGTGACTTGCGTTGTGTTAGCTTCCTCCTTCCATGGCCTTGATGATAGGCTGCAATGCTATTGGACACTCCGCTAATGTAGGTGACCAAAAGTGTGTTCATAAGAATTTGCATGAGCTATTGTATGTATAAGAAGATATGAATGTTTAACTGAGGGCAAGATACTGGATCCTCTCATGTGGAATATTATAGCTATATTATAATTTGGCTTATTTATTTTTTTAGAGACTATGTATGATCCTTAGTGTATTAACATACTTTATCAGTTCTGGGGTTATTTTGATTGAAAATCATTCACGTAATAAAACACAGCTTTTCACTGGGTGTGTGGTGACAAAGTAGAAGTGTAAAGTGACATTGCTCATTGTCGAATACAATGTGAGAAAGTGGAAACCATGCCAGAACGCTAAAAGAATTCCAGGCTGACATGTTGATGTGAAAAATCCCAGTGGCCTTTGGATTGCTCTTCGCCTTTCATGTTTTACACCGACTCCAGGAACACATGTTCAATTTACAAGTGCACTCCAAGTGTCGCACCGTTATTGTCCAGTTGCTATTAGTCATAACCTTTTAGGACCCTGGTAAAAAAAAAGGCAAGACCATCTGCAGAAAAAAAGCCTTTTATGGTTCAGTTAGGCATAACTAAAACCCAGGATTTGTTTCTGAAATTAGGGGAAAACATGTTTCTCTAAGCACTTTCATTAAGCAATGATGACCAATATGAAAGGAATCATATTAAAAGCAGTTTCATGCGAATAGATGTTCATTATACCATGAATCGGTGTGAATTCACAATAACAGCAAGTCTCATTCTCCTCTTCATCTATTAATTTTTGCTTGTTTGTTTTATTTAATATCATCATTATTTTGACTATTCTGAGATTATTCATACAAATACAGTGTTTATTGAATGCTTTCACTTTACAGCCACTTAAACAGAGCAACTTAAACCAGTTAAGTGCAAAAGTAACAACATAGCAAAAAAACAACTAACTAACCCATTGCCTAACAAAAATCCTATTCATCCACATATATTAGACATAAATATATAGACCACAACAATAAAATGTTCTAGCAAAGGTCCTTTTGAGTTTCTTTCCTGCACCCTACAAATATCCAACCGTTTTTTTTTGTTGTTTTTTTTCTGGGTGGTGAAAATATTCTTATGCCTGAAACGATAATTTCCAATCAAAATACGGTGAGCTTTTATCATGTTTGCAGGATATTTGCTGGTATGCATGTATATGAAATTAAACTTGAGTAAATTCAAGCCAACCGGGATATTAGCTTTCCAACACAACAAATGTTCCCCAAGCACTCTCTTTTAAACGTTGCTTTCAAATAGTGTTCTTGAGCTTGTGAGAAAGGACAGAGATAATGAGATCCCCTTGGTTTAAAACCACTCCCTTTTGGGGAAAAAATGTGAAAGAAAGCATCTGTCCATTCTGAAAGAGGAAGAGTGAGGAGATGAAGCCTCTTTTCGCCCACCACTTTGGGTTTATTACTCAAACTGTGAGAATTGTTTAGCTTGAGCGCAATCAAGGCACAGGTTGTAATTGTTGGTCATAAACTGTCTAGACTGCGCTTCTTCTCTTTCCTACCTTTAGTCAGACCCGATGGACGTTTTTTAAAATACATTTTATAAGTTACGTCCTTCTGCTCTGTGGTGTTTTGATGGCTCTATTTAGTTTCAATGTAATATCTGGAGGAAAAGATTGGAATAGTTTACTGTATTTTTTTTTTTTTTACATAATCTATGTTGATAAAATATATAGAAATATTGTGGGATTTTTTTGAGGGGAAGGTTATAAGATAGAATAGTTTCATAGTTATGTGAAGATTAACTGCAGTTACTTCAATAAATCGTACCAGACCAGTCTATTCATCAATTAAATGGAATTAGATAAGCCATATATTATTAATGAATTCAATCAATATATCAGGATTCCAAAATCAAATTATTGCTATCTTTAATATTGACTGCCAAAGGTCACTCATTCACATGTATACACTTAACTCTTGGTTACAGTTTTACAAATGGTGTGCGTGTTCCTAAATAGAATATGTGCTTCTATGCACATTTTTGCTCCTGCTAGATGGTAGAAACACCAGCTAATAAAAAAGCATCTGGATTCAAAACAAAACAAGGCATCTTACAGGTTAATGGATGATATATAATATTTGAATATGAACAGCATATATTCATTTTTATAAACTTTCCCATCTTTATACACTTATGTATGAGATATAACATTGCCTTAAACAAACATGAGATCTACACGCTCTATAAACAGGAATACAATGTAGGCCATTGATAGTGAAAATATATATAACAAAAAGCTATTCTCATGCCCCTTATTAAAATGTCTTTCAACCGTCCAAACTGGCAAATTATACCCTTATACAAAATAATAGAATGATTACTGATAAGAAGTATCAGTTTAGCGCATAAATCCATATCAACTCCTTATATCAGATTTATTTTTGCCTTTTCCATATGTAGACTTAAATGTCTGGTGCAATGGTTTTAACTTCCTATCTCAATAGGCTTAAGGGCCATCAATCTAGTTTGTGATAGTGTAAGACATAAACAATTGACAGAGAGAGATGTATTGGTAATGGCTGGGCCAGCTATTGAGGAAGGCAGTAAATTCCTTCTCACTCCCTGAGCACTTACCACTTTCGCATTATGCAAACGTAAGCGGGGGTTCGAGGATTAAAATCCCTGTGCATTTTGAAAGAGCCATGCAAGTGATAGATTGAGAACCATTTGCTTTGGCATGTAAAATTTTATTCACATCCTACAAACCTGGATATAATAGAATAGAACCTAACCCTAGGTTTGTGTGATTTTAGTCTTGTTTTATGAAACAAACAAACAAACAAACAAACAAACAAACAAACACACACACATATATCTATCTATCTATCTATCTATCTATCTATCTATCTATCTATCTATCTATCTATATCTATCTATCTATATATATATATATATATATATATATATATATATATATATATATATATATAGTCTTGAAGACTTTGGTCAAAGTCCATTGTTGTCTCTGTGTTTGATATAGAGTACTATGAACTAAACATCAACCTCCATATTTGATCTTGTTGGGACATGTGATAAGGATACTGTGATGATCAATGCACCACTCATAGATTATTTTAACACTATGTATAACCTTTGTCTATGTATTATATATATATATATATATATGTGTGTGTGTGTGTGTGTGTGTGTGTGTGTGTGTGTGTGTGTGGGTGTGCATGAAATAAACTTAAGTCTATATATTGTATTTGTGTTTTAATTAGAAACAACATACTTTTTATGGTTTTCTTTGAAATAATAATCTAATATAAAACCCCAAAAGACCTTGGTCCAGGATCACCTTACAGGTTTTTAGTGATGACAACAGTTTTAACTTTGATTTTCATATTTAAATCAAAGGATGATGACGCACAAAAAAGATTTGACTTTAACCTGAGACTGTAAAAACGCCTTTTTAAAAAAGATCATTATTTAAAAAAGGTTTTATGAACTTTTTTCTCCTAGTAGTTTGTTCTTCTTTTCCGTACCCGAGCTTTGGGTCAAACATTGTTTGCTTGGCTTGATTGTGTAAAAATATTTCTGTGCATTTTCTTTTATTAAAATAAAAAGATATTTATTTTGTAAATATAGGCAGATATTAAAGAAGAGTATGTGCTTCATACAATACAATACAATACAAAAGTTCCCATTTTTCCAGCAATCCAAGATTTTTTTGGGAAACATACTATATATGATTTCAATTACGGTATGTGGACTTTATATGTACCCTAGTGCATGCCTGTGTTATATGTTTTGAATGTGAGTGTGCTGGATGCACTTTAGTGCAACATTGCTTACAATAATTATGAAGTAACACAGTGATCTGTTTCTGATTTCTGATGCACGCGCTGCACCGCTTCTTCGCCCCCGCCCTCTGAACACACCCCCTGCACTCTGATTAGTCAGTCTCCGGTTCTAGTCCCGCCTCCTTCTCGCGCTCTGCTTTCCTCATCAATGAAACCTATTTGAATAATGTGCAAGCACTTGGACTGGAGCCAATCAGCTGTCAGGGCACCATGATAAATCGCAATGCATTATTGATAATAATAATTACTTTGACATGCGCATTTCTTCTTGAAGGGCTAATTTCGGCCGACCTGGAGAATTTACTAAGGCGAAGGAGTAAAGCGTGTTACTATTTGCCCCAGATGGTGGTGTAGCCTGCCATGTCGCGACGCAAGCAGTCCAAACCGCAGCACATCAACTCGGAAGAACCCAGTTCCACTGAAAATGGTAAGAGCTGCTGACTGAAATTTTGGAGGTATTAGCCTTGGGTTATAATAAACTTTTTTAAGCCGCACTTGTAACGTGGTCGGTGTTGCCCCTTGGCTGATATCAAAGTTTTAAACCTTGTTTTGTGTGTATGTGTGCGCGCGTTAACGATGCTATATCAGTATTACTGTTAATTAAAATTAATTTTAATATCGTTTTTAATTTGGCATTTTTAAACATTTTTATTTACAATTTCATATACAATTTATTTACTGGATGATTATGTTCATATTTAGCATTTAATTTTAATTATAATATTTTTTTTTTTTTTTACTGCAGGTACAACTTATAAAATATTTGCAATAGATGCATGTTGCCGTTTGTATTTGTTTACTTCAATTACAGCACATTAAATAATCCTAGTTATTTGAGCGATAACCTGAAACAGGTTTTTCCCCCCCTAAACGAACCTATTATCAGGTCGCCTGCTTAACTTTAACCTGAAGCTGTGCACTGATGCTCTGAGAGAAAGTTCTAGCCTACCACAGTCTCCAGGGGTTAGGAGAACAATTCCGCCGTCTCCATGTTATTAAGATGGATTTTTTTTTTTTGCTGCATATTCATAGATACGCTGGCGATGATCTAAACAAAGGCGATCAACATGATTTTTCCCCCTTTTTTTGGACGAAACTTGATTCCGGGAACAAACTGGCCACAAAAGCAATAAACCCCCACCTCGGTTAAAATGCATGAGTTTCTGGGGGTGGGGGATGGGGGCGAGGACTTGTGGAGGTGGGGGGTCAATGGCTGTTCACATATGTAAACTGTAGACCCGCTGCATGCTCTCTGTCCAGGTTGACCCCTTTACATGCGCCTTTCTCTGGTTCTTATTAACTGAAACAAAATCAGCATATAAAGGGTTAACCTGTTTCTCACTATGGAATCATGGTCGATTTTTAATTGTTACAAAAACCTTTGTGTGACTGGTATTATTATGTAATTTGAGTAAATGGTGTTTGACCTCGCGATGTTGTGTTTTTTGGTCGACGCGCCCCCTTGTGGTGATATGATTTTAATCCGATTATTCTTGACTCGCTGGAGGATTTAACAGTTCAGCTATAAATTGTTCAATGTTTTCGTTAATATATATATATTTCGATATGAACCACATGGGTGACTCTGTGAAGCATAAACTTTATATGCAATTTACTGTATTATGAATACAGCACTTATAGCGTCCAAACCTGATCAATTAGTTTCTTCACCCACTCGCACCTATTTTTTTTTTTTTCGATTGAATATGGCTATCTACCTCATTTTATTTTGTCTGCAACACAACTCGTGAGGTACTTTAGTTTTTATGAAAGGGGGAAATAAAAGGATGCCAAGTGAACAATCAATGACCCTTTCTCAGTTTCAGTGCTGGAATGTTGGCAAACACATGCAAAAAGGCAACATTTGGACAACAAGCTTTTGAAAATGTAAATGCTGAATAGTTAGCTAGACAAGTTAATCTGACAAATTTTTGATTATGTAAAGTTGACTTAAAAGAGTAGAATTTTCAACCACATCTTAAAATTAAAGGATGTTCGTGTCCTTGTTAATTAAATGAGGAGAAAAAATAATCTGGTATGGCTGTGCCTGCTCAAAAATTATCCTATTCCCTCATAAAGCTTTAATCATACCCCTTTAATCATATCCTGTTCAAATAAAGTTTCGCTAAACTGGTTGGTATGATCATAGAACAGTTTCAAAGTGTCTGAACAGTGCCTCAATAAGTCAGTCATGGGAAAATGGTACAAGAGTGTCAAATTTAATTGACATTCCAAAATTATGTTCATAATAACTATTACAGATCTTAATCTATTTGTTGTGCCAAAATCACACTCGTGTCGACCTTTCAACCGTCTCTCATTTTCTCTGGTTGATGTTTCTTTATTGCTGCAGGGGTTCTACAAGATGCCCACACAGAGGAAGGGAATGAAATCAAAAGGTGCCGAATGGAAGAAACGAGAGTCTGTGAAAAATGCTGTGCTGAGTTCTTTGATGAAATGGAGTTTCTTGAACATGAGAGAAACTGCACTAAGAGTCAACAGGTTGTCATTATGAAGGATGGCGAGGGAGGTGAAATACCACTCGAGTTCTCACAACGCTCTCCTGAATTCCAAAGCGATCACAGTGATGGCTGTTCTAGCAGTAATTCTCAATCGAAGCACAGCATTGAGTCAGCTGACACTACTGAAGATGCATTGCATTTAAATGGAGATGGTGACTCAAAACAGTCCCAGGAGGACATGTCCAACAGTCTTGACATTGGTTACATAGGGTCATCCAAATTGCAAGACTCTAATGTTACCTTAGAAGCCATGCCTGCCACCAGAGTAGCCGTAACACAGCATTCAAGTTCATCTACTCAGAAGTCGCCCTCTCTCACTTCTCAAGATGCCTTGCATGCAATACCCATGATCCTTGAGCAGCTAGTTAGTCTTCAGCAACAACAACTGCAGCAGATTCAACTGACTGAACAGATTCGAATGCAAGTGGCCATGATGACACCACAGAGTGTCCAGTCTGCAATGGGAGCTACAGTGGATCCTCTGAAGGCACTTGGTGCACACCTTTCCCAGCAACTTTCAGCTGCTGCTGCTCTAATAGGAAAACGTACAGGCACACAGAGTTTGTCTTTAGAAGCTCTCAAACAAGGCAAATTACCCCAGACCAGCAGCATTCCCACATCACTGGCTGGAAATGTTGGTTCCATACCCATAAAGACCGATACAATCAAAGGGCTGCCAGATCTAGCAAACAGGCTTCCAGCTTTACTTCCACAATCACCGGCAGTTCTGGCATTCCAGAGCCCATTTACTAACCTTACAGCAAACATGGATCCTGCCAAAAAAGGCAAAAACAAGATGCATGGCATTGCAGAGTTGAAGAATGGAGGTGGTGAGCAGATGTACAAGCATAAATGCAAGTTCTGTGGAAAGACATTTGGGAATGACAGCGCCTTGCAGATTCATTTGCGTTCACACACTGGCGAAAGACCATTTAAATGTAATATTTGTGGAAATCGTTTTACAACCAAAGGAAACCTTAAAGTGCATTTCCAGAGACACAAAGACAAGTACCCTCACATTAAGATGAATCCGCATCCTGTACCCGAGCACCTAGACAACATTCCTACAAACAATGGCATTCCCTATGGCATGTCTGTGCCCCTGGAGGAATCCAATATGGTAGAAAACAAACCAGTGATCGGGGTCCCATCCACCGGTACCTCATCAGTGCTCCAGGGATTCAAACCTTCTTTTGATGTTCCAGTTACTGGGGACCTCTGCACACAAAGACCCTCCTCATCTGGCAGTGATGGTGCATCTATTTCATCCGGCATGTTCAGTAGTGAAGTAGGATTGGACCAGAGCAAAGATGCTCCGGATGCACTTGGTAGCCTGCATCAAATTAACGGGACCGGTGTCCTAGGTGAGAATGGGTCAGGCACAGCCAAGCTTCAGCAAATGGTGGATGGCCTGGAGAAGAGGACCAATGACCCCAATGAATGCCTAATCTGCCACAGAGTCCTGAGTTGTCAAAGTTCTCTTAAGATGCATTACCGTACCCACACAGGTGAGCGACCATACAAGTGTAAAATATGTGGCAGGGCCTTTTCTACTAAGGGCAACCTCAAGGCCCATTATGGTGTCCACAGGGCAAACACTGCTCTCAAAATGCAACACTCCTGCCCAATTTGCCAAAAGAAGTTTACCAATGCTGTTGTGCTACAGCAGCACATTCGAATGCATATGGGTGGACAAATTCCCAACACTCCATTGCCTGAGAACCAATACGAGGGCCCTGAAATGATGGACTCCAGTTTGACCGAGAAAAACATTGATGCAAGTGGGCTTGAGGAAAGCATGGAGGAACAGGATGCAGATTTTGACAATCAGGAGAATCCAAATAGCTCTGAACCCATTCCTACTTATGCTGCAGATCAGCCATTCAATGGCTCCCCTGTCATGTTTACTGGAATAACTGCCCTTGAAAACCATATGAAAAGCCTCACATCAGCTCTGAACTTGCAGCGACAGAGCAGCACTGCATCCGAGAGCGATGGTGGGTTCAAAGAGTCACCGTCCACAGCAGGAGAGCTGGAGTACAAGAATGGACGTAGTCCGGTTGTGTCAGATTCTGCGTCATTTCACTCTTCATCCCCAGTATCTGGACAGTTGGAGAATGGACAGGCAAAATCCCCAGATTCTGTACACCCAGATGATTTGTCTGGAGGGACTGCCAGGCCAGAATCTGATGGAAGTCCAGATTTCAGTGAAACAAATGGAGCCCTGGATTTGACTTCCAGTTTCAGTACAAAGGCAATCAAAGAAGAACCTGGTCTGTCATTTTCCAATGGAGAATATTGTAAGTTGATCAGTTACTTTTAACTTTTTAAAAATATTTCAATGTGGTAACTATATGGAATAATTTTGGCAAATATCTGTTTTACAGCTGCTGGTCATATGCCATTCATGAGGGTGCCTCCAAGCCTGGTTAAGATGGAAATGCCAATTCCTTCTGAGAATCCGGTCAGTGCCAATAATCAGCATGGATCACAGTCATCCCAGGCGGCAGGCACTCCGCCGCCCAGCTCTAATGCCCCTCGTCGCTCTGCCAAGCAGCATCTGTGTAACGTGTGTGGCAAGAACTTCTCCTCGGCCAGTGCGTTGCAGATCCATGAACGTACACACACTGGAGAGAAACCGTTCGCATGTACCATCTGTGGTAGAGCTTTTACAACAAAAGGAAACCTCAAGGTAGCTTGTAATTGCATTACTCCATATGCTTTTTAATTTAGTGTTCATTATGAACTAGTGAGCATCTTGTTAGTGGATTGCTTTGCTGACAATTTGAACCTATTTATTGCAGGTCCATGTTGGAACACACATGTGGAATAATTCAGCAAGGCGTGGTCAACGTTTGTCATTGGAGAACCCTATGGCATTAATGGCCATGGGTGCTGAGTCTAAGATGATCCCAGACATGTTGCAGCCCCCAAAAGATTTGATCTCCTCACCAATGAACTTTGACCCATCAGTGTGGAATCAGTATGCTGCTGCTTTCTCAAATGGGCTGGCCATGAAAGCCAATGAAATTTCAGTCATCCAAAATGGAGGAATACCACTGCCTGGAAGCCTTGCTGGAGGCCCGTTGGTTGGCTCCACTGGAGGTTTGATGAAGATGGACTCCCATTCAGGCATTCCGGGTACGGTTGCTGAAATGGAAAAAAATGGTTCTGAGAGTGTAGTAAAATCCCAGTTTCCACATTTTATGGAGGAGGGCAAAGTGAATTAAGACCACACTAAGGTTTCCTGAGTGAATTGAATGACTATGCTCCTCTACCAACGTTTCAGTGGGCACAATCAAATTTGCTTTTTTGTTATTTTTGCATTTGCGAAGTCATAATGTCCTAATATGAGCAACACTCCTTCATTTAAAAACTTCTTCTGAAACATTAAAATTGATGTAACTACTGTAGTTATTAACTTTCCTTTTTTTCTAATATATGCGGGTATTTGTCAGTAATGTTTCTAGAAGTTGAATGTAAGTTTTACTTGAAAATCTTTCTTCCAAAACTGTCCTTCTATTGAGAATTTATGTAAACCAGTTTTACCAGATCTTGCAGTAAATTGCTATAGGCTATGCTATCACAATTATTTTGCATCACGCTCCAATAGTCCCATCGTTGGTGACAATGTGCTCAGTGATGATGCGTTTAAGGCATGTCTATTTCTCGGCTAATCTTGGGCAGTGTAGAATAGTTGTATAACTGTTTGCTATAGTTCCTGTTCGATCAGACTTGCTTGTTTAAAATGACTGGAAACTAGATTTCATATTAACTTATTCTATTGAATTGCAGTGTAGGCTCTATCTGCTTTACCAAAAATGTAATTTAAGTGCCTCTATGTGGTGCATGTCTTTAAAGAAAAAAAAAAAAAGCACCAAGATTATAATGAAGGTTCTTTGCAGATCTTTTTGTTTATGACCAAAGTGTACTATATTTTTACATGTAGCTTTAGAGTATTGTTTGAGAAATCCACAGTAAGCATTTAGTGTGGCATTTAGGCCTTTATTCCCCTCAGTGGAACTGAACATCGTTTATTTGAAATGTTTGTAAGGCTTTTCCTTTGTAAGGGCCAGTACAACGCTGAAATCCCTGCACTTTATTTCTCTACATTCGGCCAAGATTTAGATTTTAACTGGACCATCCTTTGACCAGGAAGCTGTTTGCTGTTACTTTTTTGGTTTGTCTTATTGTGTTTATTTCCCCCCCCCCTGCACAGTGTTTTCCTGTTTTCTTACTTTTATTCATATTAGCTGTGTTGTAGATGTCTGGACAAAATGTGCTACTTTTGTGGTGTATCAAAGGGAACCTAGCAAACAATTTTCATCATGTTTAGAGACCCCTGCCCCTTTGTAAGTGGATTGGAACCATCAACTTGGGTCAAACATCTACCTCAATTAGATGCCCATGTTCTTGCTCTACTGACTTGAACAGCTGTGTGTGAATTTTTTTTTTCTTTTCCGTCCAGTGCGCTGAGTAGGTAATGTTGATGGTTACAGTCTTTCCAAAACCTGCTGATTTTTATTATTATTATTTTTTTCTAGTAATGAATGTATCACTGGACACTTTGCACAACTCTTGCTCAGAATAGAACAAGGTGCCCTCAGAAAAGACTCCTGTACATTTTCATTTGTATGCATTGCCGAGTTGTGCCTTTTTGTGACTGAAAAGGGGGGGGGGGGGGAGATTTAGTCGGATTTTGGTCAGAGGGGTCTTGTATTCTTTAAATGCTGAGTCTGTTTTAGGTTTGTTTACAGTGTAGCCCTTTTTTGTAAATGGTTGCCCCAGTTCTCTCTTGATATATTTTGAAAAATAAAACCAGGATCTTTCAAACCAAAGCCTGTGAGAGTTTAATTTAAGTGTATTTTTGCCTGAGTGAGAGACGCTTATTTGAAGAATGTGTTAAACTGGGAGTGTGCGCGAACCTTGAGACAGGACTGGTTGATCTATTGCTTGGGGAACGCAAAGAAACACTAATATCCAACTGATTTGTGATCGGAACGATGCATTAGGTTAATTTGCTCGTCTGTAGCCATCATATGGATGGCAGGGAAAGGAATATGAATCGTGGATGTGCGGGCGATAATCTTCTCCTATTCGCGCTCATGTGTCAGAGCATTACTGAATAGCCGACTCTAGGCTCCGCCAGCTCTGTTCGCTTCCGTCCTGCCGGGAGACACGCCTGGGCCGCGCTCACAATCGCGGTCACTCCGGGAATGGCCGGAATGATTGACAATATTCCTCTGCAGCCGGTACGGCACAAAAAACGCCATGACAACAAACATAAAATCGGGTAAGACCAGCGTTCAACTGTAGCGTCGTCTTTACAAAAGGGAACCTGTCCGTTATTTATGATTACTCGGTTAGCCTGCTAGCTTGGCCGCTAACGTACAAAGAGCGAATAAAAAGATGTCTGGATATCTGCTTGTTTATCATTTCAGTTTTATTTTGTAATTCGTGAAATAAACCGCTTGGATTTCTTTAAATTCTGTCAACTATTATAGGTTTTTATTATAGCTAATACGTTTCCTGAGCTACCGAATGTACCTACATCCTTGTTCCGGGTCTAATCGGTAGGTGCAGGTGCGTGTTGTTGTTTCAAGACAAGAAAAAGTGAGAAACATGACAGGCTTTCATTTTTAAAGTAAGCTTTTCAAAATGCAAATCTTATCAACGCTGCATGTCGGTAAGCTAAGAGGGCTTGGCTGTGTGTCTGAAGCTGTACCTGTGAAGCGCTCGTAATAGTCAGTATTCGAGTCGTGTCATGTTTTCGATGCTTTTGTTTCAGTAGTCGCAGTTTCGAGCTGAATTAACAACACTGCTCCATAAAACATGTTTTTCCCCCCCTGAATAAGCATTGAATTGTATGCTAACGTCTGTGTTCTCAGTAGGCTAATGTGGAGCTGAGGATGGGCGTGTATATAGTAGATTCTTTCATGTAGATGAAGTCATAGTGGTCAGATCCCCCTCACTGGAAAACACTGGGTCCAGGTAGGGACACACCCTGATTGTGACCCCAGGCCATCAGAGGGGATCGTACAGACAATTTAGTTTGAATAATCCAGTCTTTGTAGGAGGAAGCCCAGAGAGAACATGTACAGAATCGCTTCCCGGACAGTAAACCCAAGTTTGAGATCAATCCCAGGACCACGGAGATATGAGATGGCAAATCTACTGTGCCACCATAATACTCTTTACAAATGCACTTAGGTTATATTTTAATCTAGTCCATTTCTTTTACATAAGGGACACTGTATAAACACATGCACAGTCTGCTATTACAGACACATGAGTATCATGTACCTCAGCCAAATGAAGTAAATCACAGTCAAATGGTTTTTATCAGCAAGCCACATATCTACAGTAGAAATAAAAAAAAAATCAATCTATCAATACGGGCTAGAACAGGTGTCGAGTGCAACCTCCATGAATGCCTAAAGGAATTAAATAATACTTATGTGCTTGTATTCAACATTTAAGGGATGTGCAATTCTCATTAACAAATTGTCATTTGGGGTATCATATATTACCAAAAAATATTTCTAAAGCACCATTAACTTAAATAAACATGTTACTTGGGCATATTTTAAGAAGGGCTAATTTCTTTATAGAAGTAAACTAGTGCCAAACCCTTATTTTTCTAATATATTGTTGCATGATTATGTGTATGGTTGCTTGAATTGGACTAGCCTCATCTGGGAGAAATTCCTGACTTTCACCTAATGCCTCTGGATAGCCTCTGGATCCATCATGACCGTGTCCAAAATAAATAATTTATTAAAGATAAATAAAATTATAAATTATTCTGACTAATAAACTATAAATTAAAAATTATACATAAAAACTATGCATTAAACACACATTGCTGCACGTTACCTCCCAAGATACTGTTAACATTGAATTGAAATAGGCTAACTTTAATCTTTTGATGCTTACACCCTTTTTTATTTAAATAAGTTTTGAGCTATGTGTACACCATAACAGAAGGGAATATTAAAAACATGTCATATCTTTCCAAGTCATGCCCCGTCATGGTTTATTTGCAATGGAAATTGTTTAAAAGCATTGAAGGTACTTCATGATGCAAAAATGATTCTATTCTCAGCCCATGGTATTTAGAATATCTCAGCACATTCATTAATGAGTACCTTAAAAAAAAGAATTGCAGCCTATTTTATTGGTGCTATACTATTACATTATGACATACAAGTAGAAAATGAAAATGCTATGTATTTGGAAGGTCATTTTGATTCAGATAGGAGTTGACACAGACCTCAAACTCATTATGTTGGAGATCAAGCTTGTTTGAGAAGGGAGGTGGTTAGTAGATACTCAAATGTTACCGTATACGTGGCTGAAGGACTTGAATTCATAGTATCTGGTTGAGAATTGAAGAAATTACCATGAATAAAAAAAGGCTGACTTTTGAAGTAAAAGAAACAAATTCTGTTCTTATAATAAAACTTTTTATTATAAAGATCTCTCTAAGCATCCTTCTAGATTATCACATTGGCCTTGGTAATGCAAGTTTTTACATGGCTGTTGCTTAAGATAAAATATATTACTTCTTCAGTTTGTGAGGATTGGCAACAACTATACCAGACTTGTGTAGATCTTCATTCCTGCAGTAGTCTTGTAGAAGTTGTATGTTGGGTCCTACAGTCCCACTGAGGTAACAAGGTGGTTATCTTGTAATCAGGCCCAGTCATGAATTAATATACTAAGGGAATGATTTAATATTTCAAGGCCACGATCTAAGAGCGACGACCAATTTATGGAGCTTAAAAGTTGCCACCATATGGTGTGTAAGTCGAACCTGTGAATTAATATGTTGTGGGGACATCATACATAATATGTAGTCTCTAGATAATTATTTGAAGCGAGGATTCACATAAAGTAGAACATTCTATGTCTATTTCGTAATCCTGGTGATTTCAGTATGACCGCATGTGTCATTCCTAAATATTACAAAATCATCTACTTGCTTAGCGTTCAGTGGCCACAACTGTGCAATTTAACTCACATCAACGTGTCAGTTCATGAGCCGAGTATATTATCTAGTGACCGCAAAATATTTAATTTGTGGCCTGACATATATTAAACAAATAACCGTTATGTCACCATTTTCCATTTTGTAATTTCCTGTCACAGCTTCAGTACACTTCAGTGTTACCTCATCAGTTAGGTCAAACAGTACAATATGATACAATTCAAAAGGTCCTGGTTAAGGCTCGGACACACTAAGTGATATAATGTCATTTTCATGTGAAGAGCCTATAATATGACATCAGTGATGATGCAGCATTTCTTCTGGAAAATGAAATACCCTGCCCCTTATTAAACTTATAAGAAGAGACTCTTTGGCAAAGCTTATATTTCTCTAGAGATCTTGACAAAGGAACCAAGGAGAAGAATATGCAAACTTGACCTTTACAAAAAAAGCTCAGTCATGTAAATTACTTTACCATTTTTGTACTCATTGTATTTATAGAAGAGTGAGGGAATGTATTTGCAGTAGCAACAAAGAATTTACTGCACTTCATAAGGGCACAGCTACAGGCAAAGTGTTAACTGTGAATAATTTTGGATGCTTTAACATCTATATATGGTTTTATGTTGAGAGAAATGAGATATGTAATTGAATGGAATTTAAAAAAATATATAAACAAATGCAACTGTATTTTTCAGGTGCTGTCCATGGTCGAGGTGCTGTGGATCAGGGGAATTTCGACCTAGGACAGTATGGCTAGGCCACCCTGAGAAAAGGGAACAGCGGTATCCTAAGAACGTCATCAATAACCAAAAATATAATTTCTTCACTTTTCTGCCTGGGGTAAGACACAATGGATGCTTACCTAAAAGTACAGTGCTTGTTTTCTTTGTCACTTAACACAATACTACAGGCAATTCACTTAGGGCACTTGATATGGTATACATATTTTCCTAAACCTAGCTAATCTTCAGTGATTTTCTTACATCGGCCCCTCCTTAAAACATCATTTACAGATTTTTGTTTAAAAACGTTTGCATGGCAAATAACCTTAGATTGCCTATAGTGCTATAGTGTGTGTAAGAATAAATCTGTCACTATGATTGTGAATATTAAGACACAGCACCAATTTAAAACACATTATAAGATATATATGATCGAGCACTGGTCGCTCAGTGGTAGTAGGTGTTTCGCCTGCCATGCGGAAGGCCCGGGTTCGATTCCCGGCCAGTGCCCAAACCCCAGCCACTGGATACAGTGCCAGTCCCAAGCCCGGATAAATTGGGAGGGTTGTGTCAGGAAGGGCATCTGGAGTAAAACCTGTACCAAGCTTGTATGTGCGGACCGGATAGTCCGCTGTGGTGACCCCTTGCTGGAAACAGCCATAAGACCAACAGCAACTCTCAAGTATGCAGTCTTAGTAAAACTAGATAGTTGATGAAGACAGATGAAGAGTCTGGGCGAAGGTCCACTGTAGACTTCTATTTGTGGCTGGCAAGAGTGGAACCTGATGTGGTCTTCTGCTTCTAGCCCATGCATTTCAAGATTTGGCCTACTGTGCCTTCTGAGATGCTTTTCAACTGACCATGGCTGGAAAGAGTGGTTATATATTAATTAACGCTGCCATCCTGTCAACTCGCACGAGCTGCTCTAGCGCATGAAGAATGCTGTGCTTGGAAACCCTGAGAGATCATTGCTTTCTGAACTACTCAAATTGTGTTTGTCTGCCATCAACGACCACAATATGATCAAAGTCACTGAGGTCATATACTGTATTTCCCATTCCACTGTTTGATGTGAAGCTTAACTGAAGCTTGTGACTGCATTTACATGTTTCTCTATGCACTGTGCATGATTGGTTGATTGGATATTTTCACTAATATGCTGATGTCCAGGTGTTTCAATTTAAGTGGCTGGGGATTTATATCAGCATCACAGTTTATTAACATTAGGGCCCAAGCATTATGACCACATCACCTTGCTATGATAGTGTTGATATCTCAAAGAGCAGATGTCATCGTGTGCGAGGGCCCTATTGTTTTTCTAAGGATTATTATTAGGGCCCAAGCACTGACATCAGCACGATGATGACATGACTATGGCAGGTGATTTTGCTGCATAGTTCATACACACTTGCACATATATGTATATGTTAAACTCTGTACAATTCTAGATCTCATTGAGCTGAACAATTTTCACTCTGCATGTCAGGGGCTCAACTCAACATGAAGTCAGTTATTTTGGGTCGTTTGCAAGATGCACACAATAAACACACACACACACACACACACACACACAGAGATGTTGGTGGTGCACTCGGGCAGTGATGGCAGTGGAGGTCTTGCTCAAAAAGCGCACAGGAAGTATGGTGCGCCCAAGTGGTGATGGCGCAGGTGCTTGGCCCCACTCATTGTTGCTTCCAACTATATTGCTTACACCTTCACAGAAATCCTCTGTACTGCAAAACATTTCATGTTTTATTTTTTCGTGAATACTTTCAGTTGCCCTGAGCTTCATTTAGCTCGCTCACCTTCATGCAATGTTCACTTGTTCACTTTTATGAGGATATGTCTTTGGGGACACTGTCATACACATTTCATTGTATGCAGAATGAAAGGTTTTGTAAATACAGCATTTAGTCATGTTTTACATAATAATAATATCTACCTGCATCCATAACCTTTAATAGTCATGCCAAGTTTTTTTGTTCGTCATAATATGATCCATTATGTTTGCAGGTGCTGTTCAACCAGTTCAAGTACTTCTTCAATCTGTACTTTCTGCTGCTGGCCTGCTCTCAGTTTGTAAATGAACTCAGACTAGGGGCTCTGTACACTTACTGGGTTCCACTGGTGAGTCGAGACTTTTTGTGGCTGGGGTTGTTGTCTTTTGTTTGTTTGTTTGTTTATGAAATTTATGAAATATGTCTAACAGTGCAATATACATCTATTTATGTTTGGTACAGGGCTTTGTTTTGATCATCACCATAGTAAGGGAAGCAGTCGAAGAAATACGATGTTTTCTGAGGGACAAAGAGGTCAATTCACAGATTTATAGCAAGCTCTGTACAAGAGGTGAGCTGTTGCTTCCACTACATTGACATGCAGCTGGATGAAAGCTGGCAGTGTTTGTCTCAGAATGGTTATGCTGTGAATGTATGAGGGACGTTCAAGTCAAACTGGGACTTGTGTTGAACTATCTTGTGAATGAAAGTGTAAAACCGATTGACATTACAGAAGACACAGTATGGAAATGAGACTCTTAGACACCATAAAATATTTTGCTGCAAACATTTTAAAAGAGGCCATACGACCACCGAGGTGGCTCGAAACCTACTGCAGTTGTTCCTGTCAACAATCAGCAGTTTAAATGCTCACTGGGCAAAAACGGCCTGGCGTTCTGTTTTTGCAGGTTAATGCAAGACCTCATACTGCTCACCACACCACTTGTACATTACACAACTCGACTGGGAGTTATTGCCACATCTGTATAGTCCTGACATCACTCCAAGCCATTTCCACATGTTTGAGCCATTAAAGGAGTTCCTGGGAGGCCAGAAATTTAGCAATGATGATGACATGAAGCAGCCAGACCAATCATGTTTCTGGTGCACTGAGAAAACTTTCTACCTTGATGGTTTCCAAGCACTAGTGAAATGTAGGGATAAATGCATTAGTGTAGCAGGAAGAAATGAAGGGAGTTTTTTTTTTCTCTCAAAAGTGTGTGCTGTTATTCTGTACATTGTACTCACTTTCCGGGTGACAAGATTTGCGATTAGAGTGCAGAGCAGGAACATTTCTAATGACCAAGCCCTTTTGTAATGTACTAATTTTAATTTAAGACAGAGTTGAAAAATCCAAACTATCCCTTTAAAAGTGCTTTGCTCTTGTCTTCTTATCTGTCCGCACACTTTTTGAGCACTAGCATTCCCCCGCTGCAAAACTCTGTAATTATGATTGTGCTGAATGAACTGGAAATGGAGGAATCTTTGGAAAATATAATGCGGGGGGGGAGCTTAAAGTCATATACATTTGCCCCATGCAAGTGCTGAGCTTTGGCATTGAGCAATGATGTGGTTCTTCATTATTTTTTATTAGTTGTTTTAATAGACCTTAGCATTTTTAACAGGGTTGCATTATTTGCTTAAGAAATCACATTGTGATTATTTTGACACATGTTGAAAATGCGATTAATTTTTTTATTTTATTTTATTTTCTAGGCTAACAGCAAATAACTGGACAAATGATCTCATTAAGAGGATGCTTGCAAATATTTATTCATATATAACTCTAAAAATATTATAACATTTAATTGAAAAATATAATAATATATATAAATTATTGACAAACTTTTTTAAACATTTCTATGTGTATATTACCTGTAATAAATTGCAGTCTGTGATTAAATAATTGCACAGATCCATATAGGGATTTTGATTTATATGCAATTAATTGTGCATTTTTACATTTCTTTAAAAAAATTTTTTTTTTTACATATTACACTTTTCTTCACCTTTTCTAACTTCCCTCTAATTTTCAGTATCAGAACACAACAACCTTTCTGATACCCTATGTGCACATATCTGTATATATGTACATGCTAATGTTTTGCATATGCTTCGTATGAGGTCCCTACACAGGTTATAGGTCGCTGACCTTTTCCAAACAATTTTAGTCATTAATTTGGAGTGGAATGAAAGAGTGTTCTGCCCACTTCCAGAACTCTTGTAAAGACTCATAGGAGGGTATTGTTAAGAAGTAAATGGAAACCTTGAGGTCTGGAAAATCTCACCAGAAACTCTTCAAGTGAAATTGAATATGTACCCATAAATATCCACATGTATAATCCACGATTGATGCCTTTCTCACCGAAATACCTTAAAATAAATGGAAAATAGTAACTAAGTAGCATGTATGCATAGACACATGATTTAATTTTATATGTTCTTTATTTCTGTTCTAAGTTATTTAGGGGTGCTTTATGCTATTGTAAGACATATTATATTTTCACGGTTGCTTTGCTTTTGGATGGTTGCTTTGTTAATCACTGTTTTTGTCTTCTCGCAGGAACCATGAAGGTGAAAAGTAGCAGCATCCAGGTCGGAGATCTTATCATCGTCGAAAAGGTTGGTGTGTTAATCATCTCTGTCTTTGTAAAGGTTTGAGATCTTGTGACTAATGGCATCTAATGAATGCTTGAACGGCTTTCCCTCCTTTAGAGATTTGTAACATGATTCCTAAGCCAAACATTATGGTGAAATATATTTATTTTATTACATTTTTTCATTTGCAATAAAAATAAAAATAACCCTAGTTCCAAAGGTTTATCTTAAGTAATAGCATAATGGCCCTTAGCGTAAAGTGTACCTTAGAGCCACTAGTTAGTTTATTAGCAATCCGATGTAATGACTCACTGGTATTTTGTGTTGCCTTTTGTTCAGCAGTTGCCTTTTTGCCGTGCAGTCTGTAGCTTGTTGTAAGAAGATTTGCTTGTCGGCCATGTAAACTCTGAAGACGTGAATGATCAGGCTAGGTTTCCGTCTGGCACCCTGAAGAAATGTTTGCTCAATTACCATGTTAGCAGTACACTGAAGGAGTTCACACCTTACTCTGAATGTAACCTGAATCCTTTACTTGACTGCAAAGCCATCAACTTTGTAATTGTATTGTAATTCAAATTCAAATTATAACTTGAGTGACAACAGATATTTACTGTGTAAATTTAATGTATCGGGGTGGAAAATTTGAGTGGGTCAAGCAGCTGGGACAAGCAGATTGCACATGTGAGCTTTCAGTTCAGTAATTTCTCATTGCCCATTGAACAACCAGAAAAAAATTTCAACTTAAAGAAAAGGATACACTAAAGGATGACTTTTTTTTGGGGGGGGGGGGGCGCAAAGTTTTCATTTGATATGTAGCTATGTTTAAACTTATGAGGGTAAAGGTGTTGCTGTAACTGTAGCACATGGTTACGAATACTCCCCTCCCCCCACACAAGTCGTGCAGTGTGGGTATAAATGGATTAATTCGCATGTATAAGCAGGTATGCAGACTTTACAAAACTGTAATTTAATTGACAGTTTTAATTTATTTAGAGAAAGTAAGTATCATTCTAAGTGTCAATTCTATCTTGCAAGACAGATAGAAATAACATCTTTGAGCAGATGTAATGTTCAGAGAAATCTCATAGCTGGAGGACTTGTTGGATTTATGTTGAAGGTGCGAACTAGGGCTGTAGCTATCGAATATTTTAGTAATCGAGCATTCTACCAAAAATGTAATTGATTAATCGATTAATCAGATAAAATGCACTTTTGCTTAATTAAACAGCAATGTAAAATATATAAGAGAAACAAAAATTAATTGGTTTTCTTTTTTCTATAAAAATCTACTTTTATTTTTTAAATGCATACAGCATTTTATCAAAAATAAACATTGTCATTATTTACAATACGAGGAATAGCTTATACCCCCATCTCACCTATGCGGTTTGACTCGCAGTGAGATGCGGTGTTACGCGGCGAGAGGGTCAGAGACGCCGGAAGTCATTCATTTTCAATGGGAGCCGGCGGCGAAGAGCGGCGCGGTGAGAGCGGCGAAAGGAGTTGAAATCAGCTCAACTTTAGGGTAATGAGCTATGACGAGGTTTGAGCGGCAACCAATTAAAAGGGAGGTTCTCCGCTTGAGAGGATTCCGCGGAACGCAGTCCTGTAACTTTTGTTCCGGCGACATTAGTTCCCAAGCAAAATGGAGGAGAGGTTGATTATTGCGATAGCGGGTGTTTATTAATTATTAATGTTATTTTAATTAAAGACAATGTCTAGTAAGTGATTCTAATGTTATAATAATAAGAAAAATAATATAATAAAAAAAAATATATATATATATATATATTAAATTAGACTAGCAATTCACAATGAACAGAAGCCACACCGTACGAATGCCTTATAATTTGTTTATTTCTACAATACAGTTCTTTCTATGAATCAGTTTCTTGTTCTTCCACATTTTGGTCAGTCTCCATAAGATCAACAAGCTTGATTGCTTTGCGGCCCATTTAAATACAAGAAAGGCATTCGGTCTACGTCAGAGCGCCCAACAGCGGCGACAGGCGTCGGCGGCAGGGCGGCAAGAGCGAACTGTGACGCTCTCGCCGTGTTTGGTGTGAACGCAGGGTTAGGCACCGTGAGCCACCGCGACTGCCCGCCGATGTTCCGCAAAGTTCTGCAAGGTCCGCCAAAAAAATTAAACATGTTTAAACATGTTTTTAAGGCGGCTTAAACATATTTAATTTAATTTAATCGCAGCGCCAAAACTCGCGGGGAATCCTGAAGAACCGTACTTCCGGCCACCGCGCGAAACCGCGTAGGTGAGATAGCGGTATTAAAGTTGACTGCAATTAATTAAGTGCATTACAGCACCATACATGCTTATTTTAAAGCCTTTTTTAGATGCAAAAAAAAAAAAAAGTTTTTCAAATGACTTTAAGCATAAAAAAAAAAACTAAGGCACACATTAAAATAAATAATTACACCAAAAAACACCAAGTTGTGAAACTAAACTTTCAGAACTGAAAGTTTCAAAATCTACATCTACATCAAAATATACAGGCATAACATAAGCCTTTACTGACAATTTCTGCTTTCTTCTCCTCTTGGCCTCGCTGATAATTTTATCGCTCCCTTCCATTTTGCAGCCCGCAACAGAACGCTCCCTCAAATCAATACACAGCTAACTGTTTGCATCTCCATCCGCTTTGTGGATGACGTAAGCGCTTCTTCTTCGTTGATATTTACTGGCGGCTTGCATCCGGAAGCGCGCTGTGTCAAAAGCGTGCTGTCAACAAATAATTGCGCAAAAACATAACGCAAGCTTTTAAAATTAATTAAACAAAGCTTCGAGGCAGAAGATTTTGCCTCGATCATTTTTTGTAATCGATTTACTCGAGGAATCGTTTTAGCCCTAGTGTGAACCTAATGTTCTAATTAGAAATAAACTCAGGATACTGTACTAGCTTTGCATGTTGCTGTGTAACCTTTTACAAACTTTTTAGCCTAGTTAGTTTCTGGGCAACCAACTAAAAGGAACTGAGCAACAGCACCATGCAGGTTTTACTTACGTCTACTGTTGGTTTTGGTAATAAATCTATGATTTATATCCCTCAGGTATTTTAAAGTCATATGGAGTGCTTCAGAACTTTGCAGCCTTAATAGGCTTTGAGTACCAGTCCAGGATGTGGATAATTTTCTGTTGGAATCACTTAATAAACAGGCCATGTACTGCAGTGGATATAATCAAAATTATATAGAAGTGAGTTACTCTACCTATCATTAGGTTATCATGTTTCCTTTTATAACAATCTCCCCTCCTTTCTTTACAATCAACTCTAGAATCAACGCGTTCCTGCTGACATGATCTTCCTACGGACCTCTGAAAGAAACGGTAAACATCTGTTTCTTCATCAATCAGTCTTCCCAAAAGAAAGCTAGCGAGTGGAACAACCAGGGGGAAATGCTAAGCTTAAATTGTGGACCATTGTCACCATCTATGTCCAAAACCTCCCTCAGTGTGGAGAGATGATGTGCCATGGTCACACTATGGTTTTTGAATCTTGGTCTAAAAAAGCTTTTGCCTGCTCAGCTTGTTATGGCATGGAATAATCAAATCTCATCTTGACTGAGATTTCTTTTTGTCTTTCAAATGGCAAAGGCAGTTGGCGAGGAAAATCAAGACATGCAAAGCAATGCAGAAAATCGAAAGAATACACAAAACAAACAAATGCAAAGGGCAGAAGGACAGACTATC
Organism: Clarias fuscus; assembly: GCA_030347435.1. Classification (NCBI taxonomy): domain Eukaryota; kingdom Metazoa; phylum Chordata; class Actinopteri; order Siluriformes; family Clariidae; genus Clarias; species Clarias fuscus. The sequence goes on from CM059221.1 coordinate 9,697,187, forward strand.
ATCTGAATAAACAAATGACCAAGAGATTGAAATTTGTTGCGTGCTAGACAGAGTGTTGTTATTTCTAAAAAGTTCAACTGCAAGGTCATCTGGTAAAACAGTCCATGCCTGAAGAGTATTAGCACAGTTTTTTCCCCCCTCAAGCTAATCTTGAAGGCCACAAATTCACTGCTCATCACATTACAAACACAAACCTAGTTTGTGAGTCCTGAGTGTAATCTGAAGTTTTTTTTCTTTTAAGGTGGGGGTTGAAACATGCTTGCTTGATGTGTTGGTTTTACGGGAAGGGGTGCATTGTTATCTGCCCTGCAGATGTAGACTATTAGGTCAATTATAAAGAGCCTAGCGTTCCACAACCCCAGCAGGATGACACAGCTTTAAAATGGGGGCAGGGATGTGAAAATCTTGCATATAAACCAAACTCTACTTTCAGTTGATTTTTTTTTCTCTCTTTAATAGTTCTTAATAACATTTCGAGACATGTAACCTCATAATGATGGGTAAAGCTGCATGACAATGATAATGAGCTGTGTTATATACATTGCATACTTGTTGGATATAATTTCATATGAAATACATAAAAATGCAAATATCCATGCCAAGACTGCCCTGGTAGCACAAAGCACATATGCTCCACAGAGCCCTCTAGGGGTTAACAGTGCACATTACTTGTTTAGATTAGGGCTGTTCAAATGGAAGGCCAGTGTCCAGTACAGTTTGTGATTCGCCAAGCTTAAACACACCCACTGACATGGCAATTAAGAGATTAATTGCCATGTCAGCTCTGGTGTAGATCCAAATTCTTCATGTTAAATGCTCATTTTTAATAGTAGTAATTTTGGGGCAGCTCAGAGGGTTAAGGCACAGAGTTACTGGTCATAAGATCGGTGGTTCGAGCCCCAGATCCACCAGGTTGCCATGGCAAGGGCCTTAAGCCTGTTTGCCCCAGGGGCTCTGTATCATGGCTGACGTGGTGCTCAGACTCCAGTTATGCTGGGATGTGCGAATTAAGAATTTCACTCTGCAGTTATGTATATGTAACAAATAAAGGCTTAACTTGTCTAATGTCTAATGATGCACTCTTGGTCATTTATGCTCTAAGTCATCGTGTCTGTTATTCTCAGGCTCATGCTTCCTTAGGACTGACCAACTGGATGGAGAAACAGACTGGAAACTGCGCCTCCCAGTGGCCTGCACGCAAAGACTCCCCACTGCAGCAGTGAGATATTCACTAAATTCATAGCATTTAGAAATTGAAACTGTCAAGCAGTGTTAAATAAATGGCATGTGCTTGCTTTTAGGACCTTCTACAGATCAGGTCATTTGTGTATGCAGAGGAACCTAATATTGATATCCATAACTTCATCGGTACCTTTACCAGGGTGAGTACAGATGTGCTCGTACGAGGCAATGAAGAGTATTAAATGCTAAATGTAAAGTAAAGCTGTTGCAATTCCTGCTTTTAGGAGGACGGAGACCCTCCAGTCAACGAGAGTCTGAGCATTGAGAATACGCTGTGGGCCAGCACTGTTGTCGCCTCAGGTAAACAAAGTTGTTACAGCCATTTAGTGTATCCATATGGGTACTTATCCTGTATGTATCTTATTTTGTGCTCTTTTTCTTGCTAACGACAGGTACAGTGATTGGGGTTGTGATTTATACTGGCAGAGAACTTCGCAGTGTTATGAACACGTCCAACCCAAGGAACAAGGTACAGTTTGTTTTATTATTATTATTATTATTATTATTAAGAAAAAAAAGAAGAACAATAGTAACAACAATAACAACGACAACAACAATAACAAAAACAACAATAATAATAATAATAATAATAATAATAAAACAGTGTTATTCAATTCTCTGTTCGGATTGGTCAAAAGTTAATATATAGAGCTGGGTTAATACTGAACAATTTTTTGTCCTGCCCCAAAATTGGACATTTAAAAAAAAAATACTGTTAAAAAATATTTATTAAATCGTAGCGTTAGAGCTGATATTAATCTCATCTAAAAGCCACAATTAGGTGGATGACAAAGGGTTAAGCAAAATCTACATCTACAAATATGACAAAATACTGCACCAACAGTCAGAAAGAATATCTTCGCTATTTAAAGCTGACTTTATTTTACATTTATCACATGTAACCCCATTTCCAATTGGTTCTGATTGATGATGATGTAAGCAGGGCGAAATAAGTAGAGCTGTACGATTGAATTGAAATTTTGTTGGTCAGTTCGATTAAATGATTTGATGGACCAGTTGTTGATTTAGAATTGATTAAAACACACACAAAAGACAAATACTTACACACTGCAAGACTATCACTGGTTAGATTGTGTGGTTGGTGCATGCGTAAAAAAAAGGTTATCACTTTGTATGAGACATTTATGAGAGATTTAAACTGTATGTTGAGTCATACAGCATTTCAGTCTTAATATATTTATATATGATTAGTAGTTTTTAATCCTTAAGACTAATCAGAAAAAAAATATTGCTGTTAAATTGCTATTAAACTATTCACAGCTCTAATAAAGTGTCTTCCAGCAGTAACGTTGTTAGCGGTAACGTTGTAGAATGCTTTATCAGACACCTGCTGTAGAATTCAGCCATGATACAGGGTATATGATCACCTTGTCCAGTGTAATCGGTAATTGTCTTAAAAGACAGACTGGAGAATATTAATAAACAGATGTGATTGTGTTGTTATTAAATAGAGAATGTTATAAAACTCTTACAATCCCGCTGTAACATGACATGCCACAGCCTGTTAGATGGAAAATCAAACTACAGTGTCATCATACCACACAATTTGTATGTTGTGATGCTGACATGTAAAGTGGAAGTTGTGGTGCGTTTTTTTTTTTTTTTTTTTTGGTGGTGTAGATTGGTCTTTTTGACCTGGAGGTGAACTGCTTGACCAAGATTCTGTTCGGGGCCCTGGTGGTGGTCTCTCTGGTCATGGTCGCTCTGCAGCACTTTGCTGGTCGCTGGTACCTTCAGATCTTCCGCTTCCTGTTGCTCTTTTCCAACATAGTGCCCATCAGGTGAGGGATTATTGTAAGCATTGGTACACATTATTTAATGTGTGTATGGTATGACAGAATAGCATGAAGAACATGTGAAGTAGTCAGACCATTAACACTATTGTTGTACTGGCAACATACCAGGAATTTGCACAGTTTACAGTTTCTTGTAAATTACAAAAAGAACGTTACTATCCCCCTCGATTATAGCATAATTTGAATGTTATATAAAAAGGTGAATCTTTTATAGGATAAGGCTCATTCATATTTGTACAATATATTTAGTGGTGACATTGGGGCAGTTTAGAAAATACCACGGCCGTTGCTCATAGTAGCGTTCTCCATATGTTCCCCTGCATCTTGTTTCCAGTTTGCGTGTCAACCTGGACATGGGCAAGATGGTGTTTAGCTGGATGATCAAGAAAGATTCAAAAATCCCTGGAACTGTGGTCCGAGCCAGCACCATCCCAGAGCAGCTTGGGCGAATCTCATATCTCCTGACCGACAAGACGGGTGAGTCTAGAAAGTGTGAAGAAGAGGAAATGTTTTTTCTTTTTTTTTATATTTAATGTGGACTTCTGCTGGAACAGTAACTCTGCTTCACACTCATTGTTGATTATTGTCCTGTGAATGACTTGTGATGTTTTACATGCAATACATTTGTTCTTGTTTTAACCATTTTGTGTAGTAATGATAGATTTTTTTTTGTGTGTGTGTATAGATTTAAAACATTAGGAGTATTAAGGGGTCAGTATACATTAATCCAGAATAACATCATTCATCAAATGTGAAGGATAAGGTGAAGTACTTGATCTGCCAAGTAACTGCACGGCTGCCTCATTAAATCTGGCATATGATGGAGGAATAATTTTTAATGATTAAAAAGATTTTCTTGATAAATTTTTTAAAAGATATTTTGTATTTATGATATATATAGATGTAGAGCTAGTTTTTCTTTTTTCTTTTGTCTAATGTTATTGCTAATGGCAAAGATTAAAATGACCATATAATATTTCCCCGTCTCAAAACAAGTAAAAAAAAAAGCTCATGCTTTTGAAGCTGGATTTAAGCTCATTTATCTAGCGCGTACTTGAGTGTGTCATCCGTGAGAGTGAAATAAAAGCAGTGTGTGGTTTGGTGTGAAAGCTGATAGCACTGAAGTGATTGTAGACAGTAGCTCAAGGTAAGTTCAGATCTTTTCAACGGAGCCTAGGTGGTGTGCTCTCGGGGCAAAGACGTGTCACTTATTAGAATTTAAAGCAAACTCTAACCTTTAAGGTATTTTCCCTTGACCTTTCTCGTTAAAAATTTTTCCTTCTGAATGATTGATGTTTCCTATGTAAATGGAAAGAAGGGCTGCCAAAAGAGTGGACAACGGAAGTGTGACTCAAACATGGGTGCAACACTGTTAAGTGGAATGGGATCTGCTGAGGTGTCAGGAAACACGTACTAAACTTTTCTGGCATCACTAATCCTAGAGAGTTTATGTCCCGATTTTGTGATTTTAAGAGATTGAAACTGTGGACCTAAACGCAAGACCAAGTCCACCACCCTTCCTCTTAAATTTTCTTTTCTCTTACAAGGAATGTGAGAAAGGTTATCTGATTAAATGGGAAAGAATGTAAAAACTACAACCCTTAGTGTATGATTCGTTTATTCCAGATCAAATGCACTGATAAAATATTATTAACAGTGAAAAAATGAGACAATATGACTGTATTTTAATTTAAGTTATATGTTTTAACTTTAACTTTCAACTTATTTTGGAACTTCTTAGTTACATAATATTTACTTCTTACTTCCTTGACAACTCCGGTATGATCCAGATAACATTTTTTAATGAAGTTGACCTCATGGATTAGACTGTTTATAGATTAGATAATAAAAATTTTACCTTTATATATAAAGTTCCTTTCTGTCTTTCCTTGATTTCTTTCAAGCAATATGAAAAGTCGTCCCATCGGCAACATTTAAAAAAAAATTTTTTTACTCCCTTAAAGACTGGAGTTTGCCAAAAGAGTGGACAATGGAAGTGTGACTCAAACATGGGTGCAACACTGTTAAGTGGAATGGGATCTGCTGAGGTGTCAGGAAACACGTATTAAACTTTTCTGGCATCACTAATCCTATAGAGTTTATGTCCCGATTTTGTGATTTTATTAGATTGAAACTGTGGACCTAGAGCTACGTTTTTGTTTTTTTTTACACACACTTTTAGCTTCAGTCTCTGTGTAAGTTGGTACTATCATAGTGATTGTGTATGAGGTTGGCCAATTTAGCATTGTGAATTTGATTATTATGTCAGCATCTGCATGTGACGATCAACGCAACATCCAGGGTTCAAAATTGAGAGGTTTTTAAAAAAAATTTTACATACAACATAAAATGCATTTAAAGAAAATGATTATCGACATCGATATTCAGTTTGAATTATTAATTATAAAAATCTGTTTGAGCATGTGAACATTTAATGATTCAATGAGAGGTTCAATAATACCTTTCATCTATAGCATGATTTGTTTTTGCGTCTTGCTTAGATTGGCTACGAGTGTTTCAAGTTACCAGCTATTTAATTGGCAGTCATTTCGGTTAGCTGTACTGAGTGGTTGAATGTTATTTTGGCAGGGACTCTCACCCAGAATGAAATGGTGTTCAGGCGTCTTCATCTTGGCACCGTGGCGTATGGAATGGATTCCATGGATGAAGTACAAAGTCATGTGTTCAGCGCATATACTCAGGTACAAAAACACATCATCAGACAAATTAGAAAACAGAGCAAAAATTGATCTAAAGAATAAAACATTCTAGCAAACCTTATTTCTAGGGTCACATTCTTAAGCTGTCCTCATAAAGAGTTGGTTTAACTGTTGCAGTAAGTTCAAGTTGCCAAGACCTTCTATAATGACACAAAGGCTGTTTATAGTATAGGAGAGTCGAAACACATATGGTCAGTCCTTCAGCATGTGCCTCATAACCCCTTCAGGACATGCTTTGTCCCTTTGACATCTGAAGTCATTAGAGCAGGAAACAGGATTTGCTTGTTCCCTGCCTCTTAGTGGCTAATTTAATAACTCTGCCATTAACCCCTTAAATATACGACCCAAAAATAGCCTGCAAAATGCCGAAGCTTATTGTTTCAACTTTCTGATACATCTGGGAGCTTTTATAACTCCTCTCTGAGGACTGAAGAAGGACATTTGGCTGACACACAGTTTTTATCATTTTGTCAGTAGGCTTAGTGGAGAAGGTTGAGCCTCATTAGTGTAATTAGTGAATAAGTGTAGTTTTGTTTTAGAATTTGTTGTAAAATATTGTTTATTACAAATATTCATATAATAATCAAGATAATAATAATAATATGAACAAAACACTACTACTACTACTAATAATAATAAAAACAATAATAATAATAATTACAACAACAACAACAACAATAATAATAAAACAATTTATTATTGTTATAATAACAATAATAATAATTATTATTCAATGAGGAATTGTGTGATTAAAAGCATCCACTATAAATCCAGCATGTATTATCTTGTCGAATTGTTTAACTTTTTCTTGTTTGTGCGAGGGGCGTTCAAGTCAAACCACGACTTGATGTGATGAATTTTCTCATCAATGAAGGTTTTAGAACCGATTGATATTTACAGAAGATTTCAAGCACTGTACGGTGATGAGACCTTTAGCTGCAGTAAAACACTTGAATGGTGCAAACATTTCAAAGAAACGCGTACATCTGTGAATAATGATTCTGGCCGAGGTGGCTTTGAGCCCCCTGCAGTTGTTCCCATGAACGGTCAACGAGTAGACAGCCTCATCCTTGAAAATAAATGTATACCTTGTCACCAGCTTGCAGAAAATACCATTCACAAATAACCATTTTTACAGTAACTTGGCTGGGAGTTATTGCCACATCCCCCGTATGGACCTCTCTCCCAGCCATTTCCACATGTTTGGGACATTAAAGGAGTTCCTGGGAGGCTAGCAATTCAAACGTGAAGTAGGCAGTCTGATCAAGAAAAATGTTTCTCTCAAACATTCCAAGCACTAGTGAAACGGTAGGATATGCATAATCTACTAGTGTAGTGGGATTATATACCAAAAATAAAGGTATTTCTTACACTCAAAACTGTTCTGTTTTTTTCACACAATCAGAAGTCCCAATTTGACTTTTATCATATTTAACTCCTGTAATATTTTTTTGTCTCTTACCTCAACCAGGCAAATAGCCAAGCAATGCCTCTATATTATTATTAATATAATAATAATAATGTTTGCTTTTTTTTCACCTCCCTTTTTCTAGCCTTCACATGACCAGCCGGCCTCCAGAGCACCAGCCACCACTAAGGTGAGGAAGACGATCAGTAGCCGAGTGCACGAGGCAGTGAAGGCCATTGCCCTGGTGCACAATGTGACACCCGTGTACGAGGGGAACGGTGTGACCGAGCAGGCCGAGGCCGAGCAACACTACGAGGACACATGCAGGGTGTATCAAGCCTCCAGCCCTGACGAGGTAACAGACTCACACAGACTACAGCAGGGCGCTGAGTGTTAGTTACCACACCATGGAAAGGAGCACTGTAATTGTTCAGCCATGCTCGTGGAATTTTACTTGTACACGTTTCATATGAAAATACATGATGTGTTTAAATGTGCCACCACCATTATCACTTAATTAAGAAAGGAGGAAATGGCCTTCAGTTTCATTAAAATATATTTGTGTAGCTCTTTAAACAATACACTTAGCCATAAAGCATGCTTACTGAATTCTTAATGTGGATTTAGACCTAGTCTCGTAAAGAGTTTAAGCTTCGTTTCGTGTTTGCTATTTCAGGTAAGGGCTTTGACTAAACAACATTTGCATAGTGTGAACTTACCTCGTGTGAAGGAACCATGGCAACATGCTGATATTTTTTTAAGACCAAAAACTCCTGTATGATGGAGTACATCTTTGCTGATTTGCTTAACATATGTGGTGTCTCGTGGTTACTGCGATTATGTCAAGGTCAGGAGGGAAGTGTGGTTTGGTGGTGACGCACACCGGGCCTACACATTCACATACACACACTCACTCTCACTACAAGCACTACAAAATTAGTGGTACCAGACTATGACTAAACAGAGCCCCACATACGTCTACTTCTTGCTGCTGGGAAATAAATTATGGACAGCCGATTTAGACCGTGCTTCTAAATATCAATATTGTTTCTAGTTTTATACTCCCTTTATGAATCGACAAACACACGAGGTGTCATGTTTCCAAAACCACTGATTCACAATGAACTCTCATTTACAAAAGCAGATGTTTTGTGGGACTGAGGAAATGAATGAGGCTTATTTACCTTTTATACAGAGGTAACTGTATCAACCTTGACCATGCTAACCTCTTACTAAAAAAACATGATGTACCCAGTGGTCAAATGAAAGCAGTTAAGTGTCAGGCCTCATTTGTTGACTGTGGTGACTGTGGTCTAGCACTGAAACCTGCTTACTTTTAGTCTCTCTCTCTGTAGTCCATCTGGATGCTGTGAGATATGTCATTAGCAGCTAGTTGCAAAGGGCATAAGAAATAAGGTTTTTGATCTCTCCCTAACCTCTGGTCTGGAAGTTATTGGGCAATAACTTTTGCCTCCCAGAAATCCCCCCAATCCCCTTCAGCATTACACTAATGGATGTCATCTGGTTTGTCTTATCTTTGTTCGAACGCTGAAATGTGGCCAGCTATTCAGTACAAATCCACACCAAATATTGTTATGTTAATTTTAGTTTATTTCTAAGTTGAATTTGTAGAATGCGGAGGACATTTTACTGTACGTTTAAATAAAGTAATGCTTCCCGATGTCTTAGAAAAGGTCATTTAACTGTGTGTGTGTCTATGCACAATCTAGTAAATATATGAATATATCTATTTACTAGACTAAGTTTTGCTTTTTGTACTTGATTATTTATATTTTCACTACTTTATCTTGAGCCTTGCTTCGAAATTATTTCAGCGTTTTAAAATGTTTCTTTCTAGACAAAATGTATTTAAAAAACGTATTATTTTTAAACATGTCTGACTGAATAATGTTTTTTACACAAGATTTAGACCAAATTAAGCTTTTTTTTTTTTTTTCTAAACCAAATGTGGACCTTTTTTTTTTTTCTGAACAAAATTCACTAACCTAAACATATTTCGGCTTTTTTTCCAGACAAAATTTCTTTATTAATTTTATTGAGTAGATTTAGATTAGATACATTTTCTTAACTAAATTTAGTTCACACTTGGCTTTTTAAAACAAAATCCAGACATTTTCTTTTTAAATGTAATTCTTTAAAAAAAATAAAAAAAATAAAATGTAGTTTCAACTTACTAAGCTAAATTAAGGATGCATTTGTTGAAAAAAATACAATTTAAATATATGCTGAAATAAATCTTGACTAAATTCAGTTTAAAATACATTTACATGCTATAATTATTCCGAAATTCTTCTTATTATTTTGTTTAAGTCTAAATTTAGTCCATTTATTCCTGAAATTGAAAAAAGTAATTTTTTTTTAGACTAAGAGCAGTTAAATCACAAATCAAGCAAAAAATTCACTTCACTAAATTACGGCTAAGCATTCAAACTACACCTATATCCTCATAAGATTTAAAAAACAAATATTTTGACACAACAGATCCTTAAAATTTGAAATGCTAAAAAGGTTTCTCCTTGTCTTTCTCTCTCACCTGTGCTAGGTGTCACTGGTGCAGTGGACTGAGAGTGTTGGACTGACTCTGGTGGGAAGAGATCAGTCCTCTATGCAGCTGAGGACCCCTAGTGGTCAAATCCTCAGTTTCACCATCCTTCAGATTTTCCCTTTTACCTACGAGAGCAAGCGGATGGGAATCATAGTGCGTGTGAGTATATTCACTATCACTGCTGCAATAGTTAATACAAGTCAGCAAGCAAAGCTGGTTGAATATTTTTCAGGATAGTCACTCACACCACAAACCTGTCTGCCATGTTTCTATTGGGATCTGCACGAAGAAGACATCCACACAGAGTTATTTGTTTTGGATGGGGTGATCTGAGAAAGCAGTTCCCCGCCACTGAACCTGATGACTAACTCTCTCCAGTGAAGAATGGCTCACTATTGTTGCTGGCCTGGACTGCAGCCTATATTAGTGCACTTGAGGAAGCTCGAAATTAATGCTGGTTTCCTTTTCATATCCGTTCAAACACCTCCAAGGACTCTCGAGAATATATGAAATGTATTTTTATGGTGTGGAGTGAAAAACAAGATGCACACATATGTAGTATTCATGCAGTAACATTATTATTATCATCATCATTGTGGTTATGATATTCGTGAACGCAGCTGAAATCTAAGCACTTGAAAACACCCAGCTAAGCATCTTTTGTAATGAGAACAGAAAATTGTGCTGGTCAGTAGAGTTCACTGCTTCAGTGTTTTCATATCAATTATATTTCATTTATCCTTTATGTGTTTGTGTGTGTGTATGTATAAAACTGATTAAATCTGCCTTAGACGTTTAGGTAAACATTTGAGCACCACTTTTTATCGCTTATTCCAGGATGAGTCAACTGGAGAGATCACATTCTATATGAAAGGAGCTGATGTTGTGATGTCTGGGATAGTACAATACAACGACTGGCTGGAAGAGGAGGTATCTTCAGAAACAGCCGTTTCAGTTTATTCATTCACAGCATGTTGTCTTTTCAGACATTTATAGTTACATATAGTGTTGTAAACGTTATCAGTTTATAATCTAAATTTATATAAATGTATAATATTTATTTATTTATTTATTTATTTATTATTTATTGTCTCTTTCCCTATTTTTTCTTTTCTCTTGAAAGAAATTCAAGGGCTGTACCGAATGTTCTGCAAAAGTGGATCAGTACACATACAGGTTCCACAAATTACACATGTTAGTAAAGTAACTCTTCTTCTATACAAAGGTGCAACTCAACATCGTCTCCATCACAAGCCATGCAGTTGTGCCATTGAATGAGCTCTTGAATCGCCTTCGTCACGCTTGATGGTCTTCTGCTGCGCTACAGAATGTTTATGAAGGTGACATCGTTGACAAGAGCATTGTGCACTGATGGATGAAGAAATGTTAAGCAGGGGAAACCAGCATTGAGACCGTCAACAATGACAAAGCGGATTTTTAAAGGGAATTCCAGATGTGGGGTCAGCTATGGCGCAAATGCATCGCTTGTGATAGAGACTACACTACCTGTCGGGCGTTTTTGACATGGTTCTATTTCCATGGTCCGTCCTAAGTAAATTTTTTCTACATTATAAAACAATGCTGAAAGCATCCAAAATATGAAATAAACTCCTTTGGAGAGTTGATTTAGAAATGTGCTTTCATAGCGTCTCTAATCTCTGGTGCTGTTAATTGATGATTTTTAAGGCTGGTAACTTTAATTGAACTTCTCCGTTGCAGCAGAGGTACGTCTTGGCCTTTCTTTCCTGGGATGGTCTTGAAGAGAGGCAGTTTCATCATGGTTGATGCTTGATGGGTTTTGCAAACGGGTGTAATGGCTTTGAAATCTTCAGTATAAGTTTAGAATGTAGAAAAATAAACTTCAACAAAAACAAAAAAAACAAATATTGAATTAAAATGTGTGTCCAAACCTTTGACTTACTGATGCTCTATGTTGAGTATTACCTTTGTATAGAAGAGTTACTCTACTCTACTCTACACTACTAAGTTCATTAAAAGGTTATTCCAACTTTTGCATTACGTTCCGTATAGCCCTCATATGGAAATACCTGCAGCGTAATGTTACTGAGAAACAAGGAAACATAATGTTCTGAAAAATGTGACACAAATAACGTACCCACTGTCACGAATCTCTTGACACCGGAGACTCCTTCCTTCAATGGCAATTAATGGAAATTACATGAAGCTGTTCCAAATTAGTTTCTTTCCTAAATTACAACAACGCCTTTTCTTTTTAAAATCGCCCATATCTGTCATTACGAGTCCCTGTGAATGAGTTGCTATAGAAATGATTAGACTCGCGTTAGACCCTGTAATTTGAGCTCTTAGACTGTCAGAACTGTGCTGTTTAGGAATTTCACGGTCCTTTTGGACTGTAGTGTTAAATTCTTTTTGTCTTGCAGTGTGGGAACATGGCCCGTGAGGGGCTGCGAGTCCTCGTGGTGGCTAAGAAATCTCTGACAGAGGAGCAGTATCAGGATTTTGAGGTGAGCGTGTAGCAATGCATCTTTTTACAAATGATAGCTTGTGACTGGAGTGACATAAAGTACAAAAGTCCACAGTACAAAGAAAACTTATTCAGATTTAGCACAGTAGTATAAAAAAAAAAAAAAACAGCAGGAGTTCTCAGACTGTTGAAGCTCGACATGGTTGACGGACATCGATTTGACATTCAAATAACGCACACCTCAGCGGACCTTAATGTTTATTTCCAGAACAGTCCGTACAGAAACATTTGGTAAAGACATCAAGGGAGACATCACACTCGCAATTTAAGTGCTACTAACTAGGGCAGGAGTTATGGGTGCAATAACATTGACCACCTATGGAAAAGTGTGCTGACATCTGAGCTCTGAACCTGTTGCTCAAATTTTCTGTCTGTTTTTTTCTTAGTATGATTTAGCCACGCCAAAATATCCAGGTGCAGATTCAACTTTAGATATCTGTGAAAGTTGCTGAGGAACCATACAACATCAATAACAGTTGCAAAACAAGAGACGCAGCAACAAGTTTTCCATAGGGATTGCCCCAAAATGTCACAGTTTTGGTTGCCCAGCCTCTACACACACACACACGCACACACACACGCACACACACACACACACGCACACACACACGCACACACGCACACACACACGCACACACACACACACACACACACACACACACACACACACACACACATATGCAGAGACACCCGCCCACACACACAAGATTCTCTAACCCCCTTTCTAACTTTCTAGTGCATAATTGTGTGTGAGCTGGTGGGCGGCGATGACTCAGTGTGTGTGTGACTCACCAAGTGAGAGTGTGTTCCTGTGTGACTCACGCACACATTGTGTTGCCTTTATCTCATACACTGGTTAAGGACTACACCCTCCATGCTGCAATTTGGCATTTGGCAGCCACGTATTATGGCACTGGACATTGCTTGATTTATAGGATCTTGCGTGGGCCAAGTTGAAGTGTGTAGCCAACTTCAAAACAAACAGTCCGATCATTCCCAGCGTTGCGGAATTGCTCATTTATAGCTATAGATTCTTGTACGTTTCTAACACTTGGCCAGCATTAAGTCAGTAGATAATTCTAATAATAAATAATGAATGTTTAGCATTGTAAGATAACATAGAGCAATGTCTCGTTGAGTAGGTGTCATATTCCATCCATCCATCTAGGAACCTCTGTACTTCAATCAGGGACTGTAGGTATTATATTCCTTCATGAAATATTATCGTGAAGTCGCTGTGTTTTATAAGTATTAAGTTTCTTAAGTAATGTCTGTAATGTGAATGATTTGGATGCATAGGCGACACGCTAGCCGTCATCGTCTATCTGTTGTCCTTCTTTCATCATCGGCACAATTTTTTTATGCCGCAATAATGGCACTTTCTTTTAATTGAGGTAGACCGCAGCTGAATGTGTGTTCAGAAGAATGTGTGATGCCGCTCTGATTTGCTACCTTGCGAAACGTTTTCTCCTCAAAAGTGAGCATGATTGCTATATTCTGTAGTTCATGTATAACTTATGAATCTGAGCTTGTGTAGAACTAGGTTGGACAGTAGTTCTTTTAATACAGTACTGTGGATTTGCACTAGCTATTTCATTGTGTCTCCTGCCTGTGAAGCATAAGAGACACATAAGGATAGTTATTTGTCTTTTGGCTTCGGGCATCATCGTTGTCAGCCATCATCTTCACTTTTCAAACTTTGCAACTCCTCCCAAACCATTCATGGGAATTTTACCAAACCATCACAGAACCTTTATAAGGAAACACAGATATGCACTAGCTGTTCTACTGTATTTTAAAAGTTCCACATTAATTGTTCTTGTGACTTATTCATGTTTTGATGCAGCAGTTGAACATGCCAGGTGACCCTGCACATTATTTCGCATAATGTTCGAGCTCAGCTTGGGTTTTTGTCACATAGACAGACTGTTTTCTTCCTGTAGGCACGCTACGTCCAGGCCAAGCTGAGCGTCCACGACCGATCACTTAAAGTGGCCACGGTCCTCGAGAGTCTGGAGATGGAGATGGAGCTGCTGTGTCTGACTGGGGTGGAAGACCAGCTACAGGCTGATGTGAGGCCAACGCTGGAGATCCTGCGCAATGCCGGCATTAAAGTGAGACTTTAGTCGTCTAATCATCAGACACTTTTTATTAATGCAAGGTGTACAGTCAGAATTAGTATATAACTCATATAATAATTTTTAAGTCAGTCTAAAATATAAGGGATATTATTTTAAAACGGTGTTCTTTTTCCTTTTCTAAAACACAATAACCGATTGAACACAATAATAATCAATAATCAGTTATTCATGAATAATTTATCGTAACCAGACACACATTTTGCCCTCAGCCTAAGTTTTATTTAAACAATAGTGCGGCAATACAGTGTGTTTCCATACACTGTTTTATTTGTGGAGGCCCACCAGAGTATGATCATTTATAGTCACATACAAATTTTCTATTTTTGAATGATTTATACTGGGTAACATCTGATTTAAATGTGCACAGAAATCTGCATTGATTTGATCAGCCCCTCCCTTTTTCTGTCTTGTTAACTTATGAACATACAGACCCACACATCGCCTGTGCACATGAAGTGCTTGTGAAACACTCATGAACCATCAACAGTTCATGGTGTTGAATGGTTGGTTTCCTGAAAGTGTTTTAGAAAAATAAAGACTGCGGAAGGGGAAGCAGATTGTAAGCAGGCAGACTCAAGCCAGAATTCACGAAAGAAATCGCGCGGAACCGACTCTTCAAATAAGTTATTAGCAACAATGTGAGCAGCAGCTGAAATTAGGTTAGAGCTGTGTTGTACAGGTTACCACTAAATGCAAAACAGGCTTTAATCGGGTGATGCATTTAACATAACATTTTGACGCCAATTAATTGATTAATGCTTAGATTGTACAATAATCCGTTAAGTAGTTTCAAAAAAGTTTCAAAATGATTCAACTAGGTAACGAAGTAAATTGACTTTGTTACTGTACTTAAGTACATCTTTCCCGTATCTGTACTTTACTTGAGTATTTTTATTTGCAAATAATTTTTATTTGTACTCCACTACATTTTACAACAAATTATGTGCTTTGTACTTCACTACATTCTGCTTGGCGGTTTGCTACATAAATGCAGTGGTGTGTAGTATGTGGAACAGAAATATCACCACCTGCTGACTATTAAGCATAATTGCATTTCCTTATGTATCAGGTGTTTCCAATTGGAAGAGGAGAAAATTGCAGAAAGCAATTTACAGTTGGGAAGGCAGTAGAGATGGATCGAAAGACAGAGAGAGAGAAAGATCCTTTAACTATGCTTTAAAGGCTACAGTGAGTTAAAGCAAGCTCAGTACATTAGATACTTAAGTCAATTTGAAGGTTAGTACTTGTGTACTTTTACTTAAGTAGAACTGTAGATGGAGGACTTTTATGTAAGTAATATTTCATCCAGGGTATCTATATTTTTACTCAAGTAAAGGATTTATGTCCGTTGCCCACCTCTGTGTTTGCCAACACCACTCATCTCTTGTGCATGAATTCAGGCCAAAAGTTTTTAATGTTCGTTAATGTAGCTAGCAGATATGGCTATTGGAAAATATTGAATTTGTGACCCTGCACCAGTTTCTTTGTTGATGTTGACATCTATGGTTATTATATGGATCAGCCTTATAGTTGGATCAGCCTTGTAGTTGACATCTATTCTACTTGTTCAAGTGCAAAATTTGAGTAATGTTTGAATAAAGTGTAGAATGTTTATCAATTACTTTTTTGCCCTTCATTGAAGGATGCCAATAATTCTGTAGATTAATTGTACAGAGGATTCCTCTTGGTGCCCATGATTATTATAAAATAAATTCCAGTATACAGAACTGTAAAAGTTTACCAAAGCAAACAGTTGAGGACAGTGCCAGTTTGGCATTGGTGTTAAAGGTGCATTAATGAGGATTTGTCAGGATTAAGTCGCTTACAGGTAAATAGGTGGAGTCGAATAAGATTCAAATAATTTCTCCCACCCATGTACACAAAGCTCCAAACCCAGAGTTTGCATGCTGCCTAGTTAGTCAGTCTCTTAGTGTTTAATGAGAATAGTCAGTGAGTGCCTTCGCTCCCCTGTTTTACTTGCATCTACCTGATACATTAACAATTGAATGCTTTATACATATCAATAGATATATAGGATCTACCTATGTGACCAGAAACAGTTTGTCTAATTCTGTATCCATCTTTATCCCTTCACCATTAATAAAATGAATTAATATTTCATCCTTATGTTTTTTTTTTCCCCCTTAAAGCGAAGCATACACAGTCTTTACTGGCTGTGCTGGCTAGTTAGGACCATGTTTTTCTAAGACGAGGAGTGGAGTGAAGGGACATTAAGGACTGACTATAACAAGAAGCCCATTAAAACACAACAAATAGGCAGACATGACCCACAGCTAATATGCCGAGGCCATGGCATAAAGCGTTATTCTTTAGCATGTTCTACATATTTTTTTTTTTTGCAGGTTATTTGTAGTAGTAAGAAAATATTGTGCCTTTAATATACCGAACTGCTTGATGTCTGATTAAAGGCAGTGAGATGTGTCAAAAGGCTGAGTACAGAAGTAAAAAAGTGTAGGGATAATGGCAAGCATTCTACATGAGATGATGTTTGGTGAAGAAGCAGATTTTGATGGGATAAGTGTGTGTAATTGGCTGGAAGATACATGAACAGAAAATTATGCTAATGGAGTTCTTTGAGTTTCTCTCCAAGTATAGGTGATTTTATAGCTGGTGCAGTCAGTGTCTCTGCATCTCCACCTTTTAGTATTGAAACTGCGGTTTTTGTTGTTTTTGTTTTTTAAACAAAATATGGAGTTGCATAAGGTTGCAGTACGGTATGCTGCTTGTATCTTTGATGCAACAGGAAGTTATGTATAACCTATAAGCTATATCATACACAGGATAAGTGGAATAAATGATGGATGATGAATGAATGAATGAATGAATTTGTATCCCTTTAATTATTATATAAATACCCTCTATGATTGCACATGTTTAGTTTTAACAGTCAGGATCAATTAGTCAGGGAGCAAAATGCCACTTTAAGCCCCACCAACAAAACAAGGAATGCATGTATTTGTATGATGGTACTGGCTCCAGTTAGACGTTTGTGTGTAACGTAAGTGTAATGATCAATTGTTGCTGTTTTAAAAGGTATGGATGCTGACCGGAGACAAACTGGAGACAGCCACTTGCACAGCCAAGAACGCACACCTGGTGACTCGGAATCAGGACATTCACGTCTTTAGGCCTGTAAGTGTTTTCTCATTTAAATCACTGCATCTTTATCACTGAGTTCATTATTATTATCATCCACATCATCTTTCATTTAAAGTGGTTGCCTTAAAAACTGGTGGTAATACTGCACCAATTTTAAAATATACATCACTTTTGAAATACAAATCACATTTGAGTCCTGGTGCCAGTTGAGTATAATCACTCTGCATTCAAGAGCAAGAGGTATGGAATTTCTCTCTCCCCTGTTTGTCAGAATGACACTAGGTAATCATGGACATATGTGAGGTCATGAATGCAGAATTGGACAGATAACCTCTCCTCCGTACCCTCTCCACACATACCAGCGTCTCCGCCATGTGCATTGTTTTAGGAAGATGCACTGGTCTCTATGAAAGCATGTGGAATCCTTCACCTTCATCAGATGGCAGCTGTAGTTCTATAGGGCATAGCTAGTGAAATGTAGTAGTGTGATGTAGATATGATATTTGAACTGTGAAGATTCCGTTCAACCGTTTTATCCAGTCTTGTGTTCCTTCACCATTCCCACCAATGGGGAATAGAAGGGGAAATCTTCAGGAAGACCTAAATAACCACCTTGGTTACTCATAAACGTAAAGTGTCTGGTTTACAGTCCTTGGCAAGGCTGTTCAGTCCATGACCCCCAACCACCCCATTATATTTAAGCAGTTTAGATATTCCCTCAGGGGAGTCAAACAGAGGTCTAGGTCTTTTTCTGTACCTGCATAAGTGTGTGAGTCTATGTGTGTGTATGTAAGTGTGTGTGTGTGTTCCCTGTGGATGGCTGCCAAAGCGGAGAAAGCCTCAGCCCTTAGGTTATGGCAGTGCTGTCGTTACCCGAAAACAAAGACAATGTCTGGCACAGCATTAAAAAACAATCGCACCACCCCCTGAGGGCTGGGGCAGCCGAGAGGCCCTGCATCTGGAGCAACTTCCTCTTTAGCTACAAATGAAATCTGGATATGGGTCTAAATTTGTTTTGAAGTTGACAAATGGATGACCAGTGTGTATACGTTCTTTGAGTAGAAAACATCCTCTATTGAACAAGACCTACAAATTGATTGATGTGCTTGAGTCATACTTAGATTTGTGCTCAGTTTGATTTTTAGCTGTGATACTGAATATATGCCCACTATATGCTTGAAAAATTTTTGTCAGACAAATTTTTCCTTTGTTAGAGGGGATTTTATTTCCCTCTTTTATGAATTTGTCCCCCTCACCGATACATTTGTGATGGAATTAACCTTAGGCCTATCTGTTAAGTTTCATCTAAGAAGCCGAGAGCCTCATTTCCTTTATGAAACTCTCTTCCCTATGAGAGTAGCAGGCAGACATGTGACATGTGACAGTTAATCGGTTGGTTTGGGTCATGGGCTAAAAGAGAGCTGACAGTTGAAGTCAGCAGCTGTATTCTTCTACTTTTGGTGTGGTTAAGCTCTCTAGTTTATTTGGGTTAGATTGCTATCACGGCGTGCATGCTTAAATGGGAGCCAATGTGCATGTAATAGACAGCTGACACTGTAGTTTTCTTTGTGCTTGCAGGTGACCACACGCAGTGAAGCCCACCTCGAGCTCAACGCTTTCAGGAGGAAGCACGACTGCGCTCTGGTAATATCAGGAGACTCTCTTGAGGTAAACCTCATGCACAGCCAGTCATAATTGATACTACTTGAAATTGTAGTTGGATGTTAAACAAAGAGCAATGGTAGAACATTAGTTAGTAGTGAAACAGAAGGGGGCATGCTCTTGTAGAAAAATAACTAACGATGGGGTGGTTACCCACTTAGAATGAACTACAATCATCATCACACAATCATCTTTAAATGTTTTATTCCTCTTATACCACTTATGTTATATTTCTGCAGACACGTAAGACAGGTCATAGTTTCAGCCATTTATAGTTCTAAGTTTTAGACAATTTTGTTCTTATTAAGTAAAACTGACCAATAGCTCTGGATCCACCCATTTTTATAAAGGGCTACAAATTTGCTTTACAGCACGGACACTGTATGCGATATGTGATATAAATACACCAGGCAGCCATAACATTGAGTGTGTATATATATATATATACACACACACACACACACACACACACACTATATATATGTAAATATTTTCTACATTATACAACTGGGGATTCTAGACTTTATTCAAAACTGGTGATTTCAAAACTATGAAATAACACACATGGAATTAGGTAATTATGTAACAACAGTCAACAATAACAACATTGTTATTTTAAGACACGAAGGTCAGCCTTTCTGGAATAGTTATTGCAAGAACAGTATTGTCAAGTGCATTTGCAAAACCCATCAAGCACCATGATGAAACCGCCTTTCATGAAGACCATTCTTTACAAAGTAGAAATAAATAAAAATCAGGAACGACCATAGAGTTAGAAAGTGATACCAAACTTTTGAGCGGTAGTGTATATATTTATAAATAAATAAATAAATAAATAACCTCCTCATAACTCCTCATAAAAATCGCTTCTAGATGTGAGACTGCAGTTCTTCATTCAAAAATTAGGTCCCTTAAGAAGCAACATTCATTATTAATATCATATCATTATATGTAAACCTTGATTTGCTTGGATTGACAGTGAATAAGGTGAGTCAAATATTGTAAACAACCTAAAATAAGGCAAGAAGTAAAAGTCATTTTTCAGGTTTTTTAATTATACTTTTTAATTATATTTATTTTCTATAAAGATGCCTACAAAATCACCCCCAGTATTCTAGTATTATTAACTATTTAGTTTTTGAGCAATTCAAGACATCTGATGAAAATCCTTGTATTTCTACATAACGCTAGATATATTGCAAAAAAAAAAAAAAAGAAAAGAAAGAAAATATATTGTAATGTCAGCTTCTTTCCAATATTGTCCAGCCCTAGTCCCTGCCACCAAGTCGTCAGTAGCTGTTGCAAGGTGGGGCACCATGGATTGGATTTATTTTCGGATGATTCATCCCAAAGATGCTCAATTGGATTGCGATTTGGAGAATCTGGAGGCCAAGGCAACCCCCTCATGGTGTTCCTCAAACCGTTTTTGCAGTGTGGCACACATCTTTCCTTCTAAAAGATGATACCACTGCCATCAAGAAATACTGTTTCCATTAAGGGGTGTACTTGGTGAGCAACAATGTTTAGGCAGGTGGTACATGTCAAATTAGCATCCAAATAAATGCCAGTACCCAAGGCTTCCCAGCAGAACATTGCCTAAAACATCACACATGATTCATCAGATCATGCCACCTTTTTCCATTGCTCTATGGGCCGTTGTAGATGGGCATCCTAACCAATTTGTGGCTTCCCTGCCCAATACACAACAAACTATGATGCACTGTTTGTTCTGAATCCTTTCCATTGGAACCAGTATTAATGTTTTTACCAGTCTGAGCAACAGTAGCTCTTCTACTGGATTGGACTACACAGGCCAGCTTTCGTTCCCACACACATCAATGACTCTGTCGCCAGTTTTGAATTGGTTTCCTTCCTTGGACCACTTTTGGTAGCTCTTGACCACTGCAGACCAATAACATCTCACATGAACTGGAATTTTGGACTTGATCTGACCCAGCTGTCTAGTCTTTACAATTTGGCTTTTGCCAAAGTCAGTCAAATCCTTAATATTGTCCATTTTTTTCTGCTTCCAACACATCAACTTCAGAGACAAAAACAAAAACTTCAGAGACACGTTGCATAACATAATATATTTTTCTCTGAACTCACCTCCAGGTTCCAATGTTATGAAATAATCAGTGTTATCTATTCACTTCACTTGTCAGTGGCCATAATATTAAGTCTTATTGGTGTATGCTCTTTATATATTTTATGCATTTTGTACAGGCTATACATATAAAGTATGCATTATATTTGGACACAAGTTTGGATTTATATATTTTATGCATCCTATATGTTTGGACACAAGCTTGCATTTATTTTTACATTTTAGAAAAACTGGAGATTTCAAAACTAGGAAATAACACATATGGCATTAGCTAATTAAGTAACAACAACAAAACGTCAATACACGACAACAAAAGTTTTAATACACGGCTTTTTAATACAAGTTTTAATATAAGGCCAGCTGTTCCGGAATAGTTCTTGCAAGAACAGTATTGTAAGTTGCATTTGCAAAACCCATGATGAAACTGGCGCTCATGAAGACCATTCCAGGAAAGTAAGACCAGAACTACCTCTGCGGCAATGGCCTCAAAAATCATCAATTTACAGCACCTCAGATTAGAGCTGCTATAAAGGCTTTACATAGCAGACACATCTCAATATCAAGTGTTCAAGTGAGATTATTGCATATTTTGCATGTCTTCAGAATTGTTTGTACTGTAGAATGTACTGTAGAAAGACATGTACATATACAGTATATATATTTTTTGGCGAATGTATAGATATATTTGTTGATGGATTACCATCCATGTGTAACATTTTCAGTAAGGAAGACATTAAACAGATTGTTCCTGCAGGTATGCCTGAAGTATTACGAGTATGAGTTTATGGAACTGGCGTGCCAGTGTCCGGCTGTGGTGTGCTGCCGCTGCGCTCCAACGCAGAAAGCCCAGATCGTTCGACTGCTACAGGAGCGCACAGGCAAACTCACGTGTGCTGTAGGTTAGTATGCTGTAGTCTGATGTCACATAGAGCACCGTTACCCATTATAGAGTTTTGGCACTGAATTATATTTAGTTTAGCAGACATTTTGTGTAAACCTGTCAAAGAAGTCACACAACAAGACTAGGGAGACTCTTATTAAAATTCCATTTAATGTTTACTTTATTAGTAAACTAGCGGAAGTACCCGTTGTTAACAAGAAAATAGTTTGTAGAAATAGTTAAAAGGTTAAAGCTAAAAATAAGTGTGATAAGCTTTAATATAATCAGGGGTATTATTTTTTCAGGTTGAAACCCTGA
This sequence comes from Clarias fuscus, assembly GCA_030347435.1. Lineage (NCBI taxonomy): Eukaryota > Metazoa > Chordata > Actinopteri > Siluriformes > Clariidae > Clarias > Clarias fuscus. The sequence continues at coordinate 9,719,674 of CM059221.1, forward strand.
TGATGAAGTCCTGTCTTTCTGTACATCAGAACTCTCTGCCTAACTAATTAATAAAAAGAAACCAGAAATTTTGTAAGGTTGTGTATTTTACGTCTTGTTTACTCTAGTTATACTTCTTTAGTCATCAGCCAAATACACTCCCTTTTCAGTAAGCGGAGAGTGAATCACAGATGAGAAATCGAATAAGTAGATCGGATAAAGATGAAGTTTTGTCTTAAAATCACTCCAGCACATTAAAATTCACTTGTACCACTTCAGCACTGTTATTTCAACTGTGAAAATATTAACTAATCCAGTAATATATTCAGTTTAGATTTTCAAATTAATATCTACTGGTGCAGGTCTTTGTTTACATTGAGCAAATGCAGGTTTAACTTCAGGCACGGCAAACGTTACATTAAATTCTGTCCAGCGGTTTATTTAAGACGCGCCCACAGTTTGATGCATGCACAGTATGCTGTCAATACTTGCGGTTATTAACTCCTTATGACCTCCCTTCTACTCAACATTTTGATTTTATTTATGGTGCAGGTTTAGCTTCAGGCCAATACCCAAGGACTGGCAAAGTTTCATTAAATTCTGTCCAGGACAGACATACAGATATACAGACTATAAATTTCTGAGACTGGTTTCAGGTCCTCCAATATAAAACATAAAGATATAATAGAAAGAGCAAGTTCTGACCAATGTAAAGACAAAAAACTTAAAAAATAAAAATAAAAAATAAAAAAAAATTTATGTAGAAGATAACTAGTTGTGTTAGAGCAGAAACATTATTTAACTCAGATGAGCTATAGAAAGCAGACTGGCACAAAGCACATACAGGACATGGAGCAGATACCAAAACTATGTTCATTTAATTATAATAAAAAAAAAAAAAAGTAAATTCCATAAAGATTTCCATAAAGACCCTTAAAGACAGACAGAAACAGATCGGATAAAATGAACATTATAGACATTCTTTACTTCAACTTTTATTTTGATCTGTTAACACCTGACACTGTGATATATTGCTCTTAGGAGTCTTACAGCAGTCTGAGCAGGACTGGTGATTGTCACTTAGCCAACCCTGCCATCTCTCTCTCTCTCTCTCTCTCTCTCTCTCTCTCTCTCTCTCTCTGTTTCTCAGGGGACGGAGGAAATGATGTCAGCATGATCCAGGAAGCTGATTGTGGTGTTGGAGTGGAAGGCAAAGTAAGAGCCACTGTGTCCCTGTGTACCTGCAATTTCAAACTTTTTGTTGCAAATATCTGCAACAATCTTTCCATGTGTGCCTACCTCATCATTATTACATACTCTACACACTCGCATGTCTGGACAATTGCTTTCCACGCTTCATGTCTAATTCATGGAAGTTCTGTGCAAGTAAAAGCCACAAAACTGTGTAAATGTTCGTGACCTACATCTGGTTATATTTGTCAGTCATCGTCTGTGATTTGTCTGTCATCGAGGATATAGACGGTCTGGGATCGTTGAAACATCACTCCCCTTGTAGGTGGTGGAGAGTTTGAAATGTGCTTTTTTCGTTTTATGATATTGAGTCTACAGGAACTTCAAACACTGCAAAGACAGAACTTGCCCAAGGCGAAAGTTGTGGTGGGCCAAGTGCTCTTTCCAAACGCTGAAAATGAGACATTATGAGTTGGTTAACTGATATTGACTCACCCATGACTAACATAGAACAACCCAGATTAAATTGACGTGGTTTATGTGGGATTGTATTTTCCCCTCCTGAAAAACTGTACTTCTCCAGGCCATATCATTTCAGTAACTTTAGCATATTTATTCATGTTATATTGCATTTCTACATATGGATGACATGTGTTTTCTTTTATTCTTCAAAGAGATTAAATGCAAGCTAAAATGCTGTGTGTTTATGTTGTCAGGAAGGAAAGCAGGCCTCGCTCGCTGCCGATTTTTCAGTGACTCAGTTTAAGCATTTGGGCAGACTGCTCATGGTGCACGGCCGGAACAGCTACAAGAGATCCGCTGCCCTCAGTCAATTTGTCATTCACAGGAGCCTCTGTATCAGTACCATGCAGGTAGCGTTTGTGTCTTATTTGTATGTGTGAAGAAGAAGAAAGTCAATTGCTCCCAAAGTTAATGAACAGGTCTGTGTTTTCAGGTTTTACTTTCCAGTTTGTGATACAGTTAAGAAAACTAATCTTGAACCCCAAAATAGTCTTTCTACACACCCAAGCACTGGCACGGATCATGCCGTGACTCAGATGTTAATGAGGATCGGTATTAATGAGCAGCGTATGCTTCCAAAATGTTCAACAGTAGTTTGTTGAAAAAACATTGCGACACAGTGAATAAATTGTGAGGTTACTTGTCTTACTCATACTGCTAAAAGCAAAAAAGCTTGCTGCTGTGTCCTGAGACACAGCAAAGACATTTGGATATGGTAAATACATTTCCATGATTCTGCTGGGAACATTACAGTCACTTTACTGGTTGCAGTTTATTTATCCTTTTGCCCTTGTTGATAATTCTGAATCTGTATAATCAGCAAATAAAGATTTTGAAATGATATTCCATAATGTTCCTGACTGACCGGTGTTTTTCCTGTGTGCTAGTTTTATATGTGAAGTAATACATGTAAAAAATCCAACGTAGTCTGTTGAAGTTCAGAGTCACACACTCATTAACCTGAGTGACCCCGGGGCTTTATGGTCCTTCACTTAATCATATATCTGTATTTAGATACCTTAACTACTTTACATTTTGACATTTTGACACAGCAGTTTAATTTGGACACTATGGAACTTATGGTCATGTATCACGTTCATCACAAGTGTCCATTGTGGAATAGCCTAGTCACTTACTTGGACAAGCTTCAGTATGAAATTGGCATTTGATCAGCTCTGATGGGTGAGAGATCCCACTTCGTCCTAACTCCAGCTTGTAGTGCCTTTGCTACTGCTGCTGCTTCTGTAAAGCCACAGTTTTCCATTAGGTTTTGATTCTCATAATCGTTTGATGATGGGCCACTAGAATTTAGGTTTAGACTGTGAGACACAGCAACTGGAGATAAATCAGAGTCTGTCTCTGTATGTGAGCCAGATATGCTAAGCTTCTTTAAGCTCTTCCCTCCATTCTCTTCATTACTGTATTTGGCTCAAGCTTACTACTGGCTCTTTTACTCTGCATTCCATCCCAGTAAAAAAGCCCACAAAAGTTTGGCCGTATAGTACATTTTTCAGCATCCTTTCTCAAATCTTCATTATGAAGAAAATGGAAATTCTCAAGTAAAAAAAAAAAAAAAAAAAAACATCTTACCCAGTCAATATTGACACCAGCACTGTTTTATCTGGCAGCATGGCTTAGTGGTTAGCATCATTGCCTCGCACTTCAAGGGTGGGGGTTTGAATCTTGCCTCCGCTCTGTACTGTACGTGTGTGGAGTTCGCATGTTCTCCTCATGCTCGGTGGGTTTCCTCTAGGGGCACAAATCACTTCCCCAGTTACATGATTTACATGCTAATTGGAATTTCCAAGTTGTCTGTAGGGTTGCAAGTTGTCTGTGTCCAGGGATGTGTTGGCAGCCCATTCCAGGGGATACCCTGCCTTGTGCACCAGGTTTCCCGGGATAGGCTCTAGGCCCCCATGACCGTACACAGGATGGATCTGTTGTTTTTGGCCATGATTCACTTTCAGGACATCTTATGAATCATTATGATTAATTTGGTGTACAGCGTCTTTAAAGGTTATGAAGGAAATGGTCATGATGAACTTAAGCAAAAGAAAATGGAGCAGACTGCCAGGCCACCTGGTCAGTCCTCACTTACAAGGTTATAGTCACTAGACAATTACTTTGATCTTGGTATCTGTTTAAAAACAAGCACACAGGAATACTCCCCAGATTCAGAGGAAACCAGATTTGGCATTCAACATTTTGTACTACTATCTTGAAATTACTACCTAGAACTGTCCCAGCCTCAACAATATTAAGTGGGCAAAGTTGTTTTTAACATGTTTTTAAACATGTTTTTAAACTCACTTCTCCATGTGAGTTTAGGTTTATACATGTTAATATACAGTACACACGTGGGCAAAATTGTTGGTACCCTTCAGTCAATGAAAGAAAAACTCACAATAGTCACAGAAATAACTTTAATCTGACAAAAGTATTAATAAATAAGAATTCTATGAATGTTAACCAATGAAAGTCAGACATTGCTTTTCAACCATGCTTCAACAGAATTATTTTAAAAAATTAACTCATGGAACAGGCCTGGACAAAAATGATGGTACCCCTAACTTAATAGTTTGTTGCACAACCTTTTGAGGCAATCACTGCAATCAAACGATTCCTGTAACTGTCAATGAGACTTCTGCACCTCTCTGCAGGTATTTTGGCCGACTCCTCATGAGCAAGCTGCTCCAGTTGTTTCCGGTTTGAAGGGTGCCTTTTCCAGACAGCATGTTTCAGCTCCTTCCAAAGATGCTCAATAGGATTGAGGTCAGGGCTCATAGAAGGCCACTTTAGAATAGTCCAATGTTTTCCTCTTAGCCATTCTTGGGTGTTTTTAGCTGTGTATTTTGGGTCATTGTCCTGTTGCAAGACCCATGACCTGCGACTGAGACCCAGCTTTCTGACACTGGCCAGCACATTTCTCTCTAGAATCCCTTGATAGTCTTGAGATTTCATTGTACCCTGCACAGATTCAAGACACCCTGTGCCAGATGCAGCAAAGCAGCCCCAGAACATAACAGAGCCTCCTCCATGTTTCACAGTAGGGTCAGTGTTCTTTTCTTCATATGCTTCATTTTTCTGTCTGTGAACATAGAGCTGATGTGCCTTGGCAAAAAGTTCCATTTTTGTCTCATTTGTCCATAGGACATTCTCCCAGAAGCTTTGTGGCTTGTCAACATGTAGTTTGGCATATTCCAGTCTGGCTTTTTATGATTTGTTATCAACAATGGTGTCCTCCTTGGTCGTCTCCCATGTAGTCCACTTTGGCTCAAACAACGACGGATGGTGCGATCCGACACTGATGTTCCTTGAGCATGAAGTTCACCTTGTATCTCTTTAGAAGTCTTTCTGGGCTCTTTTGTTACCATTCGGATTATCCGTCTCTTTGATTTGTCATCAATTTTCCTCCTGCGGCCACGTCCAGGGAGGTTGGCTACAGTCCCATGGATCTTAAATTTCTGAATAATATGTGCAACTGTAGTCACAGGAACATCTAGCTGCTTAGAAATGGTCTTATAGCCTTTACCTTTAACATGCTTGTCTATAATTTTCTTTCGAATCTCCTGAGACAACTCTTTCCTTCGCTTCCTCTGGTCCATGTTGAGTGTGGTACACACCATGTCACCAAACAACACAGTGACTACCTGGAGCCCTATATATAGGCCCACTGACTGATTACAAGATTGTAGACACCTGTGATGCTAATTAGTGGACACACCTTGAATTAACATGTCCCTTTGGTCACATTATTTTCAGTATTTTCTAGGGGTACCATCATTTTTGTCCAGGCCTGTTCCGTGAGTTTATTTTTTAAAATAATTCTGTTGAAGCATGGTTGAAAAGCAATGTCTGACTTTCATTGGTTAACATTCATAGAATTTTTTTTAATTATTACTTTTGTCAGATTAAAGTTATTTCTGTGACCATTGTGAGTTTTTCTTTCATTGACCAAAGGGTACCAACAATTATGTCCACGTGTGTAGGTGGTGGGGAATGGATAGCCTATTTGGAGTAAGACAAAAAAAAAAGTCTTGAACTAAGTATGTCAGTTATAATGCACAGTAATAAACTTTTGCTTGGATCTTGCTTAGGCTGTCTTCTCCTCGGTTTTCTACTTTGCATCAGTTCCTCTCTACCAAGGATTTCTCATCATCGGGTGAGTGGCATACTCTCACAGCTGTGGTGACTCATCGCACTCAGTGAAATCTCACTGGCATTTCAATTATGCATTGCATACTGCTGTGACATTTGATTTGAGCTGCCGTATTGTTACAGTGAATAAAGTTCGAACAGTGCTGACTGCATAAAAGTTGACGATCGCCAATAGCTCCTTTGTAATGCTAGAAGTTATGAGCTGAGATATTCATTTCATACTTAGGCCAAAGTTTTGTGTACTGTGTATCAGCGTTTCTAAGGCAGTGTGTGCTTGAAAAAAAATGTACCCATAGTTTTATAGCTGTGAGTCAAGGCTAATGTACCATCTCCCTGTTTCTATTGTTACCGTAATTTGTCACAGCAGGAATGACGAGTTGCAAACAGAAATGTATACGTGCATGAAGTAATATCTTGTCAATGATCTCCATGCTGTAAGAATAGTTTGTTGACAAATTACATCATTATAGTAACAGTTACAAATATGAATTTAAAAGCCACTGTTTCTTTTGCTCTCCTGCACTGCTCCATTCTGACATGTATAATTGAATTTGCCAGGTACAAATCAATGTATCTCAGCATGAAATGGCATGATTGCCCTGATCATGGTGATTAGGCATATCATGCCTCTTCACGCTATGGGAAATTTTTGTTCCTCATGCTTATTTTGCATGGGTTGATTTACGGGGATATGACTCTGTTAGCTTTGAATCGTCCGAATCTTAACATTTTCATCCATTCTCTTGAATCAAGTCCTGAACAAAGTTTTGGAAAAGTATCAGTCGAGGTTTGATGAAACAAAATATCCCAACCCATCCGTGAACATCCATGAACTTTGAGCACTATTAAATATATTATTAAAAGAATATGGCCCAACTGCATTTCTGCTTAGAAGAGGTTGTACATTAAAATCAATTGACAGTGTAAAGAGCACATTAGTAAGAAACCAAAAAGCCAAGGGCCTCATCTCTGAAGGAGCTGGAGAGATTTGCGGCTTAGATGGGTGAAGCTCTTCAGTGGATCGCAAAAGACCAAAAACACTGGCTCATAACCCTGGTAACATTCCCATAGTGAATCATTATGGTAGCATCATGCTGTAGGGTTGCTTTTCATCATATTGGAAGGCTAACCCTGCCAAAGAAACCTTGTCCCAGGCTGCGAGAGACCTGATATTGGGGCAGAGGTTCACCTTCCAGCGGTAGAAAGATCCTAAGGATACTGCCACAGCTACATTGGCAAGATTCAAAACCAAGAACCTGAATGTGTTAGCCAGACCTCAATCTGATTGAGAATCTGTGGTAAGACTTGAAAATTACAGTTCTCCAACAGTCTCTGTCAAATTTGTCAGTGTTTGAGCAATTTTTCCAAGTAGAATGGCCAAAAACATTAGGATCCAGATGTGCAAAACTGATAGAGACAAATCCCACAAGAGTTGCAGCTGTAATTGCAGCCTGAGAAGGTTCTACCAAGTATTGACCCATCTGCTGTACAGTGCCTAGGCTTGCGCAAGGCACTGTTGTTTAGCAGATTTATGAAATACATGGCTATTAATTCATAACATGTGTTTATTCCGCATTCTGTAGCTACTCGACGATCTACACCATGTTCCCTGTCTTCTCTCTGGTTTTGGATAAGGATGTCAAATCTGAGGTGGCCATGCTTTATCCTGAACTTTATAAGGATTTACTCAAGGTAATTGACTTTCTTTGTCCATATCACCTTACAAAATGAAAGCTTTTATCATGACTCTGCTTAACATCCTTGTTATTTTAGGGTCGACCACTTTCCTACAAAACATTCCTCATATGGGTTTTGATAAGCATCTACCAAGGTAAGCTGATTTGAAGGTTCATTTATTCATTGTATTGCAGTGTGAAATGTTTTACGTGTATCCGACTAGCAAACCTCACCAAATAAAAAAGCACTGGGTGTTCTAAATTGAGCAAACTATTTATTTCTACCTCTAAATGAAGCATGACTTTGGAAAGGCAGTGCAGAGATTTGCTAAGAAAACAGAGAAACTCCAAGCTGAGACAATGTGACAGGCTTTAGGAACTCATACAGTCGATGTTGTTTTACTTAAACAAAACTCACCCACATGTTTCCCCTGGTTAGCTTGAATAGTTTATTTGTGTCTATGTTGTGTTTATGTTAAATAACTCAAGGTGGTTTTCCACTTTTGCCCTTTGTGTCCTTTCGAGGCGTGTAACATGGCAAGTGAAGTACTCCACCCAAACCTCACCTTCCCAGCTTTCTATTCCTTTTAATTGTTTGATGTCTGTTTCTGGATGTTTTTTCAGCTTCTTTGGAAAAAAAAAAAAACTTATTTGTTATGTCAGGCAGAGTTTCACTTATTAAGGTATTCCCCCATGAGAGGATTACCATCTGGATAATCCTCTCTTCAATGGTGTTTCACTTGGTATTCAGTTAAATACTGTTAAACTTGATTTTTGCTATAAATCTCAGGACAATTCTTTCTTCTGATTTCAAGGGTTACATTATTTATTTTATGCCAGGAAGCTGTGCCATTGCAAACATTGATAATGTCTTAGAAAATTTGAAAGTTCTGACTGTCTGATCGGACTGCCTGCTTCACTTCTGAAATGCTGGCCTCCCAGGAATTCCTATGATTGCCCAAACAAGTGAAAATCATTTGGAGCGATGACAGGACTGTACGGGGATGTGGCAATAACCGATGTGGCTAGCCGAGTTCCTGTAATGCGCAACTAGTGTTGTGAATGATTCTGTGTGCAGTTCACACAGGCAGATTAGTCTATTTTGCAAGTGGCTGACAAGTTATCCATCGATTTTCAAGGATCATGCATTCCACTTTACAATGGGCTGTGCCGCTTCGGCCAGAATCGTTATTCATATCTTCTTTAAAATGGTTGCACCGTTCACGTTTTACTGTAGCGTCTCATCAACGTGCTGTGCAGTTGGAGTCTTCTGTATACGTCAGTGAGTTTTATGCCTTCATCTAAGAGAAAGTTATTGCAAGTCTCAGTTTGGCTTGATCACCTCTCATATTTTGGTGTACCTAATAATCTGGCAGCTGTATATATATATTTACAGTGTAATTTGATTATGTTCATCTTCTACCATTCAAGTACCTAGTGAATTAGTTATTATATCAACATGATGCCCTGACGTGGAGCTGAGATCTTAAATAAATTATTCAGCACCATGTGACCAGTTAGATTTGTAGAATTTAACAGTGTGATAAAAATAAATGTCTGATATGATAATATGGAAAAGTTGTGTGTATGTCGGTTCTGTTAGAAACGGGTTTCATTTGGTCTAATTGTTCTCTACAGGAAGCATCATCATGTACGGCGCTCTACTGCTCTTTGAGTCGGAGTTTGTGCACATCGTGGCAATTTCATTTACCTCACTCATCTTGACCGAGCTACTCATGGTGGCACTTACGGTGCAGACGTGGCACTGGCTTATGATTGTGGCTGAGCTGCTGAGTCTGGCTTGTTACATCGCTTCACTCGTCTTCTTACATGAGTTTATCGGTAAGAATTCATCTACAAAAACAGATATATATATACGATACAAAAATACTTTTGCCATTGTAATATCATTTTATTAATCATTTAAAGTGAACCAATATTACTTTATGGAATCACGTGAAAAACAACCTATTGTGTAACAACAGTCGAATGTTTATGTCCTTCAAAATTTTATGCCAATTTGTGGAATTTTAAACCTGGTATCGGTCAAGGTCTCATAGCAATTTTCCATCATGACATCCTTTTGCTCGTAAAAGCGTTCTGACGTCAAAACGATTTGAATCAGGTGAAAGAATGCGGCCACATTCCTCCTCACTGTTTCCTTTCTATCCCGGCCAAGAGTTCACTGGAAATGGCTTTTTCCTAACGGTTTTACTTTTTTTTCAAAATTTATGCTTTTTCTCATTGCCCACCCAGACTATGACTAGCGCAGTGAACGCCATACTGAAGGAAATACCACTCGCCTCTGCTCGTTTCCTGCTAGATCAGGACTGTGTCCAAGGTCCGTGTGTTTATCACACAACCTATGTAAAGGGCTTTTTATGACTGAAAGTACCGGTGTTATCCCCAAGAAGTTGTTTTTCCCAGATTTCCTTTGTTGCAGGTACATTATTTGGTTTTTAGATGGTATTTTATTGAGAATTCAATGATTCTGTCTGTGGTTATCAAACCGGATATTAACATCCAGGGTTCATCCTTATGTTTATATATTGAAAGTCAGACACACAATCCTTATGCCACATAATCCATGATGCAATAAAACACATTACATTTTATTTTCACATCTTTGTCCTGTGCTTTGAATTGTTGCCATGTGAAAAAGTTCATGGCAAGCTATAAATTCTCCAAGATAAATAAAAAAATCTCATCACTCCAAATTCAAGAAGTTTTGCGGTTTCTGTGAAGGCCATTTGTTGGTATGTTGCAAGCAGATTGTTTTGTGCTGTGGGCGCAAAAATGGCTTTCTTCCCCCTGCCGACTCCATCATGCAGCCCATTTTTGTTAGCATCTATTTACTGTACATTCTTAAACAGCTGCACCACTTTTTTTTTTTAGAGATGACCATGTTTGCGTTAGGTTGCTTGTGGATTTCCCATTGCGTGTAACCTATTTAAGCATATATAGACATTGTTATTTAAGCAACAGGGGGAGTGATGAATATCAGCACTGCTGTGATGTGGTCGTAGGCATGAGTGTGCAGCCCTGTACGGTAACGTCTGTTTTTAAATAAAAAATTAATTATTCAACATGTTTTTTTAATTGTCCTCTTCCTCTCTTCCACCCACAGATGTCTATTTCATCACCACTCTATCGTTCGTTTGGAAGGTGACCGTCATCACGCTGGTCAGTTGCTTGCCCCTCTATATCCTGAAATACCTGCGCAGGCGCTTCTCGCCTCCCAGCTACTCCAAGCTGACCTCCTAGAACTGATCAGCAAAATCTACGAACAGAAAGACGTGTTACTGGGGTGTGTTTATTTATGTTTTTTTTTTTCTTGTGTGTGTGGGTGACTCACGCAGTTTGCACAGGCTTTGTTTCACTACACGCAGCAAGAATGTCAAGGACCATTCTCTATGGTTTTGTCTGAAATCTACCGCATAATTCCATAAAAATCTTCTCATTTGTGAAATTTGTAGTCCTACCAAAGCTATGCAGCTGAGCTGGGCTTCTAGAGGGCCATCAGAGCTGAATCACAAGGGTACTTTTATGCTTGATTGCTCGAGTGAGTCAATAGTGAGGACTAAACTGTGGAGCTGTGGTCTGCACCGGAGCTTTTGAGAAGCGTGAGAGAAATTCGTTTCAAATTCCTTTATTTGGCAAAAAAGTTAGCGAAAGTTAAAGAGGAAGGAATTTGTGAGTAAAGAATTTAATATAAAAATGTATTTATTTTGTTTGAAAGTTTAAGATTTAACTTGATCATTTCAAAGGTATTACTGTGGAAAGTATTTCTGAAATTGAATTCAAACCCAAAGTGGTTCTAAGGATAATCTTGTGTGTGTGTGTGTGTCGCTGTGTTGATGCAGATCTTGAATTCATATTTGTCACTGAGCCCCTCTAGCATAGTTGCGCAGTTTTTTTTAGCATGTTGTTTTGTCTCAGACGGCGGTGTTGGTTTGGGCGTAAGGTTACAGAATACCAGTGTGTTGTGTCTAAAGACCACGGTGAGTGTAACACCACAAACAAAATGCTATTTTAGCTTACAGCTCTCTTTTCTGGTCCCTCTGGCCATGTCCACTCTCATGGTGACCTCTGGTTTCCCTCTCACTCGTTGCATGAATGAGTAAATTTCAGGCAGAACACTAACCACGTTTTCCGCTGACGGACACTTTTACTGCTCCCGGTCTATGTCTGTATAGAGCACATCACACAGACTCATGGGGCCAAATCACTTTTGCACGTCTGCATTTCACGTGGTTCTATCATATCAGGTTAGTTAATGAGCTAAAATGATCTAACGTTTCATATCGATTAACTGAATTTCAGTGTGTGGATTAGTTCAAATGTCATTGTTTGTAAGTTAACAATAGTGATGGTCTGCCATTTGTGCCACTTCGACTATGTGCCATAGTGACCACTTTTGTTGCTTTCAGGGGTGCCAACATTTGCGGTTTAGCCATAGCATTTATGATTTTTGACCTGTAGTATAAAGATACACGAACACATAACTCAGACCTCCGTCTAGGAAAACAACAAAGAAAGTGGAAACTGGAAAAAGGAAAGATGGAAAGGTCTGGTCAACCCTGACTACAGCAGGTGGCATTGAATCAACATGACTGCTTATAGCATTAACAGGAAAACAACAAAAAATATCTTTAACGACGAGTTGTTTAAAGCTGTATCAGCCCTAACATTACAACCCAAAACATTATGCCCAATATTGTGTAGATTACACTTGTTCCCCCAAAAAGGCTCTGATCCCTCAAGGCATAAAGGCGTCTTAAGGTGTGCTGCGGTGTCTGGCACCAGGACATGAGCAGATGTATCAGACTTGTTTGTCCAGCTTATCCCATGGATGCTCGATCACATTGAGATCTGGAGAATTTGGAGCCCAGATCAACAACCTTGAGCTCTTTGACTGGTAACAACCAGCTGTGTTTGGCTTATAATCACCATCATGGCCAGGTTTATTTATTTTTTTTCAGCAATTTGTGCAACTTTTTATGGGATCAGACTGTTCAGGCTTTCCCCATGGCCATAAATGAGGCTTGGTTGCCCATTATGCATGACGCCAGTTTACTTGTATATAATTGATAATCAATTATATTGAGTTCACCTGACGGTGGTATACTGATCTACTGATATATATGCCACTATTTCCATTAGGTCTGTCAATTCATGGACATATTAGCTTGCCCAATCTTTAACACTGTCTATTAAGTTTATTTATATAATATAATTGCTAACAAAAGTTGAATATGGAGGCGTCCGTGGTCATGAAGTGTATTCCTAAGCCTCAGTTTTGTGAACCAACCTCTGATTAACCTCGCAGTTTTTTTTTTTTTTTCCTCACAATGTTGGCACCTCTGCATACAAAATGCTCTCTGTCTTATAATCATTTTAAAGGTTTGTCCTCCTGGTGCAATAAATTCTATTCAAGAAGGGAGTAACTAGAAAATTGCATACCAAATCATGTTCTCTCAAAAAGCCTGTGCAAGAAAAAAAAAAAACATGTATATTGCAGTAAATAATTCCTTAATGAATGATAATTCAAACAGCATATTTTGCTAGGTATTGAAGCAAGGACCCATTTGTCACAAATGCATCAACTTTATATTACTAATGACTTTGAAATCTAGACTAGAATAAAATGCTGTGTATTTCATGTGATTTCTGTTGCTGATATTGTTATTCGTTTTGTAAATGGCTGGACTACTTTTTACTAGGCAATGCATTGTGAATTGCTGTGTTGTAAATAACCAAAAAAAAAAAAAAAAAGGATTTTATTTATTAACATTTCTTATTTACGTTGGAATTTGCACAATGATAAATGCAGAACAAAAAGGGACAAAATAACTGAGTCTCAGTGTTGAAATAAAGATGGAGTTTTCTTATCATGGATTGAGTTTGAAGTGTGATTTTAATGCTCTGAATTTCAGCAATTGAATAATAATATTTATTTATAACATTTTGCTTTAAATTTGTTTTTTTTATGAATATATGGAATATTTTAATAAATGTGTCTTTCTCTCTCCCTCTTCACCAAGAGAGTTCACAAGGAGAGCAAGTTTCAGAAGCATTTAATTTATAGACACGTCAGGACCTCGATTATGTAACGTCAAACGTAAAATAAGGAATAAATTGTAATTCTACGAAATCTGTGTGCAATTTAAATTAGCATGTCTGCAAATAGTTTATTTCTTACCGTCCTTAATACACTCTAATAATGGAAATGTTTCTTTGGGCTGTTGGCATTGAGCTAAATTTTAATGGGAACCATAACATCTGTAACTCTGTGTCCAAATTAACAGCTAGGCCCCGTAATTGTTTCAATCCTCGTACAAGGTGGAAAAATACTGAGCGCAGTATTGCAGTGATGGCTGGCTCCACACAATTGCACATGTAATATCTTAGCCGTTCCAGTGTGAGTTTTTTTTCTTTTCTTCTTTTATCTGGGTAGATTTAATTAACATATATTTATACTTTCTTACATTATTTCTAATCTCTCTTTGTTAATATTGTCTTTTTGAAAACAGTTTAAAATATGTCAAGAGTTGCTTGGCTATATCTTATCCTTTGCCATTTCGCATTCAGTTTAGTATATCAGGAAAAATGTAATACTCTAAAAATTATGACAGTTATGTTATAAAAAGAAATCATTTGCAACATGGAATTTTGTAGTGCATATTTGTCTTGTTACTCCGAGGTCATTTTATTTTTGCCATGATCTTCTGCCAAAGGTAGAAGATCCTATCCTATCCTTTGCCAAAATTATGAATGCCAAAAGTACATATACTGTACCTTGGCTAAAATAATTAAATCTCCAAAATATTAAATTAACTCTGCACGTTTCATGTTATCATGGATGTTTTTTGGTAAGTCATTTCAAAACAAATGATTATATCCTAATTATGTTATGTTGTGCCAAAATTTTTACTTCTGTACTTTACTAGATGATGAATGAATTAACTTTAGTCCTGAACCCCAAGACAATGATAACGGATCTGGTAAAGAAGTGAAAGGCATTAAGTACCAAATATATACAGCCACCATTATTCCACCCTCCACCCCGGCATACCTGGTCTAAAAGTCTGTTGTGCAAGGAAAGAGACCAAGAGTTAAGACAAGCCTTAAAAAAAGCTAGACTTAAAGTTTGCAACTGTTGGGTGAGTATTTAATCAGAGAACCTGAGAAACATGCTACAAAGGTGTTTGACAAGAAAAGAAAGTTACTTCCAAAGATACTAAATTAATTTTAAATAACAGACTGGCTTAAAAACAACAACGTGAACATATCAGACTGGTCATTGCAAAGCCCCGACCTGAATCCTGTAGACAATTTGTTGCATGTCTGAGCAAGAAGGCCAACAAATCTGACTGAGACAGACCTGTTTTGTCAGGAGGACTTGCCTTGAATTCCAGCAAAGTATTATGATATTAAATAAGGTTTCCACAAAATATTTCTAACTTGTGTTTTCTCAGGTGCGTTACTGTTTTTTATGCATGAAGTTCAGAGTGTGTGTGTTTGGCTGGTGCACCAATTATTCAGGTGCCCAGGTTCTTAAGCGATGTTGCATCACTTCCTGTGTACTTCATTCTTCCCTTGAACAACCTTCAATATTGTCATGACATGTGAACATAAATGCTATGTAAATGCTATTACAAACGGAGGAGAATGAAAATAAACAGTGGAATCCCCATCACCACCTACACGAAAATGTAGCTGTCATCTTTTGTACACAGCACAAAAAGATACCACAATATCTTCACAGACGGATTTGGACTTGTCCCGTTGGGTTGCACTTACTATCACATTCTTCTCCTTTTGTCCTGACAAAAACAGAAGATTTGCTTGATGACAGACTGCTCAAAAGAGACGTTTGCTGAGCATGCACACACCCTAGACAGGGTGTCTATTTATAGACTAGCCGAGTGAGAACGCTTTGATTTTCCTTTTACGCCTACTCTTGGTGAGGAAAGCCCTCTCAAGTGTTTTACCCGTAACTTGTAAGCAGGAATAACAACATCTGGCGCTCTCAATCGGCAGTCGCTTCTTCATTGACACAACACCACGACTAATGGCAATTGTAACCTGGACAAAGTTGTACAATTTACATGTATGCTCCTTGGAATTCTGGATTTTTAATGATGTGGAGGTGTTGATTAATCTCCTTTAACAGATCGTCTGATAGTTGTAAGGCTGCAAGGAAAATCACAGGTCGAATTCTTATATTATACTGACTGTAGTGACTGTTAACATGCATAAAATCCTATGTGATCAGATTGGGCTAAACATAGACTGTTTAGTGATAACATTGATTAAATGGTGACAGGATCATGGGCACTCAGTGGACATCACTGACACCCAAGGCTCATCTGTCCTGATGGTCAGCTGGCACAATGCACAGCACTCTCAGTGCACCACAGCCCACCATTTCTGGGTCTCAGCAGGCAAGGAACTCAAAGTTGAAGACCTTGCCTAACCCAAATTCCCCAGATCCCTATCTGATAGGGGCCCCTAACCACAACCCACAGCACCCAAAGAATCTGGTGCCAATGTCCTGGTACCAGACACCACAGCACACACCCCTACAGGTCTTGTGGAGTCATGCCTCGATGAACCAGAGCTGCCCTTACATCGGATTCTACACTTGTTGGCCAAGGACAGAAAATCAAAGGCTACAGTGGGCACAGATTTATAGACCAACAATCTTGCAATGATCAAAATCTGTCAAATAGTTTTGCATGATATTTTGCATGGCACACCGTTGGTCAATTGTTGAACGATTGAACAGGCGTTCCTATTAAAGTGTCCAGTGAGTGTTTGCTGTACTATTTTTTTTTTATAGCCCTCAACACGCCCAGACATTTATGTTTTGGTATTTGAGTATCGATTTTGACTTGTCCTCACGCGGATAAATGCTATTTTGTGTATTTAGTTGTTTTGCTATGAACCCTATCCCAAGGGTGTGACAGAAAGAATCGTTGAGGAGTGACACTGACTGGTGTTTATCTCGCCATCTCAGGCGTTCAGAGTTTCACCACTCCTCGCAAAAACATCCTTGGAGGATAAATCTCAGAAAGAGACACTTTTTTTGTGCATTAATCCCTGTGTGGGTGATCAGGGCAGAGTCGTCTTTTCCCATTCACACTGGAAACAGGTCGGGATCTTGAATAGATTCCTTTTGTGTGAGGGGATACTGGATTTTATTTCAGAAGCTTTAAATGATCGTTCCTACTGGTGTGGAAAAATACCAACTATTTCATTTTTTCCAAGTGAACCCATGCATTAAATTTCTTCACACAGCCATTTGCAGATCAGCTTTACCGATCTTGGACAGCAGTGTTATTTCGTCCTATGCACAAATTGACAGAACTCAGCGCTTAAAAATGTCACTTTTGGTCCAGTTTGAGTGGAAAACAGCCTTACTTAATGTTGGGATTTTAAGCACAATTCCCTATTTTTTAGTCTAAGTAACACTTCAGTGTTACTGACTGTCCTGTACTTCTGATGACAACATAGACAAGAAATAGTGCATTAATTAGAAGGCATAATGCTAATGTATTATAATTTACAATTGCTTTTAGAAATTGAAGGAGGCACAGTGGTGCAAACCTCACACATTACCCTCTCACAGTTCAATCCTGAACTTTGTAACTGTGTGAGTTTCAAATATTCTCTTAATGTCCATGATATCCACTGAATATCCCAGTACTCCAGAGTACTCCATTCACAAGCAGACAAAACACATAGCCGTTTACACCTGCCACTTTGAATGCATCCCCGGTGACCAATTGTGATTGGCTTTCATACATCATTTCCGCTGGAGAAAGTTTTATTACGTCAATCATTCACTGCATTTGTTTTCAAGCAGAAATATCCTCTGAATCTCCTAGTTTTGTAAAGGCTGATTAAACATTTTGATTGCTTTAATATTATAAATGAAGAAAAGATCATGAAAAATTATAATGAAAAGCTGTTGCTTTGTTTTGTGCTAGCTGTGGAGACCTCTACCTTTCTTTTTTTTTCTTTTTTTTTTTTAGATCAGTCTCCAATAATCTTATAATAATTGTCAATTTTCCAGCTAGGAGGATGACGCAGTCGATTTGGCCACCCTTCAGTTGATTAGATGCTTTTTTGCTCACATTGTAAATATTACAAAGATAAGTGAAACGTTATCCACACTCCGGTTATATTAAAACATCTATTGGCCAGTCACTGCTGTGCAGGTATGAATGTGTTCCATCATTTCATTTTTGACTGTGGTCCAAGCGAAAATTAATGCCTCACTTGTGATTTGCATTAAAAAAAGACTTTCACCTGTTTGGTCCCCTGGAAGCAGCTCTACAAGGACAAAGATTCACTTCTGATGAAGAAGAAAAGACAGCGGTGCATTCATAGCTTTCAGTCTGAAACATTTATTGAGGGAAAGCTTGTTGTTTGTATTGAGAAGCAAGGAGATTATGTAGAAAAATTTGGTATTTGTCTTTTCTAAAGATTAATTAAAATAAACTCTACAGCCAGTGTGCGAATAATTCTTGACTCACTCTTGTACATGGTCATAGTCATGTGCATCTCAGACCCTCTCTGGTTATAGCGACTGGATCACAGTCTGTCCCTGAGATAGGATCACCCAGCATGCACGTTAATGCTGGGTGTGAATGTGGGTTTCCTCTGGGTTCTCTGGATTCCTCCCATCACCCAAAAAAAAACTGGCAGAAGAATATTAACCACTCTAAATTGCACCAAGTTGTGAATGAGTGTATGAATGTTTGTGTAGGTGAATGTGCCGTGCAATGCACTTGCATCCTACCCTGGAGCCTCATAGGCTCTAAATTTGTGGAACCAAGATGAAGGGGTTACTACAGTAACAATGAATGATTGAATGATCCATCCAATGATAACTGTGGTGTATAAACTTTAATTTACTTATTAAACCAAAATACATACATTTTGTTAGTAAAGTCATTAGTTCATAGTTTTCTTAACCAGAAAGGTTTTTTGATGTCATTGTAATACCAAAACTTGGGGCAGTGATAGCACAGGCTCTGGGTTTCTGACCGGAGGGTCATGGTTAAAGCCCCACCACTGCTGAATCACAACTGTTGGGTCCTTAAGACTCTTAAAGACCCTTAAACCCTCCATTGATTACACGTTTATAGGGTTTAGTAACACATCAGTTGAAAGGTACTTCTGTATCATTGTGAGCCCCAGATACACCAGCAGTGACTTAATAATTAAAAGTTCTTTTTTTTATTCTGAAAACATTTGAAATGCTTTACATAAGCCTTACAACATTTACTGTATATCAATCAAAACACTAAAGAATAAAAAAATTAAGCTAAGGTAAAGTATGCATGTAAACCTAACTTATTAAGTTATATATAGTAACTGTTTTAAGTAAATTACTATAAAGTTGTGCCTGTTAAACACATGTTCATTTTGTATACAGAGAAGTCAGTGTGGGGAGCGTGCAGAACATATCACTCCATTCATTAGACTCAGTGTCACATATCACCGAGTTTTCCAGCATAAACTTTTTATTTTTTTGAAGAGCAGAGCCGAAGCGGCCTAGTCTCTGCCCCAAGCCCTGTGTCATTTATCTTGGCTTGTTTCGATATCCCAACATTTAGCAGCTTCCTCCACAGGGCACCGAGAGAAGCTGTTAATGTGCCTCATTACATTTTCTTGAAACATTTATTGTGGAAGGTTACCAGAATGCATTTATTTGACTTCTTTTAATTTTAATGACTTTTTTTAAGACTATCATTAAATTTGCTTTAAAGACAGGGTAACAAATAAGAAGGCCAGTTTGGCTTTATATCATTATGAAACTCTTATATTGCCTAGAACTCAGTACAATTAAAGTTTCAGAACAGAGTGGTATACCATATGTACTTCCTGTGATGGTGTCCCATGAAATTATTACTTTAAGTGCCATGTTTAGATCTGCTGGTACCAATAAACAAGTACAGCATAGAGGAGCAGAAACTTTTTCTAAGTTCTAAATAAAACTGAATTTTAAATGGCAAGAAAGCAATATCTATTGAAAAGCCAAATCAAAACTTTTGTCAGAAATATATTGCACTGACCTGACCGGAAGATTCATACACTCATAGCTAATTAGTTGAAGTGAAATTGTAAATAGCTGGAAAAAAAAGATCTATATTAAATTTAGTAAATCTCAGCTGACATTATATTTCCTTCCTTGAATGAGAATGTTCTCGCACTTCAGATCTAATCAAAGCTTCTATAAGTATATCAGAATGTACATTAACAATGGCTAATTATTAAATCATTTGCTTTATTTAATATGCATCTTAAGTTAAAATGTATTGTATTAAAGTGATTGTACAGAAGTTGATTCCAGTGTTGGATGCCACATGAAACATCCTGAAACATGTATGACATCATAGCAAAATCAACCAGAGCGTAAGAGAACAAAAAATATT
Organism: Clarias fuscus; assembly: GCA_030347435.1. Lineage (NCBI taxonomy): Eukaryota > Metazoa > Chordata > Actinopteri > Siluriformes > Clariidae > Clarias > Clarias fuscus. The sequence continues at coordinate 9,739,649 of CM059221.1, forward strand.
TGTTTTTAGTAAATGTACAAGCACTAGCACTAGCCTGACCTGAGCTGTGGGTGTGTGTACGTGTGTCCTGTGATGGGTTGGCGCACATTTTGACACCCATGCTCTTTGTTTGCTGAGATAGGCTCCAGACGACCTGCAACCCTGATAGATGGTATAGCCAATAGATGGATGCATGTTCCCCAGAACCCTGAACCCATGTGCTTGTATATATTTCAGTCATAAGATGCGAAAAAGAAATTAACTACACATCAAGTAGTTTACTGATATAACAGCAAATGTCTGCAATATTGTTATTGTTATGTTGATGGAAATAAACATATTTTTGTGAACTATTGATTGTGAAGTCCCAAGACACCAAATCCAGATTATGTGTGTGTGTGTGTGTGTGTGTGTGTGTGTGTGTGTGTGTGTGTGTGTGTGTGTGTGTGTGTGTGTGTGTGTGTGTGTGTGTGTGTGTGGAGTGAAGGGGTTCTTTGGATAGTAAGCGAGCGTTTTAGTATCCAAGATCTAAGAAACACTTTGTTGTAGGGCTTTAGAACCATAGACACTTTGAGCATTCTTCCGAAAAGACAAGCCGAAGAACCTACAAGGGCTCTAGGTACAAGATTATTTTAACATTGTACCATTACCGATGAATGGCATTGTTGGTTCAGTGGTTCAGGGTTGCATCAGGAAGGGCATTTGGCGTAAAACCTGTGCCAAGTTGTGTGCGTATCAGTAGGTTTGTTGTGGCGATCCTTCGATGGGAGCAGCCGAAAGTCCCACGACAACTATTACACATCAAATCATCATAAATACTCCATATAATATGTCAGAAATTTAATGTCACATTCTCCATAAAGATATGGTATGCAAAAAAATTTTTAATGTCACATTCTCCATAAAGACATGGTATGCCATATATAATATGTGCCATATATAAAACATATGCCATACTTTCGGCACTGGGCTAATGATATACTGCGCTACTGATTGGAGGGTTGGGAATTCAAATCCCAGTTCCATAAATCTGTCAGTGTTGAACTGTTTTGCAAGGTGCTTAAGCCCTTGTATCTTGTTTTGATTGTGAGTCACTTTGGATAGTTGGATAGGTGTCAACCAAGCATTAATTTTCCATACTACTTATTACTACTTGGGTCATGGAGGCCTATACCAGGGGACTCGACCCACAAGGCGCCAAACACACTGGGATGCCAACCTGTCGCAAGGCACAAGCGCACACTCATTTGAAATTTGAAGACACCAATCAGGCTACAGGAAAACAGAGAATCCAGAGGAAACCCACAAAGCACAGGGGAAACATGTAAAGTTCACACACAGGGACTGGAGGCGATATTTGAGCCCCTGTCCCTGGAGGTGCTGGGCAACCATGCTGACCACTGAGCCTCGGCCCCTAAGGATATACTGTAAGTGTAAAAAGGTAAATGTCTAAAAACCTTATATTTTCTGTAAGAAAATGCTGTATTAAAAACCGTGATATTTGATGATTATATTATGAATTCATACGGCCCCAGCCCTAGTCTGGACATCACAGCCCCCCCCCCCCCCCCCCCTTTTTTTTCATCTGTGGCTTTGCCCCCATCCCCTGCATCTCTAAAATTTTCCATTAGGAAACACTGTCCTGAATGGAAACTTTGAAATGAACGAAATGCAGTAACGTAACCGAATCAATCCAACCATTTTCCTTCTTCTCCCCTCCCAGATCATGAAAGACATCGCTGTGTTAGAATTCGCCGTCCGAATTTAAACCCAGCTGGGTCTAATTCGCATTTTTGTGTGTATGTATTTAAACATGGCTCCTGTTTTCTCCCTTGCACTGATTTCTCCCGCGTTACAATGAGCTTCTTGTGCGCGAGCGGCGCGCGAGCGCGAGGGCTTCTTTGGCGCGCGCGCGCCGCCTACGTCATGGATTCCTGAGCTGTGTGGGCTCCGCAGGAAAAGCCCTGCTGCCTCCGACATGGAGCCGCTCCAGGGTCGCCATGGAGACGCCCATAAACAGGAGGAAACACTGAGGGAATCCCGTTATTTTACAGCATTGGCCCATATTATAAACAGCCCGAGCAGGGAAGGAAGCCGCTCTTGGTGCTCAAAGTAAATCCTCGAAGCAAGAGAGAAAAGAAGGCTGTTGAAGTTCCACGATTTTTTAGTATCCATCTAAGGGATTATTTTTCTCTTACGTTTTTTTTTTTTACCTCCCTGTTATGACGCGTTTCATTTAAAAAAAGTTTTAGTTTGAATTGTATAAAATCTTTCTACTCCAAATGTTTAGAGAGACTTGGGGACTGGCGCAATACCACAGCATGAGGTCGATGGATCAAGGTATGGATGGCGCGTGCAGAAATGTGGTGATTAACTGGTAATCAACGTATTTGATATATTTTTTTTGTTTAACTGTTTATTTTTCATTTTAAATGATAAATAAAAGATGGTGTTCAATGCTAAAACATGAAAATATACAATGCCTGAGAGGTTGCATGGGTGCACGACATAATATAATGTTGAAAATGCACTTAAGGATAACTTAAAAAGGCTGGGCCACAGGGAGATTCCTTGCATTGCGTGTGTAAGCAGGAATCTCCAACAGCATAACACGTCTGACACCTTATAAAGCCTAGCTCTGTAAACGCACACGAGGTTTATCTGACCGCTCGTCACTGTGCTGCACTTCATTTTGACCGAGACTTTGATTAAAAACATGCCTTCATAGACACACAGGGCTTGGTTTTGTCTTGTGTCTGGTGTATGCTACGTGTCAGTAGGTGGTGAGGGAAGCCCGTCGCTTTTTATACGGCGCAGGACGCCCACCCGCGCACCTTGCGTGTGCTTACGTGTGTCGCGCTGGCACGAGGACGCGTGTTAAAAACTACACGTACAAGCACAAGCACAGATCATTTCTCCTAAGAGCTACCGAGCAAATGAAGTTTTCCTCTGGAGGTAGTCCGTTTGGCTGTCGCGTGCTGACATCTGTGCGAGATGCTCCAGGTGCGCTTCACCACCACATGACATGAGTGCAGGTAGACATGGACATCAAGACTGCTCACTTGTTTGTTTATATATAAAATGCTTCATTAACTAAGATAGGGATCTTAATGGATGAATGGATCATTAATGGATTGACATAATCATTATATCCTGATGCTTATGGTGAACTCTTTTCAAATGTCAAGTAATGTGTTTGTTTATTCAACAATCATGGCTTATGACACATTATTCCTGGCACTAAGACCTGATATTTACTGTACCTACGATGGCATCCTGTCTGGGTACATAAATGCACCTTATTGGATTTTGCGGTTGCACTGGAGAACTGAGAATGTTTAGGCGATTGCATAATTTTTGTTTCATAGCATTGCATGAATATTTTTTTTATGTATGATGGGAATGCATCATAACGTAAGAGAGCGGTGCTAAAACCTTCATGCCCGTCTTCTGTCAGTGTTTTGTGTTGAACACTCGGGGGCAGCAGCACTTAGGATCACAACCTGTGCCCAAAACTCGTTAAAATTCTCGTTAAAAGGAACAGTGTCAGCTATCAACAGGCGGCGTTCATTTACCACTTGTACTGTATCTCTGGTATCTTCATGGTCCTAAGCGCAGAGGCACGCCCACTCTGTCTATCCTCTGAAGGTGAGGGAGGAAGTTACTGTTTTTGCGTCTCATGGCTGCATCACTTTAACGCACGGAGCGCGTTAACGTTCTCTCTGATCTCCACATTTACACGCCCGATTTCTCCTGTAATTTCATGGTTCAGACTTTGAGGCAACTTGCAGATAAGGCAGATGAGCTCTTTATACGAGTATAAGGAGGAGTGCTGTGAGTTTGGCCTCTCTGGAGACCTCACTCAAGTGAACTCCGAGGAGCTGGAGTTTGAGGACCTGTTTAACTATGAACCACGTGAGAGCGACTTTCCTTCTGGAGATCTTAAAGGTCTGTTTTCACTTATTAGTCTCCTACTTCTGAGGTGTGTGTTAGTGTCTGTGGGTGTACAGTACAGTATGGAATGGATGTGATTCATGTTGCACTGGAGTGCAGTTGCAGTGCAGACTGTGCCAGTGCTTCGGACAGGACAAGTATCTATTAAAGTGCAGTGCCTTTTAGTTTTGGGGTTCTCCTTGCTGTTGTTTCTTTTATGTTTAAGGTAAAGTATTAGATATTTAGGATGGCAATTTTTTTTTTATGAATTTGAGATGATTGAATATTAGAAATGTTTGGAAATACCCAACAGCTGTTCCTCATTTTCAAGTTCCCCATTTATATTATTTTTTTAAGCCAGTTCCAAAATTTTTAAGCCAGTTCCTTCTGTTTCATTCTTTATCTCTTAATTTGACGGCACCACAATTCAAGGGTCACAGTCTGCATGTTTTCTGTTGCATTATTGTTCTGTTTAAGTATATCATGGCTAAGGTATGTTGGTATAATGTTTTCATATGAAATGCACAATATGCTATTGTTTTCATTACTTAATTTTATATCCAGTCTAAATTTAATATTACCCACAGTATCAAGTAGCTGATGAGATAGTAAAATACCTTTCTGTACCATTTTCTTACTTTCCTTGTTTTTCAGGCCATGTTTGGATGCCTACATTTTACATTTACAGATGATAAACACAGTTATATTTGGCACAAAAGTAAATATTATAAAACCAATTTGTGTTATGTTAAAATATCTCATGGTAATATGATGGATTATTATACCAACCAAGCCTATTACTGACCATATTTGTCCATGTCCTCTTGCTTTTTCAGATGACACTGATCTCTCCCTACACACACATCCTTATCCCTTGGACGAGGCTTCCCCCTACACCGAAAATAGCACCGAGGCTCTTTCTGCCTATGCTCATCTGGAGCCTAAAAATTACATAGAGCATGTGAGGTCTGCTCCCCAAGCTGTGAGTCCCAGGATCGAGATCACGCCATCACGCGAGCATCATAGCCATGGGCACAATTCACTCCATGACCAGCTGGTGAATGTCAGCCCTGGGCCTACACTCACTGTTCCTGGTCTTGACTGTGCTGCCTATCGAGAACCTCAGTGCCTGAGTCCAGCGAGCAGCAACTCCTCTGCCTCGTGGCACTCTGAGACATACTCGCCCTTTGCATCACCCTGTGTGTCCCCAGGTAGTGGGCAGGCCTTGGCTGGAGAGCTGTGTCCCCGCTTTCAAAATATCCACACAGGGTCCCCTCGCACCAGCCCAGGCACATCTCCCCGCACCAGCCTGGCCGAGGAGAACTGTTCATCCTCAAGGCCCAGTTCCCGTTCTACATCGCCTCAGGGCAAACGCACTTACGACATGTACAGAAACCCCAATCTGGTGGCTGTGGCTCGATCAAGGAGTCCTTCGCCACATGGCAGCCATAATGACCGCCATTCCAGCACCCATTATGGTTCCAACAGTCTCACAGAGGTTGTTAATGGGTTTGGGTCAGGGTCAGTACCCACAAAAATTGTGAGATCCAACCCGACGGCTTACACTATATACCCAGACAGCCATGGAGAGAACTACCTGGTGGAGCAAGATGTCAAGACCAAAGCGGAGCCATACTTTGTCATTCCATCAATCTGGCCCAAGGTGGTGCCTGGAATCTGCAGGTAGATTTGTTCATCACAAATCTTTTTTAGTATATTATATTATACTGTACTATATTATAGTATATTATACACCTGACTGGACAAGAGGCATTTCACGAGGGTTGAATAGGGAATAACATCACTGGGACATTTAACTATATGTATCACTCTGACGCTTACCAGGTGTTCTAATAGCCATTAATTACACTAACTGTCAATCACCAACATAGCTGTAGTGTATGTGGTGTGTGCACAGTTACCGCAAGACCAGTAACAATGCTCCAGCAGCACTACACCCTAGCTCTTCCAGTCATGGAAGGATATATGTTGGCAGAGCCACTTAACTTTTTAAATGAACAAACTAATCGAAATCTATTGATAATAAATGGCATTTGTACAAGCAATCTTTGTGCCTATAACCACATTACAGCTGTGCTGATATTCAGTACAACAGCACTCCCTTTCATGTATATGATACAGGAAGATATTTTACTTTCACATTTAGAGACAGATCTGTTAAACACTAAGCATTACTGTAAATGAAACGTATGAACGTGTCCCGAAAGACTTTCATAATGAGAAGGCATGCGTTTACTTCTTAGCATTCTCAGGTACATGTCAAGAAACGTGTACATTTGTGGTATAAACGTTTTGGGGACTTTTGGTGAAAATCTAGGTGTGACTTTCTTCCACAGCATCCCCGTTACCTCTTTGCCTCCTCTGGAGTGGCCTCTTCCCAGTCGCACAGACCAGTATGAGCTGCACATCGAGGTGCAGCCCAAACCACACCACAGGGCACACTACGAGACCGAGGGCAGCCGGGGGGCCGTTAAAGCTCCTACTGGAGGGCATCCAGTGGTCCAGGTGTGTGTTTTTTCACGTAGCATTTTTATCTGTGTGTTTTTCCTGTCATAATGATTGAAATAATAGAATTGACGTAAGTATTGTAATACTATTTTAATGTATGTACACAAAAGACAATTTTTCTTTTGCACTGTATTAAAATTGTAAAACAACACTTTTCATGAAAATAATATTATTGACACCAACATTGGTGTAAAGTAGAATCTTTGAATTATTCACACCAATGTGCAGGGTGTCAGAGGTAAATACGGACCTAGAAATAGTGTAGAATTTTGAATAATAACAGGTACTGTACTTACAACAGTTTTGAAATATTTAAAAGAGTTTTTTTACTCGCTAAATTTCAAACCCAATTACAACATCAAAAATATCCAACAAATGGAAAGAAAAAAAAACAAAGTGCTTTGGCAGAGGAAGACATTTGCAAACATATATATACAGTAAGTGACAGTGGCTTTGCTTTGTGTTATGGAAACATTGGCCTGTCTCAATGCTCTCTGCTTGTGGTGGGTTGGCGGCTTATGCGTCATCCTTGTCCTACATCTGCAGGTATCAGATCAGTGTGTAGGGAGAGATCAGATATCAGGTATTTATTTGTTTATTTATTTATTTATTTATTTATTTTTGCTTGCTTGTTTGCATGTTTGTTTGTTGTATATTATATATGGGAAACAGAGAGACCCCGTGTGCAGTGCTAAATCACCACATCAAGCAGGTGTAGAATAGTAACGAGAAACATCACTAAGTGTGTTTAAAAAATGATCAGTCTGAGAATGTGGCGAGTCCTGGAATGGGCAGAGAACCGTGTTTATGATTACAGCAGCACTTCCTAGGTAGACGTGTACAGTATCCAGGTGGGATTATTTACTGAAATGAGGAGTCCTGAGCATGAATTGCTTAAAACGTGCAAGTTTTAGAAGCTGAAAAGGGGTTACAGGTAAAGTTCTAATCTGAATTTACGGATGAATCAGGCGGTTCCAGAAGTCCTTATCTCAAGCATTCATTTCACGAATGAAGCCAAACAATCTGGCGATAGAATAAGAAGATTTTAAGCCTGTAATTAGTTATTATTTATAGATATAGGCTTAATGGTCATAGATTAGGTAGCCTTTCCTTTGTTTACCGTATCATCACTTATTAACCCTTTTAACTTAGTCACCCTATAAGTGACCACATTTGGTAACTTACAAATGGCAGCATCAGTGCCTCAAGAAAAAAAAAAAAACATGTATTTGTTGGAAATTTTCATTAGTCCCTTGGTTTTTGTTAAGTACTGATCTAGTTCACTTCTTGCTTGTGTATGTTTGTGTGTCAGTGTGTATGTGACTCTGTGTGTGTATGGGTGGGTGGATATGTGTGCTACAATATGAATGAACATATTTGTAGAAAATTTGTATTTTTGCAGCTTATACCTTAGAAAGGCGAGAAACCATAAAAGACAAAAGATTCACTTACCCTGATTTGCAACATTAAAATGACAACAATGGAAAATGGAAATTTAGATTTGTCCAAGTATTTGAGTGCAGTATAAAGGCTTAATCCATATATATTGCAGTGTTGAGTTGTTTCTAACGTTTAACTACCGAATATATCCATATCCAGGAGGCATTTTCCATCCATCCATCCATCCATCCATGGGACCCTGAATGTAACTTATGTCAAAAAACATGTGGCATTGTAAATATTATATTTACGGTTGAATCATTGTGGAATGTACATTGAATATCGACACAGAAGCCCTTGTGTGTGTGTACATAAACATCTGCATTTGTTACGATTGCTCAGAAATCTTGATATTTTCAATTTGTTTCATTTTTTACTCTGAGATTTCTTTATTATCTTTATTTCCACCGTATAGAAACGGTCAAGATTCTTACATATACCAGATGTCACATCTAGGCATGTGCGTATAGATGGATTCAGCAATTAAATACGCACAATATTATTGTTTTAAGTATAACAAATGATGTCAGTAATGGTGACATGACTGTTTCATTGCATTGGATTTGCTTCTATATTGTGTATAGTAGTGTGCTATTTGCCATTGTTTTAAATGTGGTGAGTAGTTAGGTATTTATGTGTGTGTGTGTGTGTGTGTGTGTGTGTGTGTGTGTGTGTGTGTGTGTGTGTGTGTGTGTGTGTGTGTGGTGACAAACAGTTTGCCCAGTTAAGAGAGGCAAGAATAACCTGTGCTTTCAGAGATCATCACAATTCTTTTCATATAATTTATAGTCATTTCTACTGAAATTGAAGCTCTAGTATTACCAGGATGCAGTTGAGTCTATGTGTGTTTGCCAGAACGATAAAGTAAGGTGTTTTCACAGTCACAACGACTCGATGCTAAGCTTTGGATTATCAAATATAAGTAATTGACCAATGTTAACTGTGTAAGGAAAAAAAAAAAAAACTGCCATAATATGTCTCACCTGACTTGTCTTTCTGTACGACTTCCAGGTTTCCATGACAGACTGATTATTTTCTTGGATTTTCATTGACTACAGTGGTAGACTGGGGTTAATTATATTCTCATGTGTGGGTCCTGTCAGTATAACTGCAAATTATTTAGCTACTGCTCATTTGTGCTTCTGGGGGTTTGGATAATTTTAGTTGCTTCTTCATGCTTTGTGGTTTTTGCACACTTCCTTCCGATGTAGTCCCTTGGTTTTTGTTGAGTACTGATCTAATTTGCTTCTTGCTTGTGTATGTTTGTGTGTCAGTGTGTGTATGTCTGTGTGTGTAAGGGTGGGAGGATATGCGTGTTACAGTATGAATGTCCTTCTCAGAATTAACATGACTCTCCCTTAGTTTTTATGAATCAAGAATATAAAGGAGAAGCTTGTTTGTTTTGATCTGTGAGCATTTGAAAAATATTGGCTGATGTTCTTGACATGCCGGCTGTAACTCCTCATATGCATTCATTCTTAAGATATCCTGAGCACTGTTTCAGAAGACAATGCTGAAATAACTGAAGTGAGACACTTCAATTTAAGTTGGCCAAACGCCACATGATGTCTGATGAAGTCTGTGGAAATACTATATGTGTATGTGTGAGTGTGAAAAGTGTAGATGCATGATATATAAGTGGCTGTTTATACAAATGAAAAGAAGAGTGACATGGCTATCCTGAGGTTCTGTCCTCAGGTGTACTACTACAGGCAGGTTTTGTCGTGATTAGTGGTTTGTTGATTGATAGTGATGAATATCCTCTATGGTTAAATTTCAAATTGCATCTTTAGTTTAACGGATACAATCTGATCTGCAGACAGTTTATTTGGTATAATCTGTTATAATGTAAGTGATGGTAAACCGCACAGCTTTGACAGTAGTGACAATATACATTTTAAGGTAAATTTCTATTCATGTGCTTGTTCTATTATGTTCATCATTTCAATATTAACAACTTACACAAAGACTTGTATAATTAACAGATCAAAATGAAATTTATTTAATTAGGATCTTTTTAGGCAATAATTATTCATATGGAACACGTTTTTTGTTAGGAGATGTTTATTTATGGAATGCGTTTAGGACAGATGACATTCTGGTTGCTCAGTAGCATGTCAAGCTTCCCATAAATAGAGGAAAAAAGATGCTGATAACATCATTGGTGCAACAAGTAAGTGATAACAGGTTAAATTGTTTTCATGTATGAGAATAATAATAATAATAATAATAATAATAATAATTGTAACTTTGAACTTATTAAAAAATACACTGTTAAAAAAAAAAGTTCTTAAAAAAAAAAAGAAAAGGTCATCAGCTGACTTCATTGGATTGCCATCAGAGCAACACCACATCATAACACTGCCGTCAGATGGGTGTACAGTGTTGACTATGCATGATGGTTGCATTGCTTCATGCACTTCCCTTCTTACATTGACACACCTATCGCTCTAGAATAGGGTCAACCTGGACTCATCGGACAACATGACCTCTTTCTATTACACCCTAGCAACACTATCAATTTTTCTATGGCTACACAGCTGTTTAGTCCAAATCCATGAAGCTCTCATCACATCGTCTGTGTGGAAATACTCCTTCTATCGTTATTCAACATAGCTGTGATTTTCTACTGTCAAGATTTCATGATACAACTTGACCAAGCGTTTAAGTGATCTCTGATCATAGTCATTTATGATTTTTATTCCGACCACATTTCTTTCGGTAATTCCTTTCATTTTCATGTTTTCTTTGCTTGATGCAGTCTGACAATTTGATCCGTCTGAAATGACAATAAATGAGGTTGCTCTTTAATTGATATAAAATATAACTGGTGGTAAATTGGTGTATGATGTGGGAAATAATGTGCTTTTGTGGAAAAAAAAAATTTCATTTAGTGCCTGGGGTTTTTCTTAGAAATATGTCATATGTACATTCAGTTCCATAACGTTTTGATGGAAGATAAGGACTGAGCAAGATGTTTAATTGAAAATGCTAAGTGCACATATTGCTATCTAGTGTTATGCTAGATGCTCATATCTTGTTATTATTTGCACTGCTGAGTTGTTTTTATCAGAGAGGTGGCCAACATAGATGTTTCCTCTGTGACGGAGCACTGCCATGTTTTGCATATGAAAATTCCCCTGTTCATCTTTCTGTTAAATAGGGACTTTTATTTACTTTAAGGAGAGGAGGCATAAAGAATATTTTCATAGTGAAATTGTATGAGAAAAAATATCAAACAAAACACCCCATCCATACTTTATTTATCTGTTATTACAGATGTTAGTTTGTCTTGGTTTATTCTTGTTTTGGAAATTTTGCTAACTTTACAATAGAATTTCCTCCTGGTCATTGGACCTGTTCAACGGGTTATTCCAGGTAAAGAAAGCTGTAGTTGTAATAATAGCAATAGCTGTAAAGAGCCCTCACTAGTGACCTGTGGATTTCCTGCAGACTTTTGGAGATTAAGGCACAGCAGAGGGAAAACATCTGTGGATTGTAAGACAGTACAGACTCTCCTGGCTTGCATTCAAGCTTGCAGGAGATACTAAATTTTCCAGCAGTGGCTCTGCTTAACCATGCGTGTAGCGTTCAGGCTAAATTAGTACCCTGGCAAGCACTGTGCATTGCAACTCGCTGCTCACTCAGAGCGAGTGTAAAGTGGATTGTGTCTGAACATCTGTGCAGCTGACTCCCTCTTTTCCTTTACCTGGTTGGTATTAAAGAAAGTCTCTTTTCCTGTTTAAACTTTAAACTGTGCTTTGATTTTATTTAAGGTCAAGAGCATTTCAGGATTGGTAAAAGTATGTGTTGTATGTAGTTCAATCCTGTAAAGGGACACATCAGTCACATCAGACCGGATGTTTAATGATTAAAAGGATCATTTGTTTGATAGGTTTTTTTTTTTATAGCAACGCCCACAATTAACCACGACATTTTATGATGACGTATTAATCATAATTATTATATAGACTTTTTTTTTTTACTCCTTTAGCTCCATGGATATAGAGGCAAAGATCCCCTTGGGCTGCAGATCTTCATCGGCACGGCAGACGAGCGGATCCTGAAGCCCCATGCCTTCTACCAGGTGCACCGCATCACAGGCAAGACTGTGACCACGACCAGCTACGAGAAGATTATCAATAGCACAAAGGTGTTAGAGATCCCGCTAGAGCCAAAGAACAACATGAAAGCAATGTAAGCGAGACATGTGTATGTGGGATTTATTTCATTACAGTATAAAAGATTCAGTCTCTGGCAGTATATGAAATAAAAATGTAATATGAAATGCAACACATTGAAGGTGCTACTAATGCACTGTACATGTGACACATTTATTCTGGTTTACACATTCAGGATCTAAGAATAAGATCAAGCTGAAACCCTGTAGAAATGTATGGAAATAAAACTATAATAAATTCATAATGCCTTTCATGTGAATTCATGATTTTCAAAACGATCATAACATGAGTTAACCACACTTAATGATGCCATCCTAGAATCGACTGCGCTGGGATTCTGAAGCTCAGGAATGCTGATATAGAGCTCCGGAAAGGCGAGACGGACATCGGGAGGAAGAATACTCGTGTGCGCCTGGTGTTCCGCATCCACATCCCCCAGCCAGGGGGTCAATACGTGTCTCTCCAAGTGGCCTCTCTTCCTATAGAGTGTTGTGAGTGAAATGGCTTTTTGATTAAACCTTAATTGTTTTAAGATATAACTTGGCTTCCTCTTTTTCATATTCATAGCATTCACTGAGGTGTAGAATGTTTACAACACAACCGAAGCAGCAACGAGTCTGTTCGCACACTGGGCTTCTGTGTTTAGATGACCATGCTGTAAAAAATAATAGCATGGAAAGTTCATATTCCAGAAAATATTTACTTTGCTATCCTAGATTTGTGTGAATTCTGTTTTATATACTGTACATGTATATATATATATACACCCCTCAAATGTGTTATTTTGTCGTTGCCAGTATCCTGTGTCAATGAGGAGCAGACAGGATCTGGCTAGCGTATTTCCTCCTCGGTTAGGAGTTCGCTGTTTTTGTTGGATTTGATGTGAAGAAGACAGAAAAACGAAATCTCAGAGTGCACCTCGCTTCGTTCTCCTAGGCATGACACCACTTTTGAAGACTGTGTTTGTTATGTTTGTTGTGTGTGTTTCCACTCACTCCCAGAAAAGAAAAAAAAATAGAGGAAGAGAGAAGGACAGTGACAGTGAGCAGAAAGAGGATGCAAAACCCGAGGCTCATGAATAGGACACCACCCTGATAACGCAACCTGCTGTTTGCTCAGTCCTTCTGTGCAGGCTAGCCATCACTGCTTTATTTAGGAGCCCTGTTTCTAAGTATTATGCACTTGACTGACTCAGATCATAGTGCGCCTTAACACATCTGTCCAAAGGTCGCTCTTATTTCGGTTGAATTTGCTTCGACGGATATTGAATTCAGAGTCGTGAGGTGATAAACCAGGAGAAGCCGCTTCCTGGTTGCATAGCTTCAGCAGTTAACAGCTTTGCCTTTGTTACTGAACAAATAAGAGCAAGTTGTCACAGCTACAGGATGAGGAGCTGATTTGGTCTCCTTTAATGTAAACACGGTAAAATCTTGACATGGTTGCAAAAGAAAAGATGTCATCGTGTAGTAGGTAAAATAGTGATTGTTTTTGTACTCTTTGCTGTTGTTGAAGACCTTCCAGGACCAGACGTATTTTGTAACTACAGTATGGCCTACTACAGTATTACCAGGATTAACCTGGGTTTGATTCATCCCCTCAGTGCTGTATGAAACTTTGGTTAGTAATTGATCACAGATTGGCAGAATATGGGTACAGAGTTGACTATATTTATTCAGTAGATGCATGTCTAGCTTATGCAGAGGTCACTGAGTTTCTTTGGGCGTAGTCTATACTGTTTATCCCATGCTTTGTTTCAGAGCATTCTTTTAGTAGGTACTACAAGAAATGTAATGGTCACTTACCAGTAATTGCAAACGAGAAGAATATTTATCGAATCATCCATATTGTACTTCCCAACAGCCCAAAGATCTGCACATGAGCTGCCCATGGTGGAGAAGCAGGACATGGACAGCTGTTCTGTGCTCGGAGGTCAGCAGATGATCCTGACTGGGCAGAATTTCAGTGCTGACTCGAAAGTTATTTTTACAGAGAAGACCCATGGTAAGTGGCATCATACACAAGATGTCTTTTAGAATCTTTCCGGATCAGAGATAAGAGAATTGCCATTACTAGAATTCGGCAACATACAGCATTAGAGGGGAAAATTGCGGCCCTGCTATGTGTCCCTACAAATGGTGTTTATCCTCTCAATTTCTGAAACTTATAGACCCGAAACCAAGGTGCATTAAAATAGTTTCAGCGTATTTTTCCCGCCCTTTGATTTCTCACCCATCTGTATGTGGAGAGTATACTGTATTGAGATACAAAGTTCAATAAATCATAAATGATCCAGATGCTTTATGATTGCGATTAACTTTCATATAATTTATTGTATTTCTGTTAAATGTTCATTCATAGTTCATTAACAGCCCAGCATCATAATTACGCATATGGCTCCATTAAGGTTTAGACCCAAAAACATTACTAAAACAAATATTAACACATAGTTACTGTAGTGTTATACACTGATAACTCATTTCCGATTATTAATCACAATTAACACAGCAGACGTTAGAGTTGTATGCATAAAAAAATCTCTAGTTGTGTTTCGCATATCACAGTGCAGGAATGACATTTGAATTGTGACCTTTTCTAATCTTCTTCACACACATTTGCATGACATTTAGATTCCTGGTACAATGCAGCCTTGTGCTTAAGCAGGCCATTGAAACCTAAAGTCTTTTTTAACCTGTAATGAATAAAGATCTACTGCAGCTAATAAACAAATGAATGAATGAATGAATGAATGAATGAAGAATTAACTTACTGAGTAATTAAACTGTGTTTTCTTTATATGAGTGGGTGGTCATGAGTGATGGCTCTTGTTATCTGCAGGTGCCACTGTTATTGTGTACACATATTGGTCCATCATGCGTAACATTTTTTTTTTTTTTGGCTATGACAAAAACAGATGGATTATTGAAAGCTGCTTTGCCCTTGATCTCAGATGTGAAGCTGATGTACATGGTTTAAATATCAGCTTTGTTAAGTGTATAGTTAAGTGTATATCATCCCTAACACTGAAGCGCTTATTGAGGACGTATTCTAAATTTCTACAGCGTACAATGCTGGTTTTGTTATTGCATATTTTTTGCATGTATTACTCATAACTTGTTTGTTTTCCTTCAAAAATTCCTAAATTTGCTGCCTGGTGTATCCAAGGTGCGTCGTCTAGGTTCTGTTTGTTGTCTGGCTCATGACTAGATTTTGTTTATGGTTCTCTGAGGTGTTTGAGGATACAGGACTATGGTAAGGTGCTTAGTCTGTCGGTGTATAGCTGTGACTCAGAGAATCCAGAGGCTGTCTGTTCAACACAAGGGCAGCTTTTGAGACATTTAGACATGAACCCTCTGGGGTCTGCTTCAACAGGAATTCTTTCACTCTGGTGTATACTGGCTCGCTCGTTCACTCACTCGCACTTAGCAAAATATCATCTGGGGTTCCCTCCTGCATGATTTTGTTTTACTGTAATGGCTAATTTTTTTTTTTTTAAGTCAATGCTCAAGGAGGGAATGCCTTTGTTTTGGAGGGTTTCTCTGGATGACAAAATACTCTGGAACAGTATGCCTCTGAAATCCCCCTCAATGGAAGACAGCTGTCTTTGGCCAGCACGTTTTTTTTTTTTTTTGGCTTCTACTGATGTTGCTATACTCATTGAGCGAGGGGCTATGCCAAAGTTGGGCTTCCTTCCCTTAAAAACTCCACGCTGCATTATATTAGAGGGAAACAAACTGCAAACAAACAAAAAACACTAAGAAAACGTTGATCGTCACCTGTCATGAGTGAAATGGAGTCTTGAGAAGTTGATTTTAACCTGGCAATATCAGCGGAATCCCCCTCCCCCCCCCCGTCTTCTGCTGACTCATTTGAGCCACATGTGTCTCATTTTCAACCGTAGATGGGGTTTCCCAGAATCGATGGAAAAAAAGTAAAAATGATTAATGCCTAATGAACAATCCTATTGGAATGTTGTATTTGGTTGTTTCTGAGGCTTTAAAAAAATATTAAACTTGAGATCTATGCTAGCTTGGCATATATAATTATGATATCTAAGGACGTTTGAAAAGAAGCCCAAAAGAACATTAGCATTTAGACTTGCACTCAATTTGTGAATACCCAAAGCTCTTCAATGTCTTTCAGCTTAAATCGCTCTCCTCTCCATTTACTATCAACCTCAGTGAGGAATACTATTAAAATTCACAAGATAAACATGCTATCCTTTACTCTCAGCTGCATTATGCACGTTAGAGGAAGTAGTTGAGTTTACAGATATGATCTCCCAATGCCATGTCTATTGTATTGGGCATTGGAGGTAGGAAACAACGTGACAAAAAAAAAAAGAAAAGAAAAGAAAAATCGCCTGCATTCACCTGTCATGAAAAATGATTTGGAATTGACACTTGAAACAGAGAACAATGACCGTATATGTTAGTGTTTCTTTTTTATATGTTTAAACATAATGAAGATATGAACTGTAAAACTGTATTTTTCTTTTTTTTTATTTGTACCTAAAAACACTTATTATTTGTACAAGATACCGAATCCCTGGTCATAACAATATAACAATCAAATAATTTTGAAATAGATGTCAAATTAAAAGATGAACCAACAGGTCTGTTCTCCTGTAGGTTAATTTTGGTTTTTGTCTATATTGCCCTAAAATGGAAGAGTCACTTCAAATCAGTACTTGATTGATCACCTGTGATCTCTTGTGATGAAACATTGCCAGGACGAGTGGACATGAGAGCAATTTACTGCATATGGAATTGGTATAAATCTCCTGCTAACGTGCCATCTATGGGAGACTTTGAAAGAACGGCGTTAATTAATGTGGCTCATGGGTGCTAACTAAAAAAAATATAATTTTTTTCTGGATGTCCACTGAGGTGGATCGGTCTTTCTAAAATGAAGCTTAATTAAAAAAAATTTCTTTTTCTTTCTCTTAACTCCATCTCTAGATGGACAGCAAATTTGGGAACTGGAAGCCACAGTTGACAAAGACAAAAGCCAGGCAGTAAGTACAGTGAATGTCATAGTTTTTACTTTCCAACAACACAACACCTCTTTGTAACACCTCATGTGACTGTCACATATGACTCTCTCATAATGCCTGTCTCGTAGTTAAAGTTGTGCTTTATATTGGAATATTTGTAAAAGTCACAAGAGTGGGTGATCTACAGAAACAGAATATTTACAGTATAAGATATAAAGCAGAATGTACATGTGTGAATGTGTAAAGGTGAATCTGGAATGAGGAAACACACAACACAAAGTTGGCCTTAATGCTAAAAATGATAATAAGCTACAGACTGTTATACTTTATTACCCTAACCCTAGATTCATACAATATTTTATATTCATTTTCTGCCTTGCAGACACTCCAAGTCATAACCCTGCCAAAATCAGTGGAGTTTGCAATGAATTGAAGAGAATTGATGTCTACATGAATTACTAATACAAAACCTATACTGTATGTCTTCTTCAGAGCATGCTGTTTATTGAAGTGCCGCCTTACAGAGACCCAACCGTCTGCCATCCTGCTAAGGTGAACTTTTATGTGATCAATGGGAAGCGAAAACGCAGTCAACCTCAGCACTTCACATATACACCTCTGGCAGGTACACTGCTCAAATCAAGCATGTTCAATTCCTAACCATGAAATCTTTCACATCTGTTATGTAACTAAATGCTTTTGCATTATCTCCCACAGTTTCTACCATCAAAACAGAACCACTGGATGAATATGAATCTGGACAAATTGGATATATGATGTCCCAGACCCTGGGCGTTTCCCCACACTCCTATTACCATCATAACCCTCGCTCAGTTCTCAGCTCGGATAATGGCTTACTCCCCAACATGGCTTCCTGTCACCAGAATCATTCGGGAATTTCCCCTTCAGAACCCTGCTTTCAGCAGCACATAGTGTACCCTCGAGCTGAGAAAAGCATAGGGCCCAGCTTATACATTCAAACAGGAGTCATGGTGCCAGAACCACATCGTTCTGTCCTGGTCCATACTGGTTCTCCAGCCAAGTCGGCTCACTCGATTGGTCAGCATCCTGTCATCCAGTTTTCCCCCACCAACCAGCACTTGTTAAGAGGCAGCGAAAATATTACTCCACCAGCCCAGGAACATCAGAACCTCTACTGTGATGGCTACAGCCCACAAGGAACACAAACAGCAGTGGCTTCACGTTCTCCTGCTCCAGCACAATCTCCCCAAAGCCAGCATTATGCCACCGTCATTCAGCAACAGTCATACACAAACAGGCTTCCAAAGGACAAGTCACCTCCTGGGCAAGTCCATCCACAAAGATGTTCTTCTGCTGAGGAACAGAGAGCCCCTGTTCCTGGACGAGTCACTGTCAAGCAGGAGAACCTTGACCAGGCCTACCTGGATGATGGTGAGTCAGTTTAGCATATATCTTGGCTTAATTTGTACTTTTTTTACTACTTCCGTGTATCATGTTAAATAAACATATTTATATATTATTATACAAATAGGATGCCAAGTGGGTCTACTAAGGGGTTATTCTGTGGTGTTCAGTGCTGGCATAAAGATCAGCAGTTGGCTGCTGTGAAACAATAGCAGGAAACTTGCATGTCAAGTCTTTTCTCCAATGTAGCATCTGTTCTTTGCAATCCATTTTCAGTCTTCTCATATGCTGCACACATGTGTACAAATATTGTATGTCCCAAGCATACAATCTAAAATGAAATTTTCCTTAGCCCCAGGGACAGATTAGCCCTGGGCCTCTGGGAAGGAAACTACGCATCCATTATGAGTACTTTTTTCTGTTTTCTTCCTCACAAGATCATCCAAAGATAAAAAGCCCTAACTCAAAAATCAGAAGTGACAGCAGAGTCACTGAGTCTTCTTTTCAGAGATTTTTTTTTTTATTGACACTTTTAGGAAAATGAAGGCTCATCCAAATTCAGACTCACATACCAACACCGTTTCCACATTCATGTCAGATAAATTTTTTATGCACTTATTTTTTTGGTGAGGTTACTCATATTAGTAGGTATTTTGTGTGACTTGGCACATACCCATGCCCATGCCCAATGGGCAGGGGTAGCTCAGTTGTTAAGCGTTGGACTACTGACTTGGATGATCCCAGGGTCAAACACCACCACCACCAAGTTGCCACTGTTCAGCCTTTGAGCAAGGCTCTTAACACTCAACTGTTCCGATGTATAATGAAATAAAAAAATCGCTATGGATAAGGGTGTCAATCAAAACTTAATCTAATGCACATATACAAATCCTTTGCTATACATGACTTCATATGTGAAGGCTTAGCTGATCGGTAATACCTTTAGGGGCTACCAAACCATAAAATTCAGTGGTGGATCTTGTGAAAGATCTTGTGTTATTGTAGTGGTTTTGACTAATTAATGGGAACATTTTCAAACCAACAAAAGAAAAGAAAACAAGCACACACACAAAAAAAGTTGATTTCTTGGATATTTTGTTATGATGTGCAAAACAAGTTCTATGGCAACCATTGTCAAGCAGTGGAATTGGCAGCCTGGCAGAGCTGAGGAAAGCCTCTTTGTTTGTTTTACTTGGCCAGGGCTTCCCCTTGGCCTTACACCCCTCAGTTCTGCAGGGGAACCCATGAGAAGATTTTTTTCCACTGAATGTGCTCTTGCCAATATGGCATGCAGAATTCCTATTTGCAGCTGTTGAGTTCCTTCAGAAAGCTAGCAACCCAATAAGATAGGGATTGTTTTAAACACTGCAGTAAAAGGGATAGATGGAAAATATGAAGCCGATGAGGAAAAGAGGACTACAGATAGAATTTCTTCTTCTTGTTGCCCCATTAATGACACATTGAGAGGTACATTTTATTCAATTCTAGCTGTTTTTATTATTAGGTGTCAGCCCTTGAACCAGGTACCAGATTTCATGCCCAAAAGCATCTAGTAGTTTTTTTCTTTTCTTCTGGATATATCATGGGCCACCATTTGAGGATTCCCATTCACCATTTGCGTTCTAAAGGTGGGCTGTAGATGCTTATTATTCTTAAAAAAGGCTTTCACCTTCACACTACCCTCTACACAGAGTAGCAGTTACTAAATGAGGTAGGTGTGGGTCTCAAGGCACAGGAAGGACGAGAATTGAAAAAAGTCCCATATCTGTTGGTGCAGAGGTGGCAAGGTATTGGTTCCACCTACAAACATTTAAGTGTTTGATGTTCTCTAAAACCTTCACACAAACTCACTTTTTATATGAGTCATCCATGGTGCCTTTCTGATCTTTCTTTTTGTTAGCGGCTTTGCTAAGGGGTATGAGGGCTTCTGTGGTTGCGTCTGATATGAAACTTTCTGCAGAAACTGTGAGGATTCATTTTTCACTTTGAGCAAAGACGATGAGCACCTTTCTAATGAGAATTACTAAGATATCCAGCATATATCATGAACCGTTTCTGGAAAATTACCTTTCTTGTTTATTGCTATATACTGTACTGTAGTTAACCAGGTGTTCCATATTATTATTTTTAAATGAATGGCCTAGATATATTATGCACTTGTAGGCGCTATATGGCTTTCTCCTGGTTTCTTAAACCTATTGGACATACATTTATGAGTAAGAGGAATAGCTCATACTCTTTTTTTCTCAGGTTTATGAAGCTTTCTAGACAAAAAAAACTAAACCTAAAGCAAAGAGAAAGTTATTTTAGGATGAGAATGTTGTGCGAATACTTTTGAGTTGTTAGCTCCTTCACAAACTAAATTTAGCATCCTACATACAGTATGTAGAGTGAATGTTTTTGATTGGAAAGCATATGTTTTTGACTGATTTTTGCATATGAGAGAATAGATGTTTATTATTATTATTATTATTATTATTATTATTATTATTATTATTATTATTATTAGAGAATTATGAGGTGAGAACAGCACACAATAGTACTGAATAAAACACAAAATAAACAAGTCAGCAATTACAGTATTGGGTATAAAAGAAAATATAATTTTAATGTATTTTCTATATTATTTTATTAACTTATTCAGGTTAAATTAAAGGAATGTGAACAAATGTTTTATTGTGACAGGCAGCAAAGTACAATTTGAACATACAACTCAAAAACTGATTGTTTAACAATCTCAGTAGCAAACTTATTTCCCCTCTCGTCTGTTCCAACCACTCAGCATCACCAGTATATTTATCAACCCCCGGCCTGATCATCTGTCATCATCTGCACATGTTTCGCACTGGTTCATGCCTTAAGTTAGAGGTTTTTTATGCTTGAATGATTCATATGTCAGCGGAATAACAGATAACTAAACATTCCTCAGAAACTGGTCCAGTACAGGGATTGGACTAAAAATTAGAGCCAAAAATGTGCTGAATTGAGAGTTAAAAAAGTCCTTCAGTAAACCTGGAGAACTATTCCTCAAGTCTACATTAAAAATACAAACCATGAACAAATGAGGGGTGGCTCAACGTGTCTGCAGAGTACTGTACGCACAAAGTATAAACCCGCCCCCCCAAAAAAGGGTGTCTGTTGACTCTCCAGTGAGAATACCCCTCAGATAATGCATTTTTGATAACTCCCTTTATTCCCCTTCTCCTTTGAACGCAGGGGGTATGTATAGTAAATGAGCTACTGCTGAGCCATGCCGACCACAGAAACAAGCTGGAGGTGCAGTATCGTCCTGTATAAGGTCACAATAGGGGGAGAAAGCTAATTGGAGAAGGACGGTACAAAATCGTATGAAGACAAAAAGCAGGGATTTAAAAAAAAAAAAAAGCTTCAGTTCAGTTCTTTTATTCTAAGAATACACATTTTTCATTCATTCACCATGGCCAGTACAGCTGCATAATTTATTGCAGTTTTTCATTGTCTGTAACATGAATATGACCATTTGACTTACTCTGCACAGTATGTGACCTTATGAAGGCCAGTGCTAAAAAGGGAAAACGGATAAATATTAAGATCACGTGGTAGACGCTCACCACAAGACACCCAGTTTGTTAAACGGAGCTTTCGCTTTCACTCATCTCTTGCTGATTGCCTGACAGATGTTGCTGCTTATTAGTGTGGTAAACATTTGATTTGTGACCTTCATAACCACTGAGCAGATAAATGTTAGTCATAATGTAAAAGTCTTTACGTATGTAGTTTACCTATGAACTAACTGCAGCCCTGCCTTCTGTTCTAATGACTGGTCCACTTGTTTGCTTTCCTTAAAATATTCAAATTCACTATCAATAATTAAACTGTCACAGGGCTGTGTTGCATAAATGTCACGCAGATGTTTCACAATATTTGTGGCAACACACTAGTTTATTTTCTTGCACCATGAAAAGGGAACTGATGCCTGAACTCTGTGTTAGGTGTGGGCTCTGACACACCGCTGGCAGTAATACGGGCTTTAGCATTGTGCTGCAGTTCCTGGTGGTCAAATGTGAATAGTGACATCATGGTGAGGTGAAGAGTGGCAGGATACGCAAATATGAGACTCATATTTCTATGTAAAGACACATAGAAAATATTCTTGACAGGGTTACATTTTCATGTGCTGCACATTCTCACATTCCGCTAGTGTCATTTTTTTGTAGAAGCATATGTGTGTTCTCCTGCAGTTCAGTTTCTTATGTCTGTTGTTCACATTCACAATCTGAGACACTGGTTGTGGGTTAAGGAGTCTGATATTTGGCAAACTATTTATTTAGTCAATGTGAAAGGCTCAGCAATGCTTGGTGTCTTTTCTTAAATAATAACATTTTCATTCCAATGAATAGAGAGGGGCGTTCAAGTCAAACCGAGACTTTTGATTGTGCTGGATGACAGAACACAGTGTAAAAAACACCTTTATTTCACTATATAATCTTTTGCTACACTATTGCACTTATACCATCAAGGTAGAAAGTTTTCTCAGGATGCTGGAGCCATGATTGTACTGCTTGCCTTATGAAATGCTGAAATGCTGGCATCCCAGGAACTCCTTTAATGGAACAAACGTGGAAATGCCCTGGAATCCAGGTCAGGACTGTAAAGGGGATATGGCAATGACTCATAGACTCCTGTAATGTGGCAACAAGTTATCCATCAATTTCCAAGGATTAGGCGTTCCACTCTCTGATTGATTCACGTGAACCCTGTAGTAGTGAGCTCAGAGCCACCCTGGTTGGGATTGTCATTCATTGATGTACAAGATTCTTTAAAACATTTGCACCATTTAAATGTTTTATTGCGGCTAATTACTGGCATATATCCACTTCATAGAAATCTTTTGTGGAAAGATTTCATAGAAGATTTTGTTACTCAAAGGTGAACCCACTCTCTTCTTTTATTAATCATTACTCTTCCACAATTGTTTATTATAGAGTATTGGAGGCTGTTGTTCACAGTCATAGTTTTTATAATTACTTAGCACAGGTCTGCCATATCCCAGTAAGGTTACCTACTGAAACATGAATGAGCCTCAGGCATGAACTTTTTGGGAAGTGCATTCTTTCTGCTATGCATGTGGCACTAACCACAGCAGCAGAAAGTGATACAGAGGTGTAAAAAAAAAAAAAAAAAAACCCAAACAGAAGCAGCATGTCAAAATGAATCAGACATGTCTGGAGGCTGAGAGGAGCCACAGGACTAGAATTTGTCAGGCCGCAGGAGTACACATATATCTCAATAGAGAGTGAAAGAAAATGGATGAATAGTTTTGTTCTTATACTGCTGCATTAAAAAAAAAAAAAAAAAAAAACTATGTACAAAGGTGTAAAAAGCAGTTCAAGCGTGCAAGCTGGCAAACAGTTTCCTTTTTCAGAACCACGCAGTCTTTGATTACAGAGTCTTTGTTCTAATTTTGTTATTGTGATGGAAACTATGTTATGACACTTATAAATTATGTCAAATGGCCCCTATGGGGGAAAGTCTTGCACTCATAGTTGTGTTTGATCATAACAGTCAGCAGAAGTGTTCTTCGCTGCTGAATCCTTCTTTGTCCCTTTTCAGGATTATGCAAAGCACCCCGAACACCTTGCTACTATTCTTAGCATGCAGAAGCTGTAAAAGTTTCCATGTATGCCCTCCCTTGTAGTGAGGATAATGGAACAAGTGGAAATGAGGCTTCACTGAGTGAACTAAGGCAATGTACTGTAAAAGTAAAGTGATTCTCCCTCTTGTGGCCATTTTCATTCAGTGCAGTTTTAGAAAAATATACTACAGTGCATTAAAAAAAAAAAAAAATATATATATATATATATATATATATATATATATATATATATATATATATATATATATATAAAAACAAGCCCAGTAATATTATGGTCGGCAAACCAGTTGGTAGTGGTTTTGGCACTGTGGGGCAGGTGCTACGTCCTGCTGGAAAAGTAAATCGACATCTCCATAAAAATTTTGAGACAGAAGCATGAAGTGCTCACAACATTTATTTCCATCCAGATTCGCATTAATTTCTCTCCAAGGTCTTGCATTGATGATGGGAGAGTCAGACCACTGTGTAAAGTCTTCTCAATGGGGTTAAGGTCTGAACTCTGTGGTGGCCAATACACGTGTGAAAATGCTGTCTCATTCTCCCTGAACCACTCCTTCACAATTTTAGCCCAATGAATTCTCGAAAAACTGGTCATACTGTATATGTACTCATCATTT
Organism: Clarias fuscus; assembly: GCA_030347435.1. Lineage (NCBI taxonomy): Eukaryota > Metazoa > Chordata > Actinopteri > Siluriformes > Clariidae > Clarias > Clarias fuscus. Next base: position 9,764,342 of record CM059221.1, read on the forward strand.
CATCCGCCGCTCTTCTTCCCCTGATATGCCAATCACCCTGGAACAGAGTAAACTCATCAGACCACATGATCTTTCTCACATGACCTTTAAGTGATCTCCCATCTTGCTCATTCAGGATGCTTTTCCAACCACATTTCCATCTTGAAAATGATGGTTCATCACTATCTTTCCAGGGTTTAATAACACGCTTTTCAGTTCTTAATCCAATTTTAGTAGTTTCAGCAATCTCCTTTGTTGTTTTAATGCAGGACATTAATATGACCCTTCTGAAACAGAGTAAAACGCTTGTAACAGTATGTCTTCTGACATGGTTGTTTAAGAAGGGATAAGCTGCTTACTGCATTAGTTAGGGTTATATAACTTGTTTCCAGCTAAAACATACTGTATTAATTACTGCAGTAATTATCCAATAGAAACAAGGTTATCCAATGTTTTCTTAGTGACATATTTTAAACATTCACACTAGAACAAGACTGGAGTTTTCAAAACTATGAAATAACGCACATGGCATTAGGTAATTAAGTAAAAGCAACAATAACAGTCGATTATTATTTTAAGAAATAAAGGTCAACTGTTCTGGAATAGTGTTTGTGAGAACAGTGTTGTCAATAGCATTTGCAAAACCCATCAAGCACGATGATGAAACTGGCTCTCATGAAAACCATCCCAGAACAAAGCAAGAACAAAACTTAGCTCTGCTGCAAAGGAGAAGTTCATTTAGAGTTACCAGCCTCAGGAATCTATCGTGCCTCAGATTATACAGCACCTCTGATTAGAGACGTTATGAAGGCCTTGCCGGGCATAAGTCTCAACATCAGACACATCTCACTATCACCTGAATGAATCAACTAAAAATGAATCAATTATTAAGTACAGTATGTTTCATTTTTAATGGGAGCTGGTTTGTGACTGAAGCCTGGTAATAACAAGCAAGGGTCTAGCAAGCATTGACTTAATACATTTGTCCTTGAAGTAATGCAGTTATTCTTCATATTCATAATTACCCACTCTGGTCTCTTTCTCTTCCTCAGTTAATGAGATCATAAGGAAGGATCTGACAGGAGTGCACGGCCGAGGACAGACATAAAGCAAAGGATGCCACAGGAAGTGTGTGGGACTTGCAGTAGTGCTTTCTTCTCCCAAGATGAGTTTGCAGTTTGCAGGCACTTTCACCAGCACACACAGGGTTATTTCCAACTCGAATAATTAACTCGAACCTTTCGATGCCAAGTAGATTGTGATTCATAGCCCAGGCAAACAAATACCTTTTAAAAGCAAAAGGAAAACTCATTTTATTTGTCTGTAATTGCATATTTCATGCCTCACTTTGGTGAACTCTGGAGCATAGTTCAGAACAGTTAGAAGAGTTGCTTCATTTTAAAACGTTGTGTATATACCGCTGTCTGTCCTCTATCCTCAAAAAGATTGCACAATGAATTTTCAAAGAAAGTCAAATTAAGATTATTTGAGTCAGACAGCTTCTGTTTATGCGTGATACTTTAAATAATTAGCAAATTAAATAGCAGGCCATATTTTTGATAAATGATACCAGTTTTTATATATATATATCTCAAATTTTCTTAATGATTTTCATAAAGTATATATGTGCACTTCTTGCCAGTTAATTATACTGACTTGTACATAGTTTCACTTTGAATTGGATTTTTATTGACAAGATGTAATAAGATATTTTTTTACAACATCTGTATATTTTCTTCTAATGCATTAGCATCTATAGGGATTGAGTGGAAAAGGAAAACACCGAGCGGAATCTATTTTCCGCTAGTAAACTGTGTTACGATGTCTTGTGCCTTTAGCTAAGAAGCAGTAAGCCAAACTTTACAGATGAGCAGAACAATGTATTCTCAGTTTCATATCTTACACAGGCTAACATTTCTTGCACTACATTCAGATTCTTAACATCATCTAGGGTTCTCTAGTTCATCTTGTGCTTTGTATTTCTACCTATTTTTTTTTTAACTGATACTGCTACATCTCTGACTTTTATTATTTTTCTAGCTATTTACGGCCATTTTATAAAAATCACAGCTTGCACATGAAGTTTCCTTGTTAAATATTTTTAATATATCTTTTTACTTACTATTAGTATGGTTATTGTGTTTCATCTCAGAGTTGTTTTTTGCCATGGATAATATGCTGAGCATATGAATGACAGTTTTATTTGATTTTTACAGTACAATCTAAATTCAAGACTTTAAATATATCAATGTCCTCCAAGTACATCACATTTAACCAAAGCTTTTTTTGTTCCTTTGAAAAAAAAAAAAAGGAAAAAAAAATGTATTGTTTAATTATGCTATACAGTATATACAGACAGGTGACAAGTTAAGCATGGGCCTTTATCTGACCAGCCACTTTTATCTCATGACTTCTGTCCCGATGGTAGTGGTCTCTTGTCCAGGTGCACACTTCCGGAGTGGGTTCATGAGTATAAAAATGGCTGATCTACTGTATGGGAGAATTTGGTCTCACATGTTTGTCCATCATCCAAACATGAATTATAATATTTACTTATGATAAAGCATGATATTCATTTCTCTAAATACAGTTTCAGTGACATATAAGCCAAAATAACTGACTGATGGCCTGACTTTTTATTAACAACCTTTATTTAGATTTTTTTTATTTAACTTTTTCACCTGTCTGTATGTATGCAACACACACATATATAAATATTTTTTACTCGAGCCACTTATCTAAGCATGGTGCTCTTAACATCATGGCAAACCCCTGAATGTAGATTAATTTGAAACTGTAAATACAGTTGATTAAATATTTCCTTTATTTTTTTTGTCACATTTAATGAATAGTCAATTTGAAGTAGAGACAAATAATTTTATGAACTGTCAATTGTTTTCTTGCCATCTATTGTCATATAATCATGGTTGTAATAATATATGAACTGCAAAATAGGTCAGCTTTTTTAATTAGTTTAATAAATTACACAAATATAATGCCAATGTTTGCCAAAGAGAAGCTGATATATCTTTTGTATGCTTTATGTAAAGGCTTTATACCTGCCAGTTTCACTTAATCCAGTTATGTGTTGAATGTTTAATAATCTGTCAACAACATACAGCAATAAAACTGAAGAATTGCTTCCATTTGTAATTGTCTTAAATAATGCAGCATTATGTATTGTTACACCAGCCCAAATTGTCTTTCAGAAAGAAAGAAAAAAATAGTTGAGAGAGAGCCTGAGTAAGCCCCCTGAGTCACGTTCTTAGTACAGATCCTTTGTTGGAATAATTAGGGTATGAAAAGTAATATACATTTAATCAGATGAACTCCATTACAGTCTCTACACAAAACACACTACACAGGGTTTTTTTTTTTCATTCCGGAAACAACACGCTTTCATCAAATGCAGACATTCAGGGTTGCGGAGGCTTGGAGCCTGTTCCAGGGGACTTAGGGCACAAGGTAGGGTACACACTGAGCAGGGTGCCAATCCATCGCAGGGCAAACACTCATTCACACACTATGGACAATTCAGGAATGCCAAATAGCCTAATCAGCAGGTCCTTGGACTGGGAGAAAACCCACCAAGCACGGGAAGAACATGCAAACTCCATGCACACAGAGACGGGAATCGAACCCGACCCCTGGAGATGCAAGGCGACATTGCTAACCACTACACCACTGTGCTGCCCTGTCACCATACTGCTGTAGCACTGTCATCTTGCACCTCCAGGGTTGGGGTTCGATTCCTGCCTTGGGTGTGTGTTCGTGGAGTTTACATGTTCTCCCTATGCTTGGTGGCTTTCCTCTGGATAATCCGGATGACTCAGCATTACTCAGCATGTCTTGCTTTAACTATGTAGCCATATATATGTTGAAGCAAGACATGCTGTTTTTTGGGGGGGTTTGTGAGGCCCTCTAGTGGAGGCCTCAGTACAATTTTTAAACTCTGCCCATTCCCGTCTTAGTGAATGCAATTTTATGTTACAGCTTCACAAATCAATTCCAGAAATAGAGTTCAAGAGTTCTTTGCATTGTGGGTTTCCTTAATGTACTCCACTTTCCCTCACAGCCCAAGATTGATTGAGAGTAGTAGAGTATAATTTTTTTTTGTGTGTGTGTGTGTGTGTGTGTGTGTGTGTGTGTGTGTGTGTGTGTGTGTGTGTGTGTGTGTGTGTGTGTGCGTGCGAGTGTGTGTGGCCTTGCCCTGCAGTGGGTTGGCACCCCATACAGAGTGTCCTATGCCTTGTGCACTGAGATCCCTGGACTGGGCTCCAACCATATACAGAAGTAGTGGTACTGAAGAAGAATAAATAAATGTGTTTTACTTACAGGACAGCTCAGAGCGAGAGAAAAATCATGATTTGTTTCTTCAAAATCTTGTGTTTAGTGTGAAGTTTTCTGCCATTATTAATGTATTCAAAATTTGTTACTTATACTTACTTTGCTTTGCTTAAATAGTGAATAATGTTAGTTACCTAGGAAATGCCACCTTTAGTCAGTCATGACTCTAAAAGCTCTAAAATATTTTGCTGATAATTTGCTGACACTTGTGCAAATTATATGACTACAAATTAGGACTTAATAATTAATAATTCAGTACTAGTCACCATGCATAGCAACTTATGTCTTTCTGACATGCTTGCATGCAAATGTTGATCACACATAGTAAAGTGCAAAGTGTTTTACTGACACAGCTGATTTGCATGTAGTGATACCCACAAAACTCTAGAACGAATGAAGTGCACAGTGAGCTGGTAGCACAAAATGAAAGTCAGCCGAGGCTTTGGTTTACAGCTTTTTGGTGTGTGTCGACGACCTGTCCTTTGTTTTAGGGGCAATATTTATTTTGTCAAAATTGAACACATTATTGTCATTGTTTTAGTATGGCCTGGCTTTCTATGTTTCTTCTAGCATTTAATTCATATTAGTCATATAAAATAGAATCATTTTGAAAAAAAAAAAATATTATCAGTGATATTCTTAGCCCCTGAACTAGTAAATTAGCATGACGATGTGTCTTTTTATGCATGTCAAAAAGTAGAGGTTAAGGCAGATGCGAGGGCAGTTTGGAAGCAATGGAAGGAAACAACTCCATCACATATCCATAGTGTCAGAGATATGGTGGAGATGGGAAATTTAACAAAATTGGGGGCTGAATTATATCCCCTTGAGACTTGAATGTCCACAAATAAGGACATGATATTCAATTACATTGTCTATGTATTTTTGTCAGATCCTCATATGAGGATCTTCCTGTTAGAAGAATTAAATTCATAGATATCAGGTGCTAAAGAGAAACAGTGAGGCAAATATATAATGTACACAATAGTATAATCCAGGTCTCAGAAGGTTAAAAACAATTCATCTGGCTTAAAACCATGAACTCACATAATTTCAGGTGATATGTCCTGCATATGCTAAAACACATTATGAGCCCCAACTTTTAAAAAAAAACTTTTTTACCTCACTTTAAAGTCTTCACTTCCCTGTTGGTTGTGGTTTGTCTTCACTGGGTATGTGATCAACAAAACTGGATGACATCATTCTGCAAGAACAGTGAATCTCAATTTATGCTGTGACATGGCCACAATCTGGTGCAAACAGCATGAATCCTTGTGTCAATGTTGCTTGGTGTCTTGACTGTTGGCGATGTGCTTGTGTGGGGAATGTTTTCTTGGCACACACCAGGCTTAATTTTCCACTTACGCATCACTTGAATGCAAACTGCATACTGTGGCTTGTTTTATAGATATGTAGATTACATTAATATGAAGGTTAATATTCAATGTTAATATGAAGTACTGTTAAGAGAAAATAAACCAAACGTCCTAGAGCTTTGGAAGGCTAGCGAACAATGGAAAAACAAAGAATTCCTTATTTCCGGCTTATTTAGCATCACTTGATCCAGGCTACTCCCAGTATTTCTTACTCAAAATCAAAATGTCTCGACCTGTAAAGTAAACCTATGTAACTATTGCCCTTACCTGCTTTCAACACTTCCTTAACTGGACAGACTAAATTTGGAAAACAATCTCCAACTGTCTTCCAGTGAGCCATTGTAGCATCAGATTATTGTTATATAAACAAATGCCTAGAAAATAAAGAATCATATCTATCTATCTATCTATCTATCTATCTATCTATCTATCTATCTATCTATCTATCTATCTATCTACACGTATATATCTATCTAGATTTCGATATAGATAGATAGATAGATAGATAGATAGATAGATAGATAGATAGATAGATAGATAACATCAATTCATTTAATTTGTTTGCAGCTATAATATTTAATGATGGACTGTTTCAGGCTTCAGGCATGATGGCAGATGGACAGCAGAGGGAGATGAAGTAACAACTTTTTTTTTCATCTCTGCTTCAACATGTAGCTCAAAAATACAGCTCATCTGTTGGAATGTCAATATAAACTATATAGAGATGTTTTTTTAATAAGATTACTATAAAAATCTAATTATTTAAAAACTTTTACACTATCCATGCAATTTCAAATTAAAAAATATTTTTGGTGGGCATTGTTATCACCCTTGTTTATATATGTTTATATATCTCTTTTGATTTTTTGTTGTTGTTGTTGTTGTTCTTTTGTTTTCTAGATATACAGTTTGGTTTTGGTAATTTTAACCAAGAAACAAAAATATCTGATATAAAGTTTACCTTTTGAATTTGATCTTTTTGAACTATTTCTTATGCTTTTCGCTTTATACGTTAGCCAGTACTGAACTCCCACCGCACTGTTCGTTCCTCCCACCTACAGCAGGTCATTTCCCTCCAGGTCTGTGTTAAATTATTTTACATAAAACCTATCATCACTCACTGCATATGTAAGCTTAACAAATGATGTGTATGTGTGTGAACTGAAATGTCTTTTCTTGGATTAGTTACATGTAGATTGGCTTAAACTAAGAAAAACATTTGTCATGATTTATACATGCTACATAATCAATGCCTAAAGCTGTTAAAGGTGCAGTAATTGATTTTACTATAATAATGAATAGGGAATATCTCCCCTGGGTCTGCTTGCCGTCCATTTTGTGCATGCACTGGCAAAAGACGCACTGTTCGCACACAGCCCTGGTCCTGTAAACATTGCTGCTCAACCTGAACTATAAAACACTACTCCAGCCAATCAGTACTCACAGGGGAAGGGAGTCTGTGCTTATGCACAGAATGGGGGAGGGGTGGGGAGAAAAGTTTTGGGTTGAGTTTCTTCCAAAAATGAGAAACCCGGAAAAGCAACAAAAAAAAAAAAGAGCTATGAAATAAGACAAGGGCAAAGACAACATACAGTTGAACATAGGTCAGTGTAACGTGTGCCAATTGTAAAGCTGTTAACGTTTAAATATAATAAAGATTTTTATGCCATGGTGGAAAGCTCTAGGACCCCCCGAGGACGAGCCAATCCAGCTGTCTGAACGGAGAGCACTCTATGCCTCTTTTCCCTGCTTTGCCACGTTTAAGGTCAGAAAGGAGAGTGAGAGAGAGAGAGAAAGAAAGAGAGAGAGAGACTATGTAAAAGGCTACTGTGTGCTAATACAAGGCCTGTACTTTTGATACCTAAGTAAATATGAAGAGGAGGACTTTTACTTGAGTAATAGTTGCCGTCAGGAATCTCAACTTTTAGTCATGTACAGCATTTGATGACACACCTACCTCCTCAAAAGTGTTCTTGACTTGGATAGATGTTGTGAAAGGATTCTTCTTCTTTTATTCTTTAAAATTCTGCAGTCATTCACTTTAAATACTTCCAGGCCCGTTGCTGTTGCTCAGATTGCCAGTTCAGAATGTTTAAAAATGTTCCAGTTTGTTGTACAGGCCATTCAGTATATTTTTGCTATATAGTTATAAAGATATATATTAGGCTAAAAAAATATATACATATATTATACTATATATATATATATATATATATATATATATATATATATATATATATATATATATACAACACAGACCAAAAGTTTGGACACACCTTCTCATTCAAAGAGTTTTCTTTATTGTGTTCTTTAGACCAAACAAGTCTCTTCTGCTTGTTGCCTGTCCTTAGCAGTGGTTTCCTAGCAGATATTCTACCATGAAGGCCTGATTCACACAGTCTCCTCTTAACAGTTGTTCTAGAGATGTGTCTGCTGCTAGAACTCTGTGTGGCATTGACCTGCTCTCTGATCTGAGCTGCTGTTAACCTGCCATTTCTGAGGCTGGTGACTTGGATGAACTTATCCTCCGCAGCAGAGGTGACTCTTGGTCTTCGTTTCCTGGGGCGGTCCGCATGTGAGCCAGTTTCTTTGTAGCGCTTGATGGTTTTTGTGACTGCACTTGGGGACACTTTCAAAGTTTTCCCAATATTTCAGACTGACTGACCTTCATTTCTTAAAGTAATGATGGCCACTCGTTTTATTCTTCACTTCTTCTGCTTTTTTCTTGCCATAATACAAATTCAACCTCTTTGAATGAGAAGGTGTGTCCAAACGTTTGGTCTGTATATATATATATATATATAATTTTTAAATTTTTTTTGCCTAATGATGGCTAATCCTAACTTCAGACAATCCTGCAATTTAGCTCCAGACCTTTTATCTGCTTAATTCAAGGAGTAATGAGGGAACAGGCCACAAATGTCAGCCATTTGTTCCAATATTCATGAGCCCTTCTAGGATGAAGGTGTGTGAATGAAAATGGCTGTAATTCCTGTATAGTTAATGCCACACTTTACATCACACCCCTGAATTAAAGCTGAAAGTCTTGATTTCGCTTACATTTTGAGTGTTTAAGTTCAAATACAATGTGGTGGTGTACAGAGGCCAAATGCTAAATAATTTATCTTTGGCTCATAATTTAAGGACATCACTGTATACTTGTTGTGAGGCCTAGATACTCCATACCTGTAAAATATAAAAAGACATACATCCTTAGATTCAAGGGGAGGAGAGAGGGAATTGGGTGAAAGAGATTATTTACAAGCACCATATATGTTTACAATATGTGTTAAAATACGTCAGTATTAGTGTGTATGATGTGGTTAGTAAAGTACAGATACTAGCTGTGCAGTCACTGGAAATGAACAAGATTGCTAGGGTGGTCAAATAAATATTAGCTATGTGTGGAGATGTAATGTTTGAGCAGTCTTCTATATACATTGACGAGTCCAGAACATTTAAAAATTACAATTATAAAAAATATATAATGATCGGTATCATATGTGACATGCAAAAGTCTTTGCATGTCCTTCCGCTGATGGTACCACTGTACCAGTGTGGGAGCACACACTGTGATGGCATGAATATGTAAGAGCTCTACAAGGAGTAATGATTAGATTGCAGTTTGTCCAGGATCCCGATGGCCTGCAGGAATAAAATGTTCTTCCGCCAGCTGGTTCTGGATTAACAGGGTCAGAAATTGCTATAGTTCACAAAGGTCTCAAAGATCTTTTGGACTTGCATGAACATTTATTCAAAAGATGAAAACCTTTTTAAGGCACTTAAAGGTTGTGCAAATTTAACTAAAAATGTTATTTGCTTCATGCGTACAGTACAATTAATCCTGAGATACATCGATATGGTTTAAACAGGTTTGTACCACTGTCATGTGACAGATGGCAAAAGTTGTAGGTTCTATATTTTAACACATTTAAAACAAATGCAAAATATATCAGATATCAGAGTCAAGAAACAGCTAGACAGATGATAAGCAAGTAGAGTTACTTGGGCAAGGTCAAAGGCATTAGCTAGGAATTGGAATATTAATTGTAATCATGAACTTAAACTAAAAAGGCTTGGTATAAAGGCTTGGTATAAAGTAGATTCATGACATTAAGAGTATATTTCACAAAGTATAATTTCACAAGTGAGTTAATTTCTTAAAAACTATGGCAATGATTGATTGTGTAATTAAGTCAGTTAGAATACACAATTAGAATGAAGGCAAACACAGAACTGTATGTAGTTAGCTGCCATGTTTGTAGGTCTCTTGGTGTTACCTCAGCGGCATTGAATGTCACAGGGTACATACTGTAAACAGTAATCTCTACTTCCTGCAACATCAACAATGCAAACATCATTTCCTTCGCGCATTACCCCGGTAACGTAAACAGCTCGATTACCCGTTGCTGCTACTGTGGCAATTTCACATTATTGGAAAAAAATATTGAATATATATTGAATATAAATGTAAATAGGATTTGATTAAATTTAACAATGTATGTATGTTGCCGTTCCTAAAGATATTAATACTGTATAATACATATTACTAGCCTATGTAATATTAACGATTTATTGTTTAAATATATATGATGCAAGAGATTTATCCTGGGCATGAACTCCTTTTTCACTCCAGCAGCTGCAATGACTGATGGGTCATTAAAATAAAATTTTGTTTGTATATTGCTTTTAACAATGGACATTGTGAAATCTGATGGTATGACCGTAAATTAGTCCCTGGTACTGTATATTTGTGCGCTAAAAGGCTGAAAGTTCAATATAATGAGAAAGTTGTTTAAGCTAATATAAAGTCGACTTTGGTTGGTGAAGACTCGGGTGGCACTTTTAGTCCTCAAACTGCAATGACAAGCCATTATAGAAAAAATGCCTGCATCAACCTAGTCCAAGGCCACCTTTATGGTCATTGAGTGGTTCCGTTGTCAGTCACACGCATCCACAAGCAGGCCCCATGCGGCCTTCCACAGCAGCAGCTTGATGCCTCCATATTATGTTCACCCCAAGCAGAAGTGGGCACCAGGATGCATCAGACGATCTCTTTGTGATGAGAACTAAAAAAGAAAAATTCAGAAGTAGGGCTGCAGGATGTGTCAGAAATGTCTGGAGGGCAGAAAGCGTCGTGATCACTGGTAACTCAGGAGTTCCATATGTAGCTCAACAGACAGAGAGAGAGAGAGTTGCTGTGAGTATGTCTAACAGTTAGTCACATATATATAAATAAAAGAAAGGTTTTGTCTGTACATTGGTCAGAATTCACTCTTTCAAATTCATCTTTACATTTCATGCAAAGGATGATCCGAAACCAGCCTCAGAAAATTGTCTCTCTGTATATCTACATGTCTGTTCAGCCAGAAACTGGCTGGACATAATGTAATGAAACTTTGGCAGTACTTCGGCTTTTGCCTGGAGTCAAACCTGTGCCATAAATTAACTCAAAATGTTGAGTAGACGTCATGTTATGTACCATATTATGTCACAGCATCATACAAAACTGGCTGGAAAGAATATTATAAGTCATTATACGTATATTACGTAAAACAAGTAGTATTACCCAATATTTTCCCAGATGAAATAACAGCGCTAAAGTGGTATAAGTACATTTTAATGCGCTGGAGTCGTTTTAAGACAAAAATGAATCTTTATCCAATCTTTTTTGATTTCTCATATGATTTACTCTCCAATTACCGAACTGGGAGTGTATTTGGCTAACAATGAAAGAACTACAAATTAAACAAGGCGTGAGATACTCAAGCTTATAAAATTGTATACATTGGCTTCAACGTAAATGCCTCACTCACTCACTCACTCATCGTCTGTACCGCTTTGTCCTGTATTCATCCTGTATTTATCCTGTAGCCTCTACCAGGAGACTTGGGGCATGAGGTGGAGTACATCTGGGACAGGGTGCCAATCCATTGCGGTGCACACAAACACATACATTACAGACAGTTTGGGAATGTCAATTAGACTAATTGGCTTGTCTTATGACTGTGGGACGAACCTGGAGTACCCAGAGGAAACCCACCGAGCACGAAAAGAACTTACTGTACAAACTCCATGCACACAGACACAGGAATCGAACCTGGACCCTGGAAGTGCAAAGCGACAGTGCCAACCACTACACCACTGTGCTACATTAAATCTGTTCAGGCTAAAAGGCTTTAACCTTCTAACTATTGCTACAAAATCTTTTCCACATAATGACGGGTACTGTATAACTGAAATATGTAACTATAACTGTGCAGAGGTCAGAGGTTACTAAATACATATATACATAAGTACAGTAATGAAGTATATTTCATTTATCTGTACTTTACTTGAGTAATTTTATTAGAGGATACTTTTGACTTTTACTTTGCTCAAAAGTATTACAAATATCTGTACTCCTACTTAGCTACATCTCTGCATGGCATTGCATTATAGCACCACATTGGTGTGTACTACTTGGAGCTGGAATATCACCACCTGCTGACTGTGATGCATAATTGTGTGACTTTCTAAGAAAAATCAACTACTTGTACTGTACTTTTGGTACTTGAAGGTGAGTACTTTTACTCAAGTCCACAAGTGAATGGAGGACTTCTATTTATGCTTATCTCATGTTTGCCCTACGGAATCTTAACCTATCTCAAGGACAGGATTTGTCTACTTGCCCACCTTTGGCTGTATCTGTCATCAGCTTAATGATGGAAACTAACATCAGGACTACAAATTATATTAACCAGAAGAAGCATATAGAGAGAAAGTAGAACCTAAAATAGAACCTTGTGGAACACCAAAGTTTACTTTAGTGTGTGTAGAGAATTATGAACCATTGTTCAGTTGTTAGAGTGAACTGCTCACAGTTCCCTTTAAGCTGAGCAAGTTCACTCTCTGGTTTGGAATCTTGACTTACCACTGCTAAAAATTGCATTTTCAAAGTCCATTAAACAGGGAACTATTAAGGCAGCAATATATAAATGAATAAAATTCCTTGTTCCTTCAAATTTGTCCTGATAAAAGGTAACAGATTAGGGTCAGATATCATGTCTACTTGAAAGGAAATGTTAATGGTTATGCTTGTGTTTAATATTGCTGTATAGGAATTTTGTATATGTATGTAATTGCTGCAGCAGTAAATGTGCAGCTATCATCATTATAACAGGGGACAGTTTCTCAGTGTGCAGTCTTTCAAAGACTACCGGTTTTATATCTAAATTCTGCCAACTACAAAGTGAGCGAGGGCCGCCCTCTCATTCTCTTAGGCATCGCGTTAGGTTTCACTGTCTACTCCTACACAGCATTCGTGCTTAGACTACAGGATGTTGTGTTGATCACTTGGCAATCTCTCTTTAGTATTTAGTCCAGAACAGTCTGAACCCAACAATCAACAAACTTAGCTCACTGCTGATTATGTTCAGATGGTGGGAGAACGCAAATGTTCATGTATGATAAACAGACAAGTGGAGGGAAAATGAACATAATATAATATTTTAAGAGGAAATATTGAGTTACATTTATTTTGATGTGTTAAGAATTTCAATGAGATATTATGTTGTAGATTTGTTTACATTAAAAAAATATATTTTTATGTTTTCTGATTAGGCACTGAGATCTAATGTCCCTCAGCCTTCACTATTGCATCATAAACTACATTCTATTTGTTATTTAGCAAACGTGACTTCATATACTGTACTATAGTGTACAAGCATAATTATATATATAATTTTTAAAAATACATATTGAAACAAATATTTTATTTGAAAGATGATATTTTGAAATCTCAGTGGCCCCAAGGGACCCAACTGAATTATGGTTAAGATTAAAAGTATGTAATCATGCATCACATTGTAAGGATAATGGCAGATGGACATAAATTGTGAGAACGGAACAAAGCAGAAATCTGCCACAGTTTGAGAAGGAACTGAGAATGAGAGTGTGATATGCCCCCTGGGCGACTCAACATGCTGATCAGACAGCGTGAGTGAGTCATTAGTAGTATTCTCAGTCATAGATCCAGAATATTTTGATTGAGTAGGATACAGTTCTAGTGTAGAGTTGTTATAGCAAATCGACACTTAATCACACATTGTCCGAAGGTACAAATTCCATAATTTTACACACTTTTTTTGTTTTTTTCAAATTATGGTCAATTGTAAACATGGGAGAGGGGGTATGTTCAATAAAGAGACACTATGATGCCATATGATTTGACTTGTTAGCATCAGTGCGACCTTGCAGGACTGTAGGTGAGACTTTATTCTGCCAGTTTTCCAGTTTTTTTTATTCCTTTTTAATTCCATTTTTAATTCCTTACTTTGTTTAATAATTTATCCTACTGTATGTGTTTAATTGTAAGGTTACTTGATTGAAAATTGTGGGATTCATTGGTGTTGTAAACACATTTTGCCTCCTCCTTTGTAAACCTATTGCCCCCCATTAAATTTGTCCTGGAGCTGCCTCTGGCTCAAATTAAATATTTAAATTAGAACCAATCATCCTATGTGTAATGTATTTTTTTGAAATATAAAGTAATATTGAAATATAAAGTTTCAATAGAGTTGTCAATTTTAAATTTAGTTTTTATTTTCGTTGTTTTATCTTGGGCGGCAAGCAAAATCCTGTCGGGGCTGTGTGCATTTTTCAATTTTTCAGTTTTATTTGTATAGCGCTTTTAACAATTGTCATTGTTGCAAAGCAGCTTTACACAATCAAAAGAATTATTTAAGCTTGTATGGAATGTGAATGTGTATGAATCAAAATGGTCAGATTGTCCCTGATGAGCAAGCCGAAGGCGACAGTGGCAAGGAAAAACTCCCTGAGATGGGAAAAATAAGAAAAAACCTTGAGAGGAACCGGACTCAAAAGGGAACCTATCCTCATTTGGGTGAACAGAAAGCAGGAATTGATCTGCACTCATTGTGTTAGGTGGCAGGCAGTTCAGTATAACAGTTGTTAACAGATGTTAATATGGAGTCCAGGTAGTTATTGGAGGCTCAGGAAATTCTTGTAGGAAATTCCAGTCCTGAGCTATTGAGTGACTGCAGCCAAGTCCGCAGAGAAACAGCTGTTTACATCAGTCGAGGCCAGAACCATCTTCATAGTAGAGTGAAAACGTCCCCAAACACCGGACACATCCCAAATCACGCGCGGCATCCATGTGACGAGATCTCCAACCAGAAGCTGGGTACCAGGACGAGTCAGACAGGTCCGATAGGGCAGAGGGAGTCTGAATCAATGGCAGCTCAGGAACGACATGTGTAGCTCAACAGAGAACATGTCAACATGTGTGCATGTAGTTTGTGTTCTCCATGTGCTCGGTGGGTTTCCTCCGTGTGCTCCGTTTTTTCCCCATAATCCAAAAGACATGCAGATTAGGCTAATCGGCATTCCCAAGTTGCCTGTAGTGTGTGTGTATGTGTGTGCGCCCTCCAATGGATTAACACTCTGTCCAGGGTGTACCCTGCCTTGTGGTCTTAGACTCCTAGGATAGGCTACAGGTCCCCGTGACCCTGAATACAGGATAAAGCGGGTTATACGACAAGTGTGTACATGTCAGACAAAATTTAAACTTATAAAGCAGACTTCAGAATAAATTAACTCATTGGCTAGTTTAATTGAGCAAAAGTGTAGAAAAGGGAGTACTGTATACAGAAAAATAAATATTCCCGCCCTAAGTTTTTACTCTCATAATTGTGTTCTGTTATTCTGCACAATCAAAAGTCCCGGTTTGACATGTATGCCCTTCGTATTTTTGTGTTTTAGAATGGTATAACCATTTAGACAGGAAGGTCCGTCTGAATGTCATTGAAAACATTTTGATTTTTTTTTAACTTGCTTTTCTTCCAGAAAATAGAGCATCTGTCAGTGACGTTCATAAGGACCTTCATGTCTACATTGTTATATTTAGTTAGTTATGCACCAAGAACCTCACTGACACTATCTTATTTAACTAATCCACATGTTGCAAACATCATGAAATTTTAATTAGTCATAGAAATTAATTGGCTAATTTCAGTGAAGTTAACAAGTTTTTTGATTGCAGGATGCAAATTCTAATTAGGTGTGCACACAAGTAAGGAGTGAAGTTTCATTACACCCTATATACAAAAAAGAGGTACTAAAGTGTGTGGCAAATTAGTTATTAAATTAATTCTTGAACATAAGCCAGCAGCACCGAATGTGGTAAGTCTTCATGTCATATTTTACTTCCTGATTCACTCATTGTTTATACGAACATGCAAACTCCACACACACAGACTCCGAGGTAGGATCGAACCTGGACCCTGGAGGTGCAAGGCAACAGTGCTGACTATTTAGGCACCAGGCCGCCACTGTTATGTTTTAGGAAAGAAAGAAAAAAAGATATAAATATATAATGATTAACAATAGATTACACATATTAAAAAAAATATAAAACATCCAGATGTTTAGGAGAACAAGTGAAATCCTATTTTCCTATTTCTCTTCTAATTTATCACAATAATTTTTATTTAAAATTATATTACTGACAACCCAAGTAATACTGGAAATCATAAATATTCATGATTTTAGACTTTCATTGTTTTAAATATATAAAACCTCTGATTAAAAAAAATCTAACTTTATATACAGAAACAAAGAAACAGAAATAAAGACAATCATATCATTTTGATTCATACACATTCACATTTGATACAAACTTATTTCTTTTGATTGTGTAAACCTGCTTTGCGATAATGTCATTTGTTAAAAGCACTATATAAATAAAATTTAATTGAATATGTTTATTTCTGATTTAAAATAAAAAAAAAGGTTTTCAGGGTAGTCTCAAACCATTCACTGTAATTCACAAATTCACTGTAAAAATGTGTGTGGATATATATATATATATATATATTATATATATGTTATATTATATATGTTATATACTTTGCTTTCCTTTTTTAATATAATCTATATAATTTAATATCTTGAGTATATATTGGTTTTGAATAGATTTGCATCACTGTGCAAAAGTATTGCGCTACCCCTAATTCATTCATATTTAATACAATTAAAATAATGTAGATTAAAGGAAAGGAATTGGAACAAATTTTTGTTTGTTGGATGGGCTGCAAAATATCTAAAGATACAATTGATTTTTTTTTTTTTGGTTTATGTAACGATCTGAGCAGCAATCTCATTTCCCCTCTCGTCTTTTCCAACCACTGAGCCTTCAGCATCACCAGTATACAAATCACCAGCTTGATCATCTGTCATCATCTGCACCTTTTTCTCCCTGGTTCATACCTTATCTTATTGAAAAGTCATTGTGTGGCTTAACAAACAAAAACATTCCTCTTTAACTGGTCAGGTACAGGGACTGGACTGAAAATAAGAGCAGAAAAAAGGTCCTTCTGGTAGCCTGGACGACCATTCCCATAGACTCTGGCTCTTCAGAAGCAAAATATGAGCAAGTGAGGGATGGCTCATTTCTTCTCTCTTAGAGCCCTCATCGCCTTGCACCAATTCTAGCCTCTTTACACATATTACAAATTAGACTATGTTTGCTTTTTGCCAATTGAAAAAATTGAAGAAACTTATGTGACATAATGACAACACTCCAGATGGGGGTCTATTAAGAGTTTTATGACAGGTGATAGTATGACTAATATTGTTATTCACAATTTTAGTGAATCAGATCTGAATCAATATCATGTTCAGTTGCTGCTAACTAGGGCACCCAATGGTGTGAGCATGTAGTCTGATCTGTCCAATTAGTCATTAAGATTTTAAAAGATGTATGTAAAGGCATGCACAAAATTTGACCACCTTGATGAAACAAACAATACAAAGCCAAAATACTTTAAGTAACACCTAAACATGGATCCTCAGTTTTGGAGATGTTTTAAAATACATAGTGTGTACATTCATTTTCAACACTTGGAAAAGACTTAGTGATCTTTGCACACTTCCTGGCCATGCCAGAGCCATCTGTGCTGTTATCACCAGCTCCTGTCACCAAGCTTCAGAGGTGCACGCTCACACACATACACAATTTTAAGGGAATCATTGGTAATAAAGTGGTTAAAATTTTTTACATTTGACTTTAACTCTAAAACGTCTTTTGATCAAAATTTGTTTGTAAAATTCTTATAAATGTATTTAAGATTTCGTGCAGATACACTAAAATTCTCAAGGATTCATCTGGCTAAAAGGTCACGCAGCTGTTGATTCTAAGATACCCAAATCACATGTTTCCACAATGCTCAAATTATCCGCTGTCCTCAGCAGTCATTCAAAGAATTGGACCTTCGACAGCTACCACTGTGCTTCCACACACACACACACACACAGACACACAGACACACACAGACACACACACAGACACACAGACACACACAGACACACACACACACGCACACACACACACACACACACACACACACACACACACACACACACACACACACAGAGGCACTGATTAGTGGCAGAAGTGGCAGTGGAACCTTAATTACACACACCCTTATCTTTTTTTCTTAACTCGCTCTCCTAATGTGTATAATTAGTGGCGTCTCGAATCATCTGGATTTGGTGTCTTGGGACTTCACAATCAATAGACTCTTAATAAGAAAAGAGGAAAGACGCAGAATGGTAGGAGAAGTGAAAATTAATTATAAGTTTCTAAAACAGGTCATGAATATTTAATGAATAGGATTTGGAAATGCACAACATTGCACTGTTTTTGTATACAATATTGATTCCCCCAGGGCAATAAGACCACATCCGAATATGCCCGCAGTTTTCTGTCAGAGGCAGGAATAAACAAATGCTGATCAGCACCAGCCTCCGGGAGTGAAACACTCCAAACTACTTCAAATTGGCATGCTGTGCAGACCAGCACAACATCTTATCTACTAGCTGAACACTTTACAATGTTAACTTTTTCCATGTGCTGCCATGTGAGCCATATGCTCTCAGCTCT
This sequence comes from Clarias fuscus, assembly GCA_030347435.1. NCBI lineage: Eukaryota > Metazoa > Chordata > Actinopteri > Siluriformes > Clariidae > Clarias > Clarias fuscus. The sequence goes on from CM059221.1 coordinate 9,782,987, forward strand.
ACCAAGCAAATGAAAATGGATCTTTCTTGTCTGACCAGAACAGAGGTGGTTTTGGCCTGCTCGGTGGTCCGGGCCATTTACATCCATCATTTGATGTCCCATCCTGACTTCAGTGCCACAACAAGTAAACCAAAACCAAAAGATGTACTGAATTAATTCCATGTTTAATTACGATTTAATTGAAACTTGATACTACATATTGTTCAAATACAATTACATCCAAGAAGCTTAATAAATCAGAAGGTGGTCAGCACTAAATTGCAGGAAGTTTGGTACATTACCAGTTCCATTATGACATAAGCACCCAGGTACACCTTACTCTCAATCTGTACAGGAAGCATTGCAAATTTCGTCTTGTAAATGGCAAAATATTTACAAATAAGAAATAATATACACAGATTATCCATAACATTACAGCACTAACACCCCTAGGCCTCTGAATGTTAGGGCTGACCAGGTTATCCCTTCAATATTTTTTCTTCCCTGATAGCATGAGCATAATCCAGGACTCAAACTGTGAGTGATCTGGGAGCAATCTTTTTCACACATAGATGGACTACTACACTGCATGCTGTATTCAAAGATAAAGATTTCTTTTTTTTTTTTTTTGTCCAGGCCATATATGTACAGTATATACATATAGTATAAATCTTATCATTTTGATTCATACACATTCACATTGCATACAAACTTACTTCTTTTGATTGTGTAAAGCTGCTTTGCGACAATGTCAATTGTTAAAAGCGCTATATAAATTCAATTGACTTGACTTGAAATTGACTATATGTACTTACTGGACACTATTTCAAACAGCCATATATTTAAACAAATGAACCAAGCAATCAGTCATATGGCAGAATGAAATCAATGCATGAAATCATTCAAGAGCTTCCATTAACAAGAAAAAATGTGTCAGATCTGCTGGAAAATGTCATTAGGTAGGCACACACCTGTCTCATAAAGTCCCACAGCTAACAACACAGTTTCTTCTTCTACAATCCATTCCATTTGTTATTTTGGACTAAATTGTTCTGGGACAGAATTGTTCTCCCAATGTGATTCTCTAGTTTTTAGAAAACAATAAGCGGACAAAACAATATCACCTTTAAACAACCAGTAAAATCACGCCCCGTAAGTGAGAGTACACCATATGAATGCTTGAATAGAAAACTAAGTTGACATGATGTCTAGCATTTGAGACAAAGCAGCAAGGTTTGTGAGACCAGTTATTATGTGCCCATCAAATCCTTCTCAGTATTATTATGTGAAACAAGACCTTACTCTCACCTTCATAAATCAGTCTGTCATATCATATTAAGTTCTTGGTGAGTATATAGGCTGCGGTCCATTCTTTATTAGGAAGGAGAAATCCTCTGCCATGCCCAACCTAGCTACTAATATATCTTTTTTCTGTTTGTAAGGATTCTGACAAGAAGAGCATACTTTGTACATGGAAGAATGATAGGTGTTAGGAAGTGTGAAGAGAGAGAGACAGAATGGTGTGAATAACCTTGGGCCTGATGAGAAATAACGATGGTTATCCTACTTTTTCCCTCTCTTTTTTCTGTTTCTCTCTCTATAAATATCTTTATCTATGTAAAGCATCAGTGAAGGTTGTTTCACTGTGGGAGATTTGTCCATCTCAGATGATAGACAACGCACGCCAAAGAAGAGAATTAATAGCAGGAGGAATAGCACAGATTGAATCACTGATCATAATTTCACCTCCTATTTAGTTGGTGAAAGTAAAAGCAAAAACATATATAATATTACACATATACATGGTTAAAAAAAAAAAAAAAAAAAAAGTGTCACCTAGGTGAAAAAGTAAATTTTCAGATAGGATCATACAACACCATTTTTCATAATACTTAATGCTTCTTGTCTCCTGATCCATGCTGATAAAAAGAAACACATTGGCTAAATACAATTTCATGCCCTTTTATGTGGCGTCTACTGTATAACTTTTTTGAATTAAAATCTTTCAAAGATCTTAATTATTATTCAGATAAAACTTGGCCAATTTAAATTTCACATAAGAGGATGTAAAAAAAAAGTGTATTATTCTAAAATGCTAAATTGTTAAGAAATTGCAACATGAATTTGACATGGTTACAGAATGTTTCTTTTAAAGCTTTTGCCAAAATCTATTTAAGCAACAATTTGCTTAAAATGTCATTTTATTATAATATATATTATTATAAAATACTAATAATTTGCATTTTACATTTTTATCATTTGAAGTGAGACAGTATAATGCAGAAGAATTGCCATTTTGGGTACACATATAAAATCAATAATCTTTACAAAAGCTCTTAAGTTAGCAACTTTTTGAAAAAAAAATTAGGGAAGCAAGATTCTGAAGTTTATCCATTTAGAAATAGCTTCTTTGCCCCTTACAATTTTCTGTATTATATGTATAACAGAAAAATAAATACATCAGCACCAATACTGTATTTTGGCCGAATGTACTGTAAATATACACATTTTTATTGTAAGGATTTTCTGTTGCCATCATTATTACTCCAGATAATTGATTAAACCTACCCTTAACCAAAAATCCTGCAAAGATTTAAAAGCACATATACACACCCACACCTACAAATGCGCACCCACACACACACGCACACGCACACACACACACACACACACACACACACACACACACACACACACACACACACACACACACACACACTGAAAGCACTTCTGCAAAGCTAGTCACAACTTCTCAGGGTATAACAGCACGCATCATCTCAGGGCACACCAAACACATTAATATTAAACATTCTGGTCAAAATGCCAAATTCCCATGTTTATATCATAAAAGTCTGCAGAGTTTTGCCTACAGAGAGACTTAAGTGTCTTGTGGTGGGATGTTTTGTACAAGGAAGTGGGTACAAATGGTAAGGGCTGGGAGGGAGTATCATTTAAAAGTCATTGGTATTGAACTGATGTATTAAACTTTTTTCACATCTAATGCTAGGTTTTACTGTTTGTGTGTTGGGTCTGTTTATCCTTATACTCTTGTCTGTAGACATTTCAGCAATAAGATAAAATGCTTAAATAATTAAATTACATTAAATTAAATATTGTATGCACTATGCTCTTACACTGGGAAACTGTGGACAAGCTTAGTATACAATGGTCTAATCACCAATTCACACCAGGAGCATTTTTTTCAGCAAGCATGATATGTACTGTATATGTCACATGCTATGCTTGTCATTCAAACAAATCTTTCAATTTACAGCAGCTATATCAGAAGTGTGTAAAATGTTCATATGACAAATTAGTTTCAATTCATTAGTTCAACACTCCAGCGTTTTTTGCCACTTATGAACACCAGTGATTTTAAAAATAAATAAATAATAGGTATCCTATTCTCAAACAACTACACTTTCAATACACACTGACTTTTATTCAGCACTCGGGCTGTGCCCTCATACCTTCGACAGCATTACTCCTGTGCTGATAACTAGCACAACAGCACTCAATCCCTACCGTGATATTGCTTAGATAAAAGTCAGGGTGTATTGAGAGTGTAGTTCTTATAGTATTGAAAAGGAACATTTCAATAGCTTTATATTGGGTTTATTTATTTCAAGAAGGGTGATGGCTCATTGATTAAGACTCTGGTTTACTAAGGCTCTATAATTTAACCCTAAGAATCTAAATATGCTGTGCCTAATAAAATTATAGTGCAGTGTAGTACAGTGGTGAGTAGTAACTACTCAGGGAAGATCTATTTAACTTAAATTTGTGCATGTATTCAATACAATATAAAATTACAATCAATTAAAAAAAGACAAGGCACCACATTCCCTCAAATGCTTCAAGTAAAGTCATCTTTATCAGGGCTTACAATGATTAAGCTTGGGCTGTTCTAAGCATCAATGACACTGCCGTCCATTATTCTGCCTGATAAAAATAGAGTGAACACAGAGGGGTAATCTACAGTAAAAGAAAAAAAAGAAGAAAAAAAAAGAGCCCATCGTTGAAGTGCCAAAATGTGCAGTTCCTCAAATTACCTCTAGGACCTGTGGCTCCAAAAGTGAGTCAATCCCCATAGACCCCCATGTAAAAAATGTCCAAGTTTATATCAGAAATAAACATGTTTTCAACATGTTTTGGGTCTCCATAGCTAGACTTCTCATTCATGACAACTGTATGCATTATTTATGCATAATTATGGCATAGCAGATTTGATTGACAGCTGCATTCCAGGTATCAAAAGCTGTCTGCTATGCATTGCCTAACTAGCTAACTGGAATCATTGCAGTTTAACTTATAAATGATCAAGCGCAATGTAAAATTAGTATATAAATTAATGTTGACCACCTTAGCATTTTGGCTAAGTTAAAGCTAAGCAAGCTATCTGGTGCTAACTGAGAGAAGTTGGCATATTCAATCCAGGCTCTGATTGTTCTGCCCATTTGCCCATTTATGGACTCTTGTTCTTGTTCTATTACTTTAATCACCATTCAACTCATAGGACGATGAAGAAATTTCTGTATTTTGTAATTTGTGTATCTGTAAGTTGAAGTTGGAAGCTGCTTTCTGTCAGTACAGAGTGATGCTGTCATGTGGCTTGGATGTTTCACAGACAGCAATATTGCTGCGGGGGACTGTCAGTATGAGACTGTAATCAGATGGACCACAGATTGAGCCTCATTCGGTGAATGTCAGATGCATGTGCTGTTCAAAGTCTAAACCACATGCCACATGGTTATTCCACTCTGTCACATAGCAACAATTCCGTATCCATAGAAACAGTTTTAAACTTAAAATAAAGTGTATCTATGTCTGTTTCCGTTCAAGATTTCTGTAATTTAGAATTGTAGCCGTTTCTGTAACATCTAGGCTGCCAATCTCTAGCACTAGAGCAAGTGAGAAGATACATCATTTCAATTTAGCCCTCGTCTGAAACAACATTTGTCCATCCTACCTATAACAAAACTGTATTGCAATATATATGAAAAAGTAATATATTCCAATTTGCAAACATTTCTGATGAATATATATTTGTGAATGGCAGCGCACCATTTGAATCTCTCAGGATTTGTTCCAAATAAACACCATCAGTCTTTGTCTTTCATAATAATCTCATGGTTTATTTGATCATTGGTATGGTTTACTCATTACTCACTTCTAGCTCAAATGAAGCTCCAGCACTGAAACTCATTTGGTGAAATTACATTGTCTTGCAAATTGACTTATTACTGTTCTTTTCAAATGTGTGTGTAATTTGTCTTTTTATTTTTAAACATCAGAACCATGAATGACTGAATATATGCAAGGATATACAGAACATGTTAGTATGCTCACTACCTCAATAGTGTAAATATGAATACACTCTTTCATTTTATTTATTTATTTATTTATTTTGGAATTATAATGTTTACAAAGATTTTTGCTTTTTATTCTTAATATTGCTATTTACAAAGTAATCAATAATATTAATGAAGCTTTCATTTAGCAGCTTTCTGGTACATGATTCTCTATCTCTCGCTCTCTCTCTCTCTCTCTCTCTCTCTCTCTCCCGCTTTCAGAAATAGTTGAATTGACTCATTGCCTCCGACACCTGATCCCCTTAGGTGATAAGCTGAACAAGATTGCAAATATCCATGTTGCAAGGAAAGCATGGCAACATCAAAGCACAACAATCAGTCTTAAAAGCCTTAATGGTCCCAGTGGATCTTTTGATTTTTTTCAAGACCGGTGGAAGGGAATTGGCCCCAAAAGATATGGGAAGGTTTTAATTTGCATGTTTGTAGAGTGTACATTTCTTGAAGAGATCAAAAGTAAAGTTTTTAGTGCCTTTCAGGGTTGTTTAAGGACATTGGGCCATATTCATAATGTCGAAAAAAGAACAGCAGATAAAGGACGCTGGAAATGTTTTTATATTTTGAAATGTGCCATTGTCTGACAATCCTAAATCTCAGGATGATGAAGGAGGAGGAATGGTGGATCCCTTGTGGTGAAGATGATGAAGGCCATCCGTTGTGATCTAAGTTACTGCATGTTTCTCAGATTTTTGCCTTGTGATGTGGCTGAATCCATATCCATATTCCCATGCTCTGAAATCTGCTCTGTGCAATTTTTAAGATCAGCTTCTTCTCTAGCAAGCGATTACATGCTTCGAGCGGCTTGTCATGAGACATATCAAAACCCTGCTGCCTTCCTCCTGCAGTTCGCGTATCGTTCAAACCGTTCGACGGACAACGCCATCTCCACCACACTCCACCTGGCATTGACACACCTGGACGAGAAGGACACTTACGTCAGAATGCTGTACATAGATTTCAGTTCAGCATTCAATACAATCATCCCCCAACATCTGATCGGGAAGCTGAGCCTGTTGGGCCTGAACACCTCCCTCTGTAACTGGATCCTGGACTACCTGACCGAAAGACCTCAGGCAGTGCGGATCGGAAGCTATACCTACAGCACCACCACACTGGGCACTGGGGCCCCCCAGGGCTGTGTGCTCAGTCCCCTGCTGTTCACACTGCTGACTCATGATTGTGTAGCGATGCACAGCTCCAATCATATCATCAAGTTCGTTGGTGGGTCTCATCAGCAAGAATGACGAGTCGGCGTAAAGAGAGGAAGTGCAGTGGCTAACAGACTGGTGTACAGACAACAACCTGTCTCTGAACGTCAATAAGACAAAAGAGATGATTGTTGACTTCAGGAGGACACGGAGCGATCACTCTCCGCTCAGCATCGACGGCTCTTCTGTGGAGATCGTCAAGAGCACGAAATTCTCGAGAACCTCACCTGGTCCCTCAACACCAGCTCTCTGCATAAGAAAGCCCATCAAAGTTTTTTCTTCCTGAGAAGGCTGAGAAAGGCACAGCTTCCACCACCGATCCTCACCACCTTCTATAGAGGAAATATCGAGAGCATCCTGAGCAGCTGCATCACTGTCTGGTTTGGGAATTGTACCATATCAGAACGCAAGACCCTACAGCAGATAGTGAGGACAGCTGAGAAGATCATCAGGGTCTCTCTCCCCTCTATCAAAGACATCTACACCACACGCTCCATCCGCAAAGCCACCAGCATTGTGGCTGACCGGACACACCCATGACACACACTCTTCACCCTCCTGCCATCTGGAAAAAGGTACCGAAGCATTCGGGCACTCACATCCAGACTGTGTAACAGTTTATACCCGCAAGCCATCCGTCTCCTCAACACAAAGAGACTGGACTGATAAACACACACGCGTGAACACACGCGCACACACACACACACACACACAAATCACTAAAACAGACAAACTAAATAACCTCCTGATAAACACACACATGCACAATCACACTGATCTACAACCACCTTAATTTGTTCATACCCACCTATCTGAACTGCTCTTTGCAATATTTGCACAATATTTATTTCACTTTGCTATTTGCACACAATATTTTTGAACACAATGTAAATTGTTTACTTGCTGCTCTCTCCCCTACCTCAACTCGTACCTTATCACTAAAAAGGTAATTCTTTACTGTAACATGTTACGTTGTTATGTTGTCATGTAGCTCTTCGCCTGCACATTTGCACGTGCACTTTGTTGTCTGTTGTCTATTATTGTCTCTTTTTTGTATAAAAATTGATAGTTGTTAGGTTAACTTAAAAATGAAAAAATCTGCGTCGTTAATGTATGTTGTGTTGTTAATTTATGTCGTTGCATGTATGTAGCACCTTGGTCCTGGAGGAACGTTGTTTCGTGTTTCACTGTGTACTGAACTGTATATGGTTGAAATTACAATAAAAGCCTACTTGACTTGACATATATATATATATATATATATATATATATATATATATATATATATATATATATATATATATATTACACCTCATAATAGTACAATATTTATACAAATTTATAATATTAATACATTATCTATCTGAAAACTTGTCTAAAATTCGAATTAATATTCTAGACTATAATGCAATGTATACATCAGCATCAACAAGCTAAATTTACCTTCCACTGGTGGTGGATCAGACTCAGCTAACCTTACTGAGAAACTGTTGTTTGTGCTGTTGCTTTCTTTTACTTGTTTTAAAAGTAACTGAAATAATCAATTTATGCTATATGGTCTGCCTCTCTTTTCTCCTTTTCTGGTTTTTGTCTTTTTTAGTTGTCAGTTTTTTTTTTTTTTTAACATTATGTCTTTCACGTACACACATTGCAAACTGCAAAATCTGAAGCAGTAAGCGACGGGTGTCTGTGCCATCGCACAATTTATAAAGCAAAAATTCAATAGGCATTGTACATTGGTCAGAACTTACTCTTTCAATGATATCTTTGCATTTCATAAATTGGAAAACCCAAAACCAGTCTAAAAAAAAAATCTGTCTGTATGTCTGGATTTTGTCACATCACATGAAACTGGCTGAACAGAATTTAATGAATGAAACTTTGCCAGTAAATAGGTATTTGCCTGCGCTATAAATGAAATCAATATGTTGAGGAGAAGTGAAGTTATGAGCAGGTATGCTCATCTAGCATCTAGCACTTTTTTGGACGAATTTTCCCTCAAGGTGGGTGTGCTTATACTGTATGTGTCACTCAACAGAGCCATTTTTTTTTTTTTACTGATAATCATTTATTGTTTAAAAAAAAATACAGTCATGATAAAGAAAATGTTGCTAGATCAAGTTATCATCTAATGCCCTTTTCCATAAATGTTTTGGCTTCAGTCAGGTTCCTCCTGAAGGTGATTGCAGTTCTAATCCATCATAGTGAAATTATGTCAAATATGCAAGCAATCTTTGTGGTTATTAAGTGCTCTATTATCACATGAATTTTTAAACAGACCATATGGGGCCATTCTCAGCAGCAGAGGGTGGCCTCAATGTAATAAAAACTCCAACCAGAAGGGGCGCACCAGGTTGCATCATATGGCTTTCATGTGATAAAGACTCCAAACAGACAGGTCCAGAAGGCAGAAGGGGTTGGGATTGCTGATCTCAAATAGTGTGTAATGCTCTTTGGTGTGTGTAATGAATAAAGTTAGTGGAAGCAGGACTTAAGCAGAACTAGCTATGACACCATGACTAAAAGGGAGATCCTGAACGAAACACAAACATTAGGTCTCCCTAGGAAGTAAAGCAACCAGTCACTTCATCATTAACAAACCTGAGTGATTTTTTGAGACTGGAGGAAGACATCATCCAAGCATACCAGTTCACCATAAAGCTCTTTGCACATGAGTCCCCCAGATCTGTACCTTGACCTAAGAAAAAAAAAATATTTACTGAATTGACAAAATAAATAATTGTTCACCCTAGATTTAAAGACTTGTGAGATTTGAGACCGTGTCTAAATCCCAAAAATTAATTGGAAGGCTATTCCATAACTGTGGGTCTTTGTAACAAAAAGCCCCTTCGGTAGTTTTCCTTATACATAGCACCAACAAATAGCCTGTAACGTTTTGAGTGCCACTACTACTCCATCTACTAGCAGATCACTCACTACCATGGTGTGAGACCATAAAGAGATTTATAGGTCAATAGTAGTATTTTAAAATCAAAATTTCTTTGGGAGCCAGTGCAGCATGGACAAGATAGGATTGATTTCTTCTTGTTTGAGTAAGGGCTCTGGCTGCCACATTTTGGACTACAGCAACTGGAGCTTGTTTATTCACCTGGTGGAACATAGTAAGGCAGATCGTAACAATTGGGTTATTTACCACTTTAACCAGTGCTTGCTCTGTGCCATGATGAGGCCTTTTTTGACTGGCGGTGTACAAACCCAGGTCTCCTATTTAGAAGGAGAAGATATGATTGTAACCACTGACATGCTGTATAATTGCTCTAATCTTCCAGTTTATTTTCAGTGGGGAAATTAAATAATTACACATAAATCCCAGATGGATAGAAAAGCTGTGTATAAGGCCATGTCCACACCTAGCCGGGTATTTTAAAAAACTGAGTTTTTTTCCTCTTCATTTTCAAAAATAATTCTGTCCACACGACCTAGGGTTTAAAAATATCTTGTCCACATGAAAACGCAAAGCGCCCTGTTAGGAGCCTCTCTCATCAACAGAGGGCCAAACAGAAGCCTAGACAAAACGTCATTACCTGTTGCGCTTTGTAGAAGTCCTAACGGGTCTCGTCCGAAACCGCCGTCGCAGTCTGTGTTGTCAGAGTTTTGTACAGTATGTAGCTGCAGTGAGCTTAGTAGTACATTCAGACACCTCTGTTTATTAACTAATGTGTGAGTAACTGCATGTGTATCTACACACATGTAAAAAGTCCAATGCGCAACGTCAACACAGTCACAAGTTTACTGTACGTATGTCGGCTATTGCACAAAATATCCTCATAAACAAAGCTGACATCAAATCAAGGCAATGAGCACACAGACAATTACATCATCAGCACAAGGTGACGTAACAACAAGCCGAAATCTCTGTTTCCCCTGTCCACACAACAAAACTGAAAACGTTTTGGAAGAGTGAAGAGTTTTGGAAAGTCTTCACTTTGGCCGGAGTTTTCTAAAAGCTCCGTTTTCAGCGACCAAAACGGCATTTGCGTGTGGACGAAAGGCGAAAACCGCAGAGAAAAATCTCGGTTTTTAAAATTACTCGGCTACGTGTGGACATGGCCTAAGAGAACTACTGTACACAGAATTTCAATGTACATATCAGAGTAAGACTCACTCACTCATCATCTATACCGCTTAATCCTGAATTCAGTCACGGGGGCCTGGAGCCTATCCCAGGAGACTTAGGGCACATGGCATAGTACACCCTGGACAGGGTGCCAATCTATCGCAGGGTACAGACACTCACTCATTCACACACTACGGGCAATTCAGGAACGCCAATTAGCCTAACCCACATGTCTTTGGACTGTGGGAGGAAACCGGAGTACCCAGAGGAAACCCATAAAACACGGGGTGAACATGCAAACTCCATGCACACAGAGACGGGAATCGAGCCTGGCCGGGGATCGAACCTTGACGGTGCAAGGCGACATGATGTCTTGAAATGAAAATCAAGTTGAAATATTAAGGCAACTTAGATTAAATTCTTCTTGTCCTACTGCTAGCAGGTCAAAATATTTTACTAATTTTATGCTAAAGCTAGCATAACATTCTGTCAGCAATCATTCAACCAATAAACCACAAATAATTTTATCTTTATTTATCTCCTGGTCATGGTGGATCCGAAGAAAACTTTTCATAATTTTTGCAGTTTTGCATTGTTTTTCATCGTTTGTTTGATTCCTTTTGGCCAGTTTTTGGTGGTTAAAGGAACATTTTAAGACAAATCTGCTTGTTAGCAGTGCATTGTAGCTCAGAGCTGCCACACAGTCAGAAACCCAGTCCTGCACACTCCTAGGACTCAAAAGCCTCAAGAGGAACAGAGGCTCAACAGACACAGAGAAAGGCATCTGCTGAAGGTTAACAACAATAACATTTGAAAAATCAAGTGTAAAAATGGATAAAGGCATTACATTTATTTTTTATTTGCTTTATTGGACAAGTTAATGAGGCATTCCAAAGAACACAGAGTTTTTTTTTTTTTTGCCCTGGGCAAGTACTGATTGAGCATAGGTTGAGTAACTTTTTTGGAGAAAAAAAAATTCTATGAATAGTTTTACTGCACCATGCTTTTTACTTTTACTTGAGTAGATTTTTGAAGAAGAAATGCTACTCTTATTCCACTACATTCGGCTCCTCTCGACTCATTACTTTCCTAACCATTTAATGTAAACATACAGCTGGAAGAACACCGCATGACTGTTTCAACAATCCGAAGCAGCAACAATAGATCACATGACTCCGTTTGACCAATCAGGTTAGGTGCCATAGTGGGGGAAAAACCTTCAGCCTGTATTCTATAAATTCATCCTACCTGTGAATCCGTCCTACATACTCTACACTCTCTTGCACATGCGCGAACAAAAGTTTCTGCACATTTCTCTAATTTTGCGGGATGCCCATAAATTCACGCTGCTACTAGTGGGATCTTGCAGTTAGTGTACAATCTTGCGGTGAGTATAGATTGCTTTTTTTTTCATGTTTGTTTGATTAGATGTTAATTTTAATTGTACATATAATGCTACTTTAACAGTCTATGGATATATAAGTATATCTCAGTACAGAATTAATCGCCAACACACGTGTTGTAAATTTTTATGCAACCCAAAAAAAATTATGCATCCCTGGCATCATATACAAAGCATGTTTCGCTTGCAAAAGAACAGCTTCATATTACGTTGTCTTCTCTATCTGCCAAAACAGACAAACAGTATATATATTGTTATATTGTAATATTATTTTGAAGTACAGCTACTCTTGCTTGAGTTAATTTTTTGGCTACTCTACCCACCTCTGGCTGACATTTAATACTGACAGAGAGATCTGATCTAATGTCTATGAGATCAGTGTGGCAGTGTTAATTTTCAAGTAAATTTTCATATAGAAATATTTGAAACACTAAACAGATTCAGATATAGATAGTGGCATTGCATTACACCCTTCAAGCACAACTATCCTCTTGAGATACTCAGTGATGAGCCGATTTATTGTGTCACTTATTAGGATATAAAAAGGATTGAAAACATAATAAAACAGTATGATGAATTGCAAACATATTTGCTATTATTGATTTCTGTGTTTCTTTTGAGGTCTGTGAATTACAGTTATATTTCATAACCCAGCTACCCACCTTGGAGGACACTTACAAGAAACGCTGTCTGCAAAGGGCAAGAGGCATTATCAAAGATTCCTCTCACTCAATGATGGACTATTCACTTTTCTTTCAGTGATACAGGTACATCAGAGCCTGCAACAAAAGACTGGAAAATGTTCAGCGGTGTTACTGCACTGAACAGCTGATGATGTAGGGTTAACCCCACTGCACTGTCACTTTATGTCTCTACTGCGCTGCTTCGTCCACTATGCATCTTTGCACAATCCATAATGTGCAGTATACTTTAATTGCACTACTGTATATATACTGCTATCTATATAATTCAGAACTCATATACTGTATGTACATACAGTACGTACGTTACTTTTTGAGCATGGTATCTTCCAGACACATCTATCTACTGCACAATGTTTGTACAGTTATACTGTATTATACTGTATATTACTATAGACACACCACCTCTTATTACCTACTGCACCTTCTGTTTGTTATAACACATTGTTGTTTGTTGTAAACAGGCCACTTATGCACTTCTGGTTAGAAGCTAACTGCATTTCATTGGCTCTGTACATGATCTTTGCACGATGGCACAATTAGATTCACAAAGTTGAATGTGAGAAAAAAAAGAATGTGAGAGAGAGAGACCACAGTATATTATACAGTGTGAAGCTGCTGTTGTTTTTAAGTAAATTATACCATGTGTACCATGCATTAAACTGTAAAAATAGAAAAGGCACCATTTAGACGAGGATAGTATGTTACTATGTGACTAGGAACAAGCATCTACTAAAGCTACACCTGTCGGTTGTCTTAAAGGAATTTTTTGTTAATTTTTTTCTTTTTGGTAAAGAACTTTTAAACCTTTTTGGTTTAAAAAATGTAATTTACCATTTAGGAAACATACGCATTTATTTCACCTTTGTAAAGTGATTTTTATTTATAGCTTTTTATAGAAAAGAACGTGGTAATTTTTTTCCCCTCCATGCTTCATATTTAACCGCTCACTTGTGCCCACTTGAGCCCTCTTAAAAGTAAAAACCTCCTGCTCATGTGAGATTTTAGTTATGCTCCTGTGATTGGAGTCCTGATGCACATTTTATTCTCAACCAGATGCTCTCAGAAACATTCTGACAAAAAAAAAAATGCGTACCTTTTGTTTATATCTTTATTTGTGCCCATTTATGTGTTCATTCTTGTTTACATTTGTATTATTGGAAGGTAGACAAAATGACAGAAAATTTGATAAAGGTTGGTACATTGAGCAGAATGTTATCATGGTGCAAAGTGCCTAAATTGCATGTTTAAGCTTGTATGACAATTTTGTAAATAACATGCAATATTTTAACACATAATGTTACACAGTGGCTACAGCATATGATGTTTTGTTAATATCCCAGCCAACACCCTATTTTTAGCAAATCATATTATTTTTCTGAATGTGGGAAGTTGATGGTGTTCGAAAAAAAAAAGATTACCTTAATAAAAAAGATATCACGCAGACCATTAGCAAGATCGAACAGAATATCTAAAGACGTGTGCTCTTCAGCATGTCTGTATTACTGAATAACAATATTGACAACCCATCAGTTTCACCCTTTAACACGAGTCCATCAAACTGAACATTAAACTGATTCCATTATTGAACCTACATGAGCCTCCTGTCTTATTTTAACACAATGAGAAAAAGCATTCTGCTAGATCTACTGTTTCTTGATTGCTTTCTGCCATTGTGCACATCAGTCTTATTAATAATTTTTTAAAAATAAAAAAAAAAACAGCCACAGCTGGTTACAACCTTTCAAATATGCAACTGCTATAGTCTCTGAATGTTAATTGATTCTGACACGCCATTTTGTTCTGCTAAAATCCTCTCTGAATATCAAGTGCACTGTCAGCTTTGGAATTTAACAGGCTTTAACAGGCATACGCTCAGACATCAACCTTTTATGCAGGCTGTGCTCTCATTTTAATGGAAACAGTTGTTTTTGGTACTAGACAGACAAAGTAATCATGTCACATCTCAATGTAATAATTTCACAACACTTCATGACATTTAAAAGGCGACTGAAAGCAGGAAATGATTCACACACCAGTACTTTAAAGCCTTGTTGATATTTTTATGGAGCATGATAACCTGTCATTATAAATGATGCTTATTTTCATGAAAAATAAAGTCAAAGAACATATTTAGATTAACTTACCTTTATTCATAAACATAAATTATTTTGTTTATTAATGATGTTTGCTTTTAATATCAAAATGATTGTTCTGTCAAGGTTTTATGCATGGTCCAGCTTATATGACAATGGGTTGCATTTATCAAGCTGTATGTAAATTGCATATATCAAGCTGCATGTGAGTCATTCTATTGATTTTCAAGTCTGGGCTCTGACTAGCCCATTCACCTTTTTCTCCTTCAACCAAATCAAAAATCAGTTTTGCTGTATGCTTTGGGTCATTGTCATGTTGGAAGGTAAACCAAATCCTGACATGTCCTCCAGTCCCTAATGCAGAGAAACACCACATAACAGCACATTATCACCTCCATGCTTTACTATAAAAATATTTTTTTGCGTTTTTGCAAAGCTCCGTTGTTCAGGCTTTTTTTTTTTTTTTTTTTTGCAACCCTCCCATACAAGTCACATTCGTGATATTTTTATTACATGCGCACAATGACTTATTTTAGTCATAAATCCTTGCAACTGCTTCAGAGTTACTGTTGGCCTCTTGGTAGCCACCTCTGATCATTTCTCCCCTGGCTCTTTGATCCGGTTTGGATCGACATTCTGATCCAGGGATAGTCTGTGTTGCACCAAATACCTTCCACTTCTTAATAATAGACTTTTCCATATCAGTAATTCTGTTTTTTATTATTATTTTTCCCTATATGTTGGTGTTATATCTTTCAGTTGGATATTAAAAGTTGCACTGAGTAAATAAAGTTTAATAAAACAAAAACTGTGTTTGTCTTCAGTTGCATGCTCTTCAAAGAACATGATTATGTTCAGGCTGTAAAAAAAAACATGATTATTTAAAAGGGGGTGATTCTTTTCTATAGCCACTGTACTGTATATACTGTACCACTAATCTTGTACAGGGTCGTCCACTGACAGAGGTCTCAGTGTGCATGGCAGGATATACCCGGGACAGGGTGCCAACAAGAGTTTACAAGAGCATCTTCTTTTAACATTCTATAATCAGCATGTCTTCCAAGATGCACAATACAGTTGTAAAATAGTAGTTTTCCTAACTGACATGCATGAGTATAATTACGTGGTTAAAATGGAGACATTCTTTTCTTCTTCATTATCATTTCACACCATTTTCTGCCACCTCACAAAATTCACACTTGATTGCCCTTTTCTGTAATTTACCCCTGGAGTTTGACCTTTTCAAGAAATGCTAATTTTAATATACAATGTTAAAAATATGCTTTCTGCCTTTAAAGGTAATATATTAAGCATTTCTTTCTTTTCTTGCACATCTCATCTTTTCCTGTTTCCTTTTATGAAGGCAACATTATATGCAAATTAGCTGTTTCAGATTGGCATGCAAGTGTTTCTGGCAGTTTTGGTTATTGAGTAGAGTTACGCACTACCTTTAATAAAAGTCACTTATGCCTTAGCAGGATGACTCTGCAAAGAAAGAGTCCAGAGAAATCCAGAGACACCAGACTCATCTGTATCAGTTCATCTTCATGAATTTTCTTATAACCATTATCCCATGGAAAAGATGATTAAAGTGGGAGGATTGCATCAACATTCATAAGATAATTCATGAAAACCTGTTTTGGCATTATGTTTGGAGTCAATTTCTGTTATTCAGCCAATATTGCAATAATACACAATTTGGTTAAATTAGCAAAGATGCATACACCTCTCTCTCCCTCTAGTACAACAAGTACTAAGGTGAAACATTGCATTATTCATTTAAATAAAGATTATGTTAAGGTATAGTTTCTGATTTAAAAACTTGCAGGACAAATAAATTTGATGTAAAATAAATTAGAAAAATTAAAAGAGGTACAGTAGGCACTGTCACCTTGCACCTCCAGTGTTTAGGCTCGATTCCCACTTTGGGTCTGTGGGTGTGTTCACCTCATGCTTGGTGGGGTTCCTTTAGGAACTCCGGTTTACTTCCACAGTTGATTAGGCTAATTGTCCCCGTGACCCTGTATACAGGATAAAGCAGACAGCGACGAGTGAAAAGAAAATAAGACAATTTCCCCCTTGAACAGCATATTACACGACATCTCTTTAAAACTTAACAAACAAAAACATGTTTAGTTCATTTTAACATGCATGTAAATGTTAATATTTCACTTTGAAAGCACTCAGGAAAAAAAGTTTAATTTCTCAATAAGTGTTGAGCCAGCTTAATGGATATAGCAGGATGCTGAGTCGCTAAGAGATCCATCTCACGTCAGATAATTTCTCAGTTTAGGCTCTATTAGACACATTTTTTGGTAATCACTGAGTTACATCCTTGGCATCATATTCCTGTTGCATGACCCAAGCTGGACAGATGGCCTAACATTTGTCTCAAGAATATTCAATATGTGGATTTCATCCTTGTCTTAATGACCGCAAGTTTCCTAGGTCCTGTTGCTGCAAAACAAGCCAAAATCATCACCCATGCCTGACAGTGAATATGAGCTATTTGTGATTATATGAGCTGATATGGCTCTGTTCAAAATGCTTAAACATCTCAGCCTTAATCTTGGCTTTTTATATATATATATATATATATCTGAACTGCTGGGAAATCAACTTCTGATAAGATTCACGAGAAAAAACATTCTCACTGTAAGCTTGTGAATTCCAAATTGTTTAGAGATGACCTTATAACCTTATATAACAGATTACCGGATTGATAAGGAGCAACCATTGCTTCTCAGAGGTCATGGCCGATGTCAATGTAGCAATCACACTTCACAACAGAAACAACAACAACAACAAAATATTCCGTTGTTTTACTCACTTATTCCAACAAATCAGAAATTATATGATTTAGATACTACTACAACGAAATACCCAAATTCCATGCAAAGGTTTTCAATAAATTAGTACACGTGAATGAACATCATTGCTTGATTCACTTTTATTTGGATCTGTTAGAAGCTCAAGTTGGAAATACTGAGGCCGCAATTGGTGGTGAAGTTTTACTTTCTTTAGAAATCAGCACTGTGGGATACTCACAACTTTGCGCAGCTTGTTTCAAAGACATTTCCTGAAATGGCTGCCACTGATGGTTACAAACAATCAGCCTGTCATGTGCAGTCTGAATAAATTGAATTTGCCTTTATTCAGGCACCTAGCATGAGCTATCATCTCCCAGGATAGAATATCAACAAGGCTAACATTGTGTGTGTGTGTGTGTGTGTGTGTGTGTGTGTGTGTGTGTGTGTGTGTGTGTGTGTGTGTGTGTGTGTGTAGACTTTTTTTTTTTCATTAGATGTGAGATATTGTCAGCAGTGAAGAAAGAATGTGAAAGAACGATCCTGTTGTGTTGAGAAAGGTGGGTGCTCTGCCTTCTCATCTCCTGTGACATTTTTGAGCATGCAAACACAAAGAGCAAAAACTTAGCCTCCATAATAATGTGGTCTTCTGCTAGAGGCGTACTCAGCATTAGGCCACACAAAGCGTGATTGGAAAATGAGAAAGTTTGGGCAGTTTTTTCTCATTAGAGGATGTTTTTGAGGAAGATCTTAATGCAGTTTTATGCAGGCTGATTGTTTTTACCCCCACAGTTGTTAAACCCACTCCTTACCTAACATGCTCTATGCAGGGGGAAAAAAACCCCTAGGCAAGATTAAACAGTAAGCAAAAACATTTTCATGCTGGTTTGGTCAAGTGTAGCACTTTGCAAAAGTCTTGATCTATTCCTCATTTCTTTATATTAAATCAAATTTAAACGATGTACTGTAGATTTAATTAAATTAATGGAAACAAATATTTTACGGTGACAGGCTGCAACATGTACTAAGGTGAAACATTACAATAATCATTGAAATAAATATTATGTTAAAGTATAGTTTCTGATTTAAAAATTTACAGAACAAATAACTACAGAACAACTACTACAGTATGTAAAATAACACAAGGTAGGCTTGGTGGCTTAGTGGTTAGCACTGTCGCCTTGCACCTCCAGGGTCCGGGTTCAATTCCCACATTGGGTCTGTGTGCATGTTCATGCCCAGATACGATTCCCAGCCACTGGGTGCAGTGCCGGTCTCAAGCCTAGATAAAATGTGAGGGTTGAATGAGGAGGTGTATCTGACAACCTCGGACAAAAGTTGTGTGCAGATCAGATGGTCCTGTGTGGTGACCCCTTGAGGGGACCAGCCGAAAGATCAATATTTTCAATATTTTAGCATCACTAGTTTATTTATCACCGGCCTGATCATCTGTCATCATCTGCATCTGTTTTCATTCGTGTAACAAAAGAAAGACAAAAAAAAAATCCTTCAGGAAGCCTGGTGAACTATTCTCCAAGATGACATAAAAAATACTGGAAAGTCGGATGTTTTGAAAGCAAAATATGAAGAAATATGGGAAGGCTCAAGACAAGCATATTATTGTATATTAATGGTTTCTTGAATGTAAGCTATGAAAAAAAAGTTATAGACTGTGACATACTTAGGGTTCAAATAGATCAGAACAGCAAGGAATTTAACCAGGAGTAGAAATGGATACATAATTAGAAGAAGAAGAAGCGGAGGAATATATATATATATATATATATATATATATATATATATATACAGTATATATATATATATATATTTTTTTTTTTTTCTTAGCATTATAAGCATTTAGGAGTATTCTATAAAATTTCAATTTTTATAATAATTCGATGTAATCATTTGCCAAAATATGATCGATTCTCAATATGAAATAATGGTAGAAAATAAAAACAGACTAAACAAAGTAAGGTATCTGATTGCTCTAGCACTTAAATTAGGGAAGATTTCCTCCTTGCCACGAGCTTCATCTTGTGAACGTGACATGCATTTAATTCTGTTCAATCACTCTGACGGCAGGTGGTTGAACTCTGTATAGTTCTGGAGAGCCGATTAGGCTGAACCTTCTAGCACCTTCATTGATTTCTTCAACGAAAAAGACCATCAAAGGCAGCACGTGGATCTGCTCCCTGCAAGACCGTCTCTGACACATGCTAAATATTAGCATATGCAGCAGCATGCCCTGCAGCAGCAGAGCCACAATCATCCCTGCTTCCCTTCAGGCACTCCTTCCTGCAACTAGAAAACATTGCCCGCTGTATTAATATTTACAGGTTAATTCAGGACCATAGTCATCTATCTCAAGTGTATTTCAAACAGAGCCATTTTGTTCAAACACTGATGTGGTAAATATTAGGAGAGTACATTTTTTTGTGGGCCGGGTTGAAGTACACAGTTTACATCTAAGGTTTATTGCTAAGGCTTGTGTCTTAGCATTTGAATTTATGTCCAAGTATTTTCCTTGATTCAGATATATTTTTTTTCTTGAAAAGTAAAATGAGTGAAAGCAGCTTCAAATTATTATACAGCATGTTTGTTGCCAAGTTTTTTAAACCAACTAGAGATTTTATGATGTGACGGTACTTCTGAACAGTAGTTAACTACCTTTATAGGCATAAAAAAATACATCTTTCCAATTTTATTTTTAGTGTGTCTGATAATATATAAATTATTAGTGTGTATATTGACTTGAAGATCAAGTTCAAGTTGTGATTTTTTTTAAAATTATTATTCATAATGTGGTTTAATGTTGAGTTAATTGGGGTTTTCTAGTTAAACCGGGACATAAAAACCAAGACATATAATTTATTATATTTACATCAAGCATAGTATAGTCATGAGACTCAGACCGCAGTAAAACATGACAATTCTGGCCCCCCCATTGCAGATGTTCTGGTTAACATTAAGCAAGTGGAATGTCTGATACTTTGACAGAAAATTGACAGATAACTTGTCACCAACATGTGGAAGAGATGCATCTGTCTGTGGGAACTGTACACACAATTCATAAACACCACTTGCACATTACAGGAGTTATTGCTCAGATCTGGCCTCGTTACAGTCCAATGTAACGCTCATAACAGTGTACTGTTCTTCTGCACAATCAAAAGTCCTGGTTTGACCACTCATTGTTCATCAAACTGTTCAAGCTGACATCAGTAAATTATGGTTGCCTGCAATGACCTAGGACTTTCACAGCAGGAGTCATTGCATACCTTTGACCTCCTGCAGGTGCGACACACACCTATTTATCTCCAACAGCACATGCAATTTGGTTTGTCTTTGGTTAGTGAGGAAAACCCTTGAAGCACAGAGAGAACACAACTTCAAGCACACAGTCTGGAGGCGAGATTTTCAACCTCCATCCTGGAGGTGTGAGGCCACAGTGCTAACCACTAAGCCATAATGGCGCTGTTGGGTTCTTACATTAATGCAACAACTGATGGTGTTTAGAATCACAACTTGAACTTGATCTTATCATACATAATAAACACTGCATTTTCATTCAGCACTGCAATCAGATGGAAATTAATAATTCGCTAGTTTCCTACTATTGCCAAAGTGAATGTACAGTATCATCATTACAGTATGTATCATCATTAGTAGCAGGTTATAGATACATTTAATGTTTTAAAGAACTCAACAAATTCATGTCATGTTATCACAACTATAAACATTTATTCCTTCACCAGCCTCTTTTTTCCCCTCTCTAATGGAGTTAAATTGACACAAATTGAAGCTTGTTATTTTACTGCGAATGTGTCCTGTACACCTGAACACTGGCAATAATGTTTATTATTAGCCTTATATTGTGTAGAGCATCTCTTATACAAGCCTCTGTGAATGAGTTCCCTTTCAAAAGCTACACTCGATGCTGCGTGAAAACGCTATGGTTACATCTCTTTGTTCTCCGTGTGAAGCCTGTGTGTATCAAAATGCTGAATACTTCGGCTTATAACCTCAGTCAGGTGACATCACCTGATAAAGTGCACCTGCAGGTTATAAATAGGAGTGAACCGGAAACATCCTCAGATCTTTTTGTCTTCATGACCGCTTTGTGTTTGCGTGTGTGTGTGCGTGCAACAGAATGACGGTAGAAAAGAAAAACTTTACTTACCGATAATAGCAGAGTTGGTTGAGAGATACGTTCCTCTGTGTGATAGATTTCTTTCGGAGGGCGATCTCCACGACTTTTTCTTTGTTTCAGGATGCCGGACACCTAACACCCCTCCTCCGTTGCACATCCTTCCATCTGGCCTAACCCTGTCACCCCACACATATAAAATGCAGCTCTGCAGCACTGGCTCTATGATTCCAGGGCATCCGTATTCTGAATTGTATAGACGACTGGCTGATCCCTCTTAATAGCTAGCGCTTTGACATCGGGATGTCATCCTAGCTCATCTCCATTCTTTAGGATTGAGACTCAACGCCACGAAAGGCGTTCTCTTTCCTGTTCAGAGGACAACATATTTGGGTGTCACATGGGATTCGATTCACAAGGTGGGCACAGCTGTTTCCCGCTCGTGTCGACCCCTCCTCCAACACCCTAAAGGAAATCAAGCTAGGCTAGAAAGTGACTCTTCATCACTTTCAGAGATTTTTAGGTCTCATAGCAGCTGTGTCCACAGTGATACCTTTGGGCCGTCTGCACAGGAGAGCGTTTTCAGTTGTGGCTAAGAGCCAGGGGATTTCACTCAAGGGCCAATCCCCAGAGGCTAATAAGGGTTATGCGCCGGGGGTTTCGTACCCTTTCTATGTGGTTCAGACCCCGTTTCTGACTTTGGGTCCCAATTTAGATCGTCTTGTCGTCGCAAGATGCTAACGACAGACGCTTCCCTCACGGTCTGGGGTGCGGTCTCGGATGGTTGCCCAGCACAAGGGAGCTGGAGAGGTCATCTCCTCGCATGGCACACCAATTGGCTCAAAATGATGGCTCTGTTTCTGACCCTGAAACACTTCCTCCAGCAGTTGAGAGGCTACCATGTCCTAGTGCGGGTGGACAACATTGTGGTAGTCTCGTACATAAATCGCCAGGGTGGACTGCGCTCGTGCTGCTTGAACAAGCTAGCGCACCAGGGTCTGCTTTGGGCATAGGACAAGTTTCTGTCCCTCAGGGCGATTTTACATTCCGGGGCACATGAATGTAGGAGCGGACTTGCTATCCAAACAAGCTGTGACACAAGGGGAATGGAAACTCCACCCCGAAGTAGTCAGTCAAATATGGGAAAGATTTTATGTAGAGGTGGACCGCTTCACCTCACAAGAGGCAGCACAATGTCCCCATTACTACTCTGACTCCTCCAGCTCCCCTGGGTCTGGACGGGATGGCCCGCACTTGGCCCAGATTATGCCTTTATGCATTTCCTCTGATAGTTCTGCTCCCAGGAGTCCTGGCGAAGGTCTGTAAACAGGATTTGCGCCTCTTATCAATAGCACCCCATTGGCCCAGTGTGGTTCTCGGATCTAATATCTCTCCTTGACGGCTCACCCTGGGTGATTCCAGTGAGGAGGGATCTTCTGTCTCAGACGCAGGGGGCAATATTTCATCACTGGCCAGAGTTCTGGAACCTTCACGTCTGGCCCCTGAAGGGAACCAACTAAGAGATGCTGGTTTTCCAGCCAGCATAATTGAAACCATTTTAAGTGCCAGGGCTCCCTCCACTAGAAGACCTTATGGCCTCAAATGGAGTGTATTTGAATGTTGGTGCACGGCAAGACATGTAGACCCAGTCCACTGCCAGATTGTTTCAGTGCTGGAGTTTCTGAAAGAAAAGTTGTCCTCTGGCTTATGCCCTAGTACTCTCAGAACATAGCCGCTATTTCGGCATGCTCTGACTGATGGGGTTTCTGTGGGAAAGCAACATTTAGTTACCCGTTTTATTCGTGGAGCTAAACGGTTGGGGCGCCCACTAGAACAACGGTCCCTTTGTGGGACTTGGCTATTGTGCTCGAAGACCTGGCTGACACCCCTTTTGAACCACTAGAGTCAGCGCCTGTCAAGCTTCTGTCTCTTAAGATGGTTTTTCTCATGGCTATTACTTCTTCGAAGAGGATTGGGGATCTGCAGGCTCTGTCGGTCTCCCCATCCTGCCTAGACTTTGTCCCTGGGCTAGTCAAGGCTATTCTGCATCCTCACCTGAACTATCTTCCGAACGTTCCATTCTTGACCATGCACCCAGTTGTTCTCGAAGCCTTCTGTCCTCCGCCTTTCACAGCTCCGGAGCAGGGAAGACTTCACTTACTGTGTCCAGTACGTGCTCTTCAGATTTACGTCCACCGCACTAGCCAGTGGCGTACGTCAGAGCAGCTTTTCATTTGCCATTGCACTAGACATACGTTGTAACACTGGGTGAGAGATGCTATTGCCCTAGCCTATGAGGCGCATGGTCACACTTTGCCTCTGGGAATCAGGGCTCATTCGACCATGGGGATTGCCTCATCAATTGCTCTGGCAAGAGGCATCCCCTTGCAGCAGGTGTGTGATGCGACAGGCTGGTCCTCTCTGCACACGTTTGTTAGATTTGATAGTCTGGATGTCAATGCTACTCCGAGCTCATGGATCCTCAAGTCAGCATCCCAGAGGCTAGGTCTGAGACCTTCTTGGCTATTGTGCACACACGCTACACAACCTGGGGGTCCAGACACTTGCAGTGCGGCGGCGTTCATATTCTCGTTCACGCAGCATCGAGCATCGAGTGTAGCTTTTGAAAGGTAGGCCTTAGGTATAAATTAAACCACACCGGATGGTTCAGTGGCAATTTAGTGGCATAGATGCATTTAATAAAGTGACAAACTGATGTGTAAGATGACATAACGTTATCAGATTAGTTTTTTTGCTTTTGCAACTGGTTTTGAATGTGGTTTTGACAGGCAGCTGCTCCCCCTACTTTGGACCATACTGACCTTCTTTCACCATGCTGGTGACTGGCAGTTAGTGTAATTAACAGTATTACCAGTGACACAGAGTGATACATATAGTTAAACGTCCCAGTGCTGTTATGCTCTATATCAGAATTTGTGGAATGCCTCACATGCTTACACAGTGGAAAATAACTATTTGTAAAATGAGAAATGGACCTTAAATGGCTAGAAGTGCTGATTTAAAAGCTTGCTTTAGTATTGCAGGAATAAAGCTGAGCTAGGAAACAAATGCAAGTCATGCATTTCACTATGTCAGTAAATGTACATTCTATATTTTGTGCAGTCGGGAAAAAAAAGAACAGCAAGTATACTGCAAACACTATTTGAACTTTCATCAATGCTTACATAACATTCTGTGCTTGTAAAAGAACCGTTATGAATTTTAGAGGACTTCTGGAGCATGAGGCTAATCAAAATTCTGTGATCTGCTCGAGACGTATTAGGCATATCGGAGAGCGAACTCTTGTGAAGCAGTCATTTATAAAAGGGCATGACATTTACACGGAATCAGTGAATGCATGATAACGAGATGTTGCTTTCCATCTCAAGATCCTCTCGCGGTTCTGGACCCAATTTCAGTCCCCAAGGGGGGGTTGGACTGTTGTCAGCACATCGCTTCCGCACTTTAATCATGCAGGCATCATGCTGCAGGAACAGACTATTTTCTCCACTTGTGATTAGGTTCAAAACACATTTTTCATTTTCTGTTAAAAATGCAAAGAATTTGGCATCATAATTATGGCATCGGGTATGAAAGTGTGTAATAGAAGAAATGGGATTGTTATGATTGTAGGAGGAAAAGTACAAGGACTTCCTTCAGTTTTCTTGATTCAGTGTTCATTCAGGATTTTTTTTTCACATCAGTGGCTGGAAGGTAAGAGCGTCCCTTTGCATCAGTATGAACAACTACAGATTAACTTTAGCCTAAAAAGGAATGGTAAAAAATCTTTTAATTATTGAATCATGTACGTGTCACCTTTGTTTTACATCTTTATTCCGTGAAACTATTTTTAGAAGAGCTGAAAAAGTTTGTTCCTGTTCTTTATTTTTTCTTCAGCTGATATTTGAGGACTTGTTAACTCTAATTAGCTTTCGAAGCCCGCTTTCTTCAGGCATGCAAACACGGGTTTAAGCAGCTGGATCAATAGGAAATAAAGGCAACTAATGCAGACAGTGCTACATTTCCGAGATAATACTCGGTGGCAAATTGCTATACATGCTGCGCATACAAAAGATTCCTGAGTTATTCGGGATTGTCTTTCTGCTGTCTCTAATTGATTTACACACGTGGACAAAATTGTTGGTACCCTTCGGTCAATGAAAGAAAAACTCACAATGGTCACAGAAATAACTTTAATCTGACAAAAGTAATAATAAATAAGAATTCTATGAATGTTAACCAATGAAAGTCAGACATTGCTTTTCAGCCATGCTTCAACAGAATTATTTTAAAAAATGAACTCATGGAACAGGCCTGGACAAAAATGATGGTACCCCTAACTTAATAGTTTGTTGCACAACCTTTTGAGGCAATCACTGCAATCAAACGATTCCTGTAACTGTCAATGAGACTTCTGCACCTCTCTGCAGGTATTTTGGCCCACTCCTCATGAGCAAGCTGCTCCAGTTGTTTCCGGTTTGAAGGGTGCCTTTTCCAGATAGCATGTTTCAGCTCCTTCCAAAGAAGCTCAATAGGATTGAGGTCAGGGCTCATAGAAGGCCACTTTAGAATAGTCCAATGTTTTCCTCTTAGCCATTCTTGGGTGTTTTTAGCTGTGTTTTGGGTCATTGTCCTGTTGCAAGACCCATGACCTGCGACTGAGACCCAGCTTTCTGACACTGGCCAGCACATTTCTCCCTAGAATCCCTTGATAGTCTTGAGATTTCATTGTACCCTGCACAGATTCAAGACACCCTGTGCCAGATGCAGCAAAGCAGCCCCAAAACATAACAGAGCCTCCTCCATGTTTCACAGTAGGGACAGTGTTCTTTTCTTGATATGCTTCATTTTTCCGTCTGTGAACATAGAGCTGATGTGCCTTGGCAAAAAGTTCCATTTTTGTCTCATCTGTCCATAGGACATTCTCCCAGAAGCTTTGTGGCTTGTCAACATGTAGTTTGGCATATTCCAGTCTGGCTTTTTTATGATTTGTTTTCAACAATGGTGTCCTCCTTGGTCGTCTCCCATGTAGTCCACTTTGGCTCAAACAACGACGGATGGTGCGATCTGACACTGATGTTCCTTGAGCATGAAGTTCACCTTGGATCCCTTTAGAAGTCTTTCTGGGCTCTTTTGTTACCATCCAGATTATCCATCTCTTTGATTTGTCATCAATTTTCCTCCTGCGGCCACGTCCAGGGAGGTTGGCTACAGTCCCATGGATCTTAAATTTCTGAATAATATGTGCAACTGTAGTCACAGGAACATCTAGCTGCTTGGAAATGGTCTTATAGCCTTTACCTTTAACATGCTTGTCTATCATTTTCTTTCGAATCTCCTGAGACAACTCTTTCCTTCGCTTCCTCTGGTCCATGTTGAGTGTGGTACATACCATGTCACCAAACAACACAGTGACTACCTGGAGCCCTATATATAGGCCCACTGACTGATTACAAGATTGTAGACACCTGTGATGCTAATTAGTGGACACATCTTGAATTAACATGTCCCATTGGTCACATTATTGTCAGTATTTTCTAGGGGTACCATCATTTTTGTCCAGGCCTGTTCCATGAGTTTATTTTTTTTAATAATTCAGTTGAAGCATGGTTGAAAAGCAATGTCTGACTTTCATTGGTTAACATTCATAGAATTTTTTTAAATTATTACTTTTGTCAGATTAAAGTTATTTATGTGTCCATTGTGAGTTTTTCTTTCATTGACCGAAGGGCTCCAACAATTTTGTCCACGTGTAGAGTGACAGTCAGCTTTTAAACAAAGTGAAAATTTATTTCACAAATATTTTGTTTCACATTAATTTAAATATGAATATTAATCTTTTTAATTAACATGTGGGCTTCTGTGGCATCCAAAAGGATTTAGGATTATATTTCTAGTTGCAATTTTTTTTTTTTATCTCTCTCACTCATTCTCTAGAGTATGTCCTGTTGCTTATTCTGTACAGGGTCGTGGGAGGCCTGGAGCCAGTCCTGGGGACACTAAGCGGCGTACGACCTAGACAGAATGCCAATCCATCGCAGGGCACAATCATGCACAAACTTACTCACACACTATGGCCAATTTGAAAACACCAATTAACCTAATCTGCATGTCTTTGGACTGTAGGTATCCAGAGGGAACTCCAGCACACAGAGCAGTGGAGGCAGGACTCAAACCCTTTACCCTGGAGGTGCCAGGCCACAGCGCTTCCTGTTACACCACCATGCCACCTTTTTTATTTCATGTTTTTTAATTATGTTTGTTTCATTGCTGTGGTTGCTTTGAATTCTTGTTACAATTTTGCTATGTTTGCCGTTAGTTACTTTCATCAATAATTTCCTAGATTACCCTCAGCTACTATGCCTGCCTAGAGTAAAACTAGTGGAACTTCTCTGGATTTAGTCCTCATCTGTACAGCTGCATTGTGTTCTAGAACCTTGAGTCAAGTGGTTGCTCTCTCCACTTATTCTAAATTGCACTTATCATTATAATATTTAAAGTTGCCGGAAAAGAAGCGCTTGAACTTTTGTTTTGTCTGTGTTGTAGACTTCTCACAGGAATAACAAAAGTACAACAAGCAGCACATACCGTCATAAACTATCATAAAATAGTTTAATATAAACATTGTTCAAGCTTGGAGTGTTCCTTTAAGGTAAGGTAAGGTAAGGTAAGGTAAAACTTAAAGAGTTTTCTTTTAGGTCTTTTCCTCTGTAGCTTTTCCCTTCCACTCTAGTTCAACACTGTGGAGCTTTGCTTTCACACCTATAATCTATATTAGGAGAGATGCCTCAAAATGGTTGAGGAGAAGCATCAAGAGGAGCAAATGCACCTTCTTGACCATCAAGCGAGCAATCCACATGGCAGCATTTACTAACCTGCCGCTCAACCCCTCCGGCCGTGATTATTCCAGTTTGACAGGGGGAATCCTCCTATAGCTACAGACTGGTTGCTATGGATTTTTCTCCAAAGCTCTTAGAATAATGGCACATCCTACCACTGATGTCAGAGCTGTTGATGTGTGTGTGTGTGTGTGTGTGTGTGTGTGTGTGTGTGTGTGTGTGTGTGTGTGTGTGTGTGTGTGTGTGTGTGTGTGTGTGTGTGTGTGTGAGAGAGAGAGAGAGAGAGAGAGAGAGAGAGAGAGAGAGAGAGTGTGAGTGAGAGAGAGCGAGGGAGGGGAACTGTAGCCTGTTGCTTATGTTCCTCAAATGTGCCGCTAGCACTCACAGAACAGCACAAGTAGAGTTGGAGCTCTGAGCAGCAGCTTGCACCTCTCCTTCTCTCTTCCTCATGACCTTAATCCTCGCTCAGCTGACCTCCATCTTTTCTTAAACATATAAACATGAGGAACACATTCAGCTACAGACAAATTGGATCAACCCAGTGGTGAGTGCATTACAGTCTTGTGTCATTTCTCGTGGGTTTGGTTTCAGTTTCTTCAAGTACCAAAAAATAAAAATAAAAATGCATGTGTACTTCAGAGTAAACATACGGTAATGGAAATGTGTCATAATTCAATATTGTGTTCTTGTAGAGTATGGTGGTAAACTGTTGCAATTTATCTGTGTGTAGGAACCCTTAATCTAAATACCGTGTCTGACAAAACCATTGCTTATTTATACAAAAATATGAGATCTGCAAGTTCTCTATCTGATAGGTGAATATGTGTTATTAAATCATACATTCAACAATTTATAATCTTTAACTATGTTGGACATATTAAAAGAAATAATGTCACATTAAAATAAATAAACAATAATGTGCCTTCATCCTTACGTTCTTTATATGTACAGTACTGTAGGGATATACTGTAAGCACACACATTCACATTAATAAGACGTTAATAAGAACACATGTATCACCTGCTCATTCATGCAATTATCCAATCATGTAGCAGCACAGCATGAAAGAGTAGGTCAGGAGCTTGGGTTAATGTTAAGATCAAACATTAGCACTGGGAAAATGCAATCTCAGTGAATTTGCCCTTCACGTGATTGATGGTGCATGATTTTATGCATTTTCCTTGTACCACCTGTTTGGCTGATTGGACAATAAATGAGCAGGGATACAGGAGTTCGTATTTAACTGCCCAGTATCCACTTTTCTACACTTTCGTAACATAAAGTGTATGCTGCTAATGTACCATACACTTATGCAACAACCATCTTACACACTCCAAAAAGTGTACAGAAAATACCATATGGATGTGATTAATATTAGACGTTTGTTACAGATGGCAGGGTAGATGCTCTTGTATTACATCATTATGACTCACATTTATGATAAGATTGATTTGATGAAAAGCCTCAGATTTAAATAGAAGAAAAGAGAAAGTATGGTTATCTTCTCCGTGATGAACTGCTTATAATGTTTATAAGATCAACCATTATCACATCATTAGGTTGATATACTGAAGTTTTCCTTAATGTGTCCAAAATTTGAAAACTGTCAAATTATATTGTTCTGCCTCAAAGGCAGAGGCATCGTTAATGTTTAGTCGTAAGGAAAAATTATGCTTGAGGAAGAATAAAAAATTTAGTTGTGTGTAAAAAGCTTGCTGGATTCGCACACTTCTGGGATGTGTCTGTTCATCAGAGGCATAGAACGAAGACTTACAGTATATTCAGGTGGGGCTGAACAGTGTTTATTCAATAACAGTTAGCAGTGTTATTTTGCAGGAGTGCCAGACTCCAGTCCTCAAGGGCCACCATAGTACAGAATTGATTATTTCCCACTCGTTAAACAGATTCCACCCATGACGTTTAAACGTAAAGTTTGCGTATTTTCTGGAACAGATTTAAAGTTGTGAAGAGATAGAATATTGTTATGATATTATATAGTACTATTTGGAGTATGAGACTCAGTGGTCTGTGACAAATGTTGGAAATGTTTTCCTCATCTTTTGCATATGGCTACTTTGAATGTTTGGCATTAGTATGTAACAAAAGAAATCAAATGAAATACATTTGTTTCTGTATGAATAGCCTTTTTTCTCAAATGAAAGTATCTAAAAATTCTCACCATGTGGCTCTGAATCTTTAACCATAAGTCACTGGCATCACACATGGTGTCTGAATTGTGAAGCATCTCTCACACTGTGAATGAATTGAAATGTTCAGAATGTTCTCCCCCTTCATGCAAAGGGTCATAAGTACTGCTCATCGGTAAGAGTGACAGCTTCTGTCAATAAGCTAGTAGCTATGCATTAATCGAAAGAGGTAAGGGGCATCAGCAACCCTCCCACCCTCGCTGAGTGCAATGTTTGCATAACATAGCAATCGGTCTAATGGCTAGCTTGCGGGTGGGAAAGATTGCCATTTGCATGTCATGAATTTCAAGTATGGAAATAAGTAAGATGAATATGAGTTTAAAGCCAAATGACAAAAGCAAACTTTTTCCAGTTCACTGCCATACAAAGAAAAATAAATGACTCTGTTAAAGGACTGATCAATTATTAGGGTTCTGCTATCAAAACATAGCTGATTTTTTGGATACATACGTACATACATACATACATACATACACTATCACTCAAAAGTTTGTACACTCCTTTTAATTTCATGGTCTTTCCTGTTTTGTTTTGTTTTCTCCATTTTTAAATAATACTGAAGACATCAATAATATGCAATAATCTTCTTTGAATAGGTGATATTCAGCTGTGTCTGCTAAAGTGCATATGCTCTGTAAAGTTTATACAACGATTGTAATCGGATGTTCTGTTAATTTGTGATTGTTAAGGATCCAGGAGTATTTTAGGATGTAGAAAATGAATCCAAACTTGTGTCCAGACTTTTGACTGGTACATACATACTGTATGTATGTACATATATACATACATTCATACATACATACATACATACATACATACATACATACATACATACATACATATATTAAAACAAATATTGTGTACATAAGTGTTTATGTATTTCTTGCATGTCTGTGTTGTTTGTGTACTCTCCACCTTTACTGCATAATTGACAAATCAGTGCACTTTAGGGATGGATATTCAGACTAAAAATGGTCCATTTGTCATAATTATTCTAATATTATGGTCACTTCAAAGAGAAACAAGAAATTGAATATCCATTAATATTTGTGTTATGTTTGTGTTGTTTGATGATTATTATCTTAATTTGTTGGTTGCTATTTTTGATGTTCCTGTGGGACGTTGGCAGCAGTGTGCCACGCAAACATAAGAGGGGCCAATTCTAGGTGCAGGTAGAGCAGAGCACAACCAAATACAGTATATCAGCCACTGTACAACTGTACACTGTACACTGTACAACTGGCATCGTTGCCTCTCAAACTTTTATCATGGGATATTAGGCTATAGCATATGTCAAGTGTGATAGCTTGTCAATTTAGTTTAGGTTATGAATGTTGTCCTGTTACAAAAAGCGATAAAAGTGAAACAGTTACAAATATTCAGTCCACCTACTTTGTGATCTGTGGGATAAACATGTTAACGTGTTAGTTACTGCTTTGGAAACTTGTGTTTTTAATTGAGTGATTGAGGGATAAGGCTGCAGCTTAATTCAGAAGTGGGAAGTCATAACCCTGGAATTATGTCATTTTTGAGTTCAGTGCATTTCTCCTACAAAGTGGGAAAAGAACATTGACAACTCCACAAAAACATGTGCTTTGTTAGTAACATGCAAGCCGGCTAACATTACTGACCATAAATTAGTGATGTGTTTAGTTTCTCAAAAACTGGTTGAACTGTATAGACAGTGTTATAGGTCTAACAAATTAACATGTCCCTGTTGCATAATTTTAAAATGATATTACTTCAAAGTCATTTAAAGTAATGAAGTTTATTTACTGATTACAATGTACATTGTAAGTACACAAGTATTGACATTACAGTACATCTTTGTAATTCCAAATTATGTTTTTTTTTTTTTCCTTTGGTTCTTCCTAGCTTGAATTTCTGTTTAGTTAAAAACAGCAGAAAGCCCACTGGTGCCACAAACAGCAGGTAATTGAACAATATTCTGGGTAATATAAGAAACAGAAAACGACATGTAATTTAGGGTTTCTACCATTTGAAGTACTAATAGTGATATTTTATCTGACTTTTATACTCTTTGTACTCTAATGCTTTTGTCAATCCATACCTTTGATCTTTTAATGGGCATTTTCTGCCAGAAGATGAGTCTCACTTTTGACTTTAAGTCAATAATGATCAACTTGTTTGCATGGCTTAAAAGGTTCATATCCATGGAATTGATGTGGTCTGACTATTAGGAGCCTTTTTTTACATACTGTATGAGACAAATGTCATTATTATGAAATTCAGCTAACTGCTATTTGCAGCTTTGTGCCCAGTAGACCATAAACCTAATTATCACCAACGATCCTCAGTTGTCAAAGCTCCTAGGTCGTCTTGACATTGTGCAAAATTTGTACACTGACCTGCAGTTCCAACATACACAATTACCTCTTTATGCATGCAACCTGAAGAAAGTTTTATGACATTAGAGTACATCTTTCTGAGATGTAATTCCTTATGCAATATTTGCCTATGCAAGCTCATTTTCTTCTTTAAAAATGCATTCACTGGTCACCTCTCAACTGATTGTTTGGTTTTTTCATTTGTATTTATTTTATCGCAATAAAACATTAATTAGGGTAATTAAGTGAGGTAGAATAGCACGGCGGGAGCTAAATAAAGACAGAGTAAATGACTGTATAAATGTCATTATTCTCTATCCAGGTATGCTACTAAGCTATTTTCCTTTTTTCCTTTTAATATTATAGCCTCTAGTGAAAGATAAATCAATGACTATTACATTTAAACACATTAAAGTTCATAGCAGGCAGGGCGAAATGTTTAGATGGCTTCTGCAGACTTGCAGGGGCTGCAAATCCATTACTTCACCTTTTGCTCAGTGTTAGTGTTCACCGGGCTTAACCGTTCTTCGGCAGGTTGGGAGCCGTTTTAATCCATCTTAAAAGCTAAAGTGCACTCCTGTCTTCTCAAAGGTCACTGACACCATCAAATATTGTTCAATATTTTTCTATCCCCTTCCAATCTCTGATTCGTCTCACCACATGTCCCCTGTCGTTTTTCGAAATACTAGTCTTATATATCCCCCACTAATCCATTGCCTAGATGCATGTTGTGGGCAGCTGATTGTGAGATCCATTCAAATACTCAGTCAGTATCCACAACACGCTCGCAGTGCAATTTCCCCCTACCACAGACCACCATAATCTCAATTCCTGGAAGTACTTTGACATAATGGCTTCTATCCACACAGAGAGCAGCAAGCCTACTGGATTGTGTCTGCTGTCATCCAATGGTGATGAACAATAAGTGGATAACAGTGTTGTAATGTGTGTGGCAGGTGGCTACAATCTTGTATAGTCCTTATGTGAGCCATGCATGTTGAGGTCCAGTATGGGTACAACCCTATGAGCTAAAGCAAGAAGAAGAAGAAAGTATGACAAACTGTGACATAGATGGCTTTAACTATTCAACAGCACTATTTCCCCCAAGACCTTTGACTAGTTTGTATAAAATTTGTATTAGTAACCGTATGTTGGCACATCATGACGCAGCATGATGCCCACAAAGCCGAATCCACAATCTGCTTATATAATGATTACAAATGTCTGGTTCCTCTCAAGGTTTCTTTCTATTGCCATATCAGGGAGTTTTTCCTGGTCATCGTCACCCTCGGCTTGCTCATCAGGGACAATCTGATCATTTGGTAATATCATACATATTTTCTATCACATATGCAAATAAAATGTAATTGAATTGAATTAAAAAATGTCAGCACAGTGATGCATTGGGTAGCATTGCAAATTGTCAGCCTCAGGGTTCCCAATTCAACCCAGAGCTCAGGTTACTCTCTGTGTAGAGTTTCACTTACCTTTGTGGATTCCCCTACTCTTATGGTACCCCCAAACTGTCTGAAAAAACATACAGATAAGAGGAATTGCTAGGCTAAATTGCCATAGGTGTGCATGAATGACAAGAGAAAGAAATTCATAATAGTGAAAGCTCTTAGCTTTGACTTTTTTTTAGAACCTAATAACAAGACCACTGAAAATATTTACTCAGTACATGCAGGCAGTGTGATTTTTCTTGGTTGTGTACAATGTGTTATTATATGCTTTAATCGGCTTTACTGCAATGGCCTGAAGCTCTACGTTCCACAAACTTTTTGTTCCACCAACTGAGTGCTCACACTGTACTGTATGTGTCAACAGATCCCCTGTACAGGTTTGACTTGAAAAAGAAAAGCCTCAAAGGCAATTCTTTGTGCCAGAAAAGAAAACAGCAGAGTTACTACTTGCAATTTAACTTTGTACACAAACCAAAAATAAACCCAAACAAACAAAAAAGACATAAAAGTGAGTATGGACCAGAAAAATGGTTGGGAAGATTCAGGGAGTCTTGTCTGTCTGTTTCGCAGTGAGAATCAGAGGGATGTATGCATGCACATTGGGGTTAATTCATACTCATACTGCAAGACAGACATACTAAATTTCAGACTTGAGAGAAATCCATCCAACTGTTCAGGAGCCAGATTGGTGGTTGTTCGAGTGATTAATGGGGTGTCAGGTCCCTGCTCACCCAAATGAGGATGGGTTCCCTGTTGAGTCTGGTTCCTCTCGAGGTTTCTTTCTATTGCCATATGAGGGAGTTTTTCCTTGCCATCTTCGCATTTGCCTTGCTCCTCATGAACAGTATGATAATTTTGATTTATACATTTTTTTACACATTTTATACTCATTTCCCTAATTGTCTTTTTGATTTTGTGAAACTGCTTTG
The DNA here is from genome assembly GCA_030347435.1 of Clarias fuscus. Classification (NCBI taxonomy): domain Eukaryota; kingdom Metazoa; phylum Chordata; class Actinopteri; order Siluriformes; family Clariidae; genus Clarias; species Clarias fuscus. The sequence goes on from CM059221.1 coordinate 9,818,563, forward strand.
TGACAATTACCACAGTTAAAAGTGCTATATAAATGAAATTAAATTTAATTGAACTACTCAAACTGCACATCACAGCTGATCACACTGAAATTCAGAATGATTATGAAATTAGTCAGCAGCAACTGATTCAGGGTTAAATTGGGCAGAATCTGTACAGTGTCGGCACTGTCTAGGGAATCTAAGAGGAACAGCAGGGTTCACCATGTTTATTAAGATGCTTGATGATTGTTGTGAACATATCCTGAGCTTAATCTGTCTGCGAGATCAAAAACCGGGAAGTCACTGGAGCGAGGAAAACGAAACCAAAACAAAAGCCATAAGTCAAAGGGAGAAGCGTGGGTCGAAACCGGAAGATCAGATTGCCGAGCGAACAAACCAAATCGAGAGGCGAAGATCAGAAATGAGAAAAAACAAAGTGAGGTCGTAAACGTGAAGACAATGAAAGTAAACGCGAGAGAATCAAGGTATAAACACAGGATAATCCAGCGATTTAAGCAGCGTGCAGCACGTGAGGAAAGTGACAGCGTGGGAAAAAAGTAAAATAAATAAATAAATAAACAAACAGGTCATGGAAAAGACGTGACACATGACAGTACTACCAGGTACTGGATGCCTCTACCTCGGCAACGAGCTTTCAGAAGTCGGCGGACGGTATATGCTTCACCGCCGTCGATGATACGGGGAAGACGCAGAGGGTGGGTGGGGGGACTTAATGGGCTTGAAGCGAGAAGGCGTAGTTGGGACACGTGGAAGGTCGGGTTGATTCGCCGCATGGTTGAGGGGAGCAAGAGCTTGACAGCGCAGGGGTTGATAACCTTGGTGATCGTGAAAGGGCCTACATAGCGGGGGGAAAGTTTATGGGAGATGGTTTTGAGAGGAAGGTACCTGGTGAAGAGCATAACCCTTTGTCCTATTTTATATTTCGGGGCCTGGGAGCGTTTGCTCTTTGTAGGACTTGCTGAGTCGTAACAGGGTCTTTCTGGCTTGAGCCCAGGTTCTCTTACACCGGCGGACAAAATCTTGGGCAGACGGCACGCTGACCTCCTGCTCCTGAGATGGGAACAAGGGTGGTTGGTATCCCATGCAGCACTGGAAAGGCGACAGATCGGTAGATGATGAGGTCTGGGAGTTGTGGGCATACTCAACCCAAGGTAGGAACTCGCTCCAGGAGTTAACATCTTTAGCGGCCATACACCTCAGGGCAATCTAGAGGGACTGATTCTTCCTCTCAGTCTGGCCATTAGATTGAGGGTGGAAACCAGATGACAGGCTGGGAGTGGCCCCAATCAGCTTACAGAAGGCCTTCCAAAACTGAGAGGTGAACTGTGGGCCCCGGTCTGAGACAATGTCCGTAGGCAGACCATGGAGCTTGAACACGTGGTTAATCATGAGCCCGGCAGTTTCCTTGGCAAATGGGAGTCTTGGTAGGGGAATGAAGTGGGCAGCTTTCGAGAACCGGTCCACCATGATGCAGGTGTGGCCGGCGGAGGATGGTAGTGACGAAGTCCAGGGCAATGTTGGACCAGGGGCGGTAAGGGATGGGCAGAGGTCTAAGGAGATCAGCAGGTGCTGTGTTGACATGTTTGGACCTCATGCAAACAACACATGCTGAAACAAAGCTAGAGACGTCTTCCTTGAGGGTGGACCACCAAAACCGCTGCTGGGCTAGCGCCAAGGTTCTGGCAGAGCCAGGGTGGCAGGAGAGTTTCGAGCTGTGGGCCCACTCCAGGACCTGAGAATGCAGAGCGAGGGGAACAAAGAGGCGGTTAGAAGGCACGTTGCTTGGGCCTGGTTCATGAGAAAGAGCTTGCTTGACTCTAGTTTCAATATCAAGCTCGGCCACGGCGAGCAGATACAGGAGGGCGGCAAAATAGTTTCACATGCGGCAGGGTCTTGTGTAGTCATAAATTGTCTCGACATAGCGTCTGGCTTAGTGTTTTTAGATCCTGGTCGGTAGGAGAGGGTAAAATTGAACCTTGCGAAGAAGAGGGACCACCTGGCCTGGCGGGAGTTGAGCCTCTTGGCACTCCGTAGATACTCGAGGTTCTTGTGGTCGGTCCACACTAGGAAGGGGACCTCCGTTCCTTCTAGCCAGTGTCTCCATTCCTCCAGAGCTAGCTTGATGGCTAAGAGTTCTCGGTCTCCGATTCCATAATTACTTTCAGCAGGAGTTAGACGGTGGGAGAAAAATGAACAGGGGTGCAGTTTATTATCCAGGTTGGATCTTTGTGAGAGAACGCCTCCGACTCCTGTACTGGAGGCGTCAACTTCCACGATGAACTGGCGTGACGGGTCAGGGATGGTGAGGATAGTAGCAGGGGTGAACCGCTTCTTAATTCCGCTGAAGGCCTCCTCAGATTTTAGATTCCAGCAGAAGTGTGTCTTGGTAGAGGTGAGGGCTGTTAGAGGAGCTGTAGCCTCGGATAAACCGACGATAGAAGTTGGCGAAGCCTAAGAATCTTTGTAGCTCTTATCGTGAGGTAGGAGTCGGCCACCTAGTGACGGCTTGGAGCTTGGCAGGTTCCATCTCGATGCCTCTGGGGCTGATGATGAACCTGAGGAATGTGGTAGATGTGGTGTGGAACTCGGATTTCTCAGCTTTGACAAACAGGTTGTTTTCCCACAGCCTCTGCAGGACCTGCCGAACATGGTGTTGGTGTTCCTCTGGGTCCTGAGAGAAAATCAGGATGTTGTCGAGATATACGAATACTGAGATATTGAGGAGATCCCTGAGAACATCATTGATTAGGGACTGAAAAACTCCAGGGGCATTCGTAAGTCCAAATGGAACAACCAGGTATCCGTAATGTCCTGTTGGGGTATTGAAAGCTGTCTTCCATTCGTCCCCCTCCCGAATTCGGACGAGATGATATGCATTGAAGACCTGTTGCATTTCCAACAGGTCGTGGAAAAGACGTGACACATGACATAATCAGTTTTTTTTATCCATTACATTATGTCTGTATGTACATCCTAAATGTCACGCCTTGTGTCACATAAAGATTGATCAATATGTAGAAAAAAAAATTATGTAAATGGTAAATATGAAAAAAAAATATTGTCAGGTTGTCAGCTCTGTTTGGCTTGTGCCTTGTGAGATAAAAACATAATTATATTTCAGGTTCTTGAACAATTGATTTTCCTTTCCTGAAGGTACATAGAAAAGGTCTAAAGTTGATTCTACAAGTGGCATTTACCTGAGATACTGCTATGTGTGACCAAAAAATTACCATTACCTGGTAGACAGGCTAAAACAAATAGAACATGATGAAAATGACACACAAGGTGTCTAGGGTCTAGAAATGTTCTAGTGTCTGTAGTTAATGAAAACAAAAAGATTGTAAACAACAAATAATCTGACAAAGTGCTGAAGACAACTAAACTGGATGATAGAAGATTAATCTCAATTGTGAAGAAAAAAGACTGTGCTGATATAGGAATAATTCCAAGGACCACAAAGAGAGAAGAATACACAATTGTACATCAGATGGTTTACTACAACAGACACTACAAACAACTGAACACGCTCAGTTTTATGAAAAATACAAAATATTCAGAATTTTAATACAAATATTAAAAATTGCTGATAAATTCTAAATTGGTAAAAAGCATCTTAACTAATCTGATTTAATAATGAGCTCAAAGCTCAGTAGAAGGCACTCCACTTTGCAGCAGAAAAATGACACAGAACAATTATGTAATTTTCTGGACCAGTAAGTGGAACATCCTTATGTGGCCTAGACCATGAGCTGACTTGCACACACAGCACACACAGACTCAGGGCAAATTACAGACACCAATCAGCCGAATCTAAATGTCCTTGGACTTTGGGAGGAAACCAGAGCACCTGGATGAAACCCACCAAGCACAGGGAGAACATGAAAACTCTACACACACACACATCCAAAGGCAGAGCTCAAACCCTCAACTTTGAAGGTTTGTGTCATATAATACTATAATATTTTAATATTACATAGTGAGGTACCTTGAATTATGAATATAAAGTTATGGACCGGGCTACATCAATCAAAGAGAGACACATGCTGATACACATGCTACAGTATAGCTGGGGGTAAATAAACATAATGTACACAGCAGCAAGCATTATACATATTCTGAGAGTGATTCATCCAGAAATCTGCCTGAAACAGAAGCAGCACTGTGGTAAAGGTTAAGCTCGGTGCAGATTTGGAGACGAATACAACCTCTGAGAATATCAGCTGCTTCTTTATCTATGGTGGGCCATGATAAGGCCTGGGAACGCAATTATAGCCCTAAGGAGTTGCTTTTTCAATATATTCAAGGATTTATTAAATCCACCCACAATATCTAAAAAAAATGTGTACTTTCTTCTCTGCTTGAGATGCTACAAGCAAAGGTCTTACGATGTGATTTTGGCTACAGGCATATTCAGGCCTGAACATTTTAACATTTGAAACCCATTTTGACATGTGTTGTGTGTACAAAGAATAAACATAAAAGACGATATTGCCCTAGAGATGTTAGTGTGCAGCCTGAGGTACGGCTCAAAAATATATCTTCTTGTATATTCACCATGTCAGTGCTCCAGAGGGTCTCCGAAGGGCTGAAGCACTTTTCAACAGAGTACAAAGGCATCAAGTGGATTGCTTATTTTCTTTTTTGTTCATGATAAGGTTGTGCTTATCATGTCTTGCTTCCATCTAATATGCAGGGTTATGTAGAGGTTCAAATTGAACAATTTCCCGTTTGACTTGTTGACTGGATTGACTGTTTGTAGGACTACATCCATATAAACATTTAGAAAATAACAGAAGGACATATATTTATTCGCTTTATTCTCTTCAGCTGCTTTTCGCCATCCACAAGACCAAATTTTAGAAAAATGAGCCATGACAGCTCAGTTCAATATACATAGGAATCTGAACAACAGCACTTATAGGAACAGAAGAGATGTTCAGATGAGCAAACATTTTAGCATGCAGAGGAATCAGAATGTCCTCCAGCGAAATCTCCCAAAGGATCCGTTTAAGGGCAAAAAGCCTTAGTGAGTGGGAGAGCAGAGAGCAGAAGTCATGGAAAAGAAGAAATAAAAGATCCAGGATGTGAACAAAGCAGTGGAGCTGGATAGGTGGGAGGCAAAAGCTCAAAGCATGAGATGCGTGGGAAGGGGTGGACCAGGGTTGCCAAGGATTCTCAACAGGAAGCAGGAAAACAGTGTCCAAATGACTGAGTTACAGCCTCCGACATGGCAACCAGAAACACCACATTAGCACTGAACATGGGTTTGGATAGGAACATCAAAGTGATTGTGTTAAGCCGTGATCTGAGCATGTCAGAAGGTCTAAAAGGGCGTTGTTTGGTAGTATGATAATCTCATATGTTTAATATACATGAGTCAGAATATGGTGTACATGACAGACATAGTAGCCTTATAATTGTTTGTAGGTAGTAGCACGTATGATGCTTATCAGAAGTTTCTCAAAATAGTGTGGGCAAACCACAGTGGCACAGAGAAACTGTTTCCACCTCAAAGCTCCAGGGTTTGATCCTGAACTCAGCTTACTGTCTGTGAGGAGTTTCATGGTTCCTCCAGGTTTTCTGTTTGCCCTCCACCGAAAAAAAAAACAAAAAAACATTTGGAGCCAGTAGTTGGACTGTCTAAGCTAAATTGCCGATTGGTGTAAACAACTGTGCATGTACCCTAACTAGTGTTCCATCCACACACTCCTGATCCGCTACAACCCTGACCAGGATAGCAAAAAATAAATGCATGAATGATTCTTAATAAAGTTATCACCTCTGCAGAAGCACAAGTCTAGCCAGATGCAACAGTGCCTGACAAAAGCACACTCTCAGTGGCCAATTTGTGTACCACATTGTGTGTTGTGTACTGAAAAGACTAGATTGTTGAAAAGATTTTTACACCAACCATTTCACTAAATCTTGTTTGCAACATTTTTTGTAAGCAGTAGCAAGTGTAAATGACCTTGAGCATGTTTGAGATGACAGCATGAACAATGAGATGGATCCGGAGTCCATCTGTGAGCGGAACAGTGTGAGGTGGGAAGATATGCTGGTTTGTTTCAAACAAAATCTCGGTTCTGTGAGTCAAAAGCAGTTGCGGAGGATAAGCCCTTGAACAATGTTATGATCTCACTGCTGCAGAGGGAAACTAGGGCTCTCAAGTTTGTTTTAAACTCATTTATTTATTGCTTATGCTTTACTGATCCCCTTGAATACACCTTGCAGTGCACACAGAAAGTCAAAAGAACAATGTAGACATGCCTACTAGGACCTGGATTGTTCTGACATGAGTATAATTCATTCCGGTATCAGACAAATATGTTGTACATATGTGCATACTGGGTAACTAGAATTATATACACATTCCTATTGTAATTTACATTCTGTACCAAGATATTTATTGTTACTGTTGTGCACTTTATGCCTTATGTGGCTTCATTCATTGTAAGATTTTACGGTTTGAGAACTTATGATTGGGTCAATAACGATAGAAAGTGTCTTTGAGAATGTATCATTTATTCCATTACTCAATTTGTGTGTCATTGTGTGCTGTAACCAAAGCTAAAAAATTTATATTATTTAAATATATATTCATTTGAATAATATATTATCAATATATTCTTTATTTAAAGAATATATTTATTTATTTATATCCTTTAATATATGTTAAATAATATAAATGAATAAATCAAAATAACTAGAACAATGAGAGCATAGTAAAAAAAAAAAAAAAAAACATTATGTCATGTAAGCACTTATTACACTTCCTGAAGTTAACAGAGTAGGATGTGGAGAACGGCAAAGTCACACACATCCAATCAAAAGAAATCTCAATCAAATCAAAAGTATAAAATGAAGGAAACACCTACAAATATACTGATCTGTGTCTTTTTGTTTGGCCGCTTATAATAAAACCTCAGAATTTAACAATTTTACAAAAGTGTAACTATAACATGATAACTGGGTGATACTGATGAGGATATCAAAGGCACTTTATAGTGATATATTCCACTAAAAGAATTGTACACTCTATGTACAATTATTTATATATTGTATTAATACTGTATTTAACAAAGAACTTGAAACATGACCCTACTGAAAAGTCGCCATATGGGAAGTACATGAAAAACACTTACTGTATTGTAATATTACTTATATATACTTATATACAATATAAAGGCCTGAAGAGTTTTCAATGTACAGACACCTATTGAATGATATATATCGTTTCTGGCAAGCCTTCAGGATGTTGCAATGGCGTTTCACAGGGGAAAGTCAAGTTATGAAGCACCTCCTCCCACTTCCGCACTAATTGGCAGGTAGCAATGTGTAAAATGATTGGGGGTGAGGTTGTGCAAGCTTGTGAGAGCTTCGACCCTGGGTGTCTGACACCCTTTCTTTAAACGTGTTAATCAGAATGTTGGGTAGTAGTGAATCTATCAGTTTATCTGCATTTCCTATTACAAGGTGGAATTTTTCCTTTTTATATCAAGCAGCTTGTATTTACTCAACAACAGAACACTACACTCTACAATCTACTCTAATTTTCTGATTAAAAACATATTGTAGATGGTAAAAATGTAACTTAAAGATAGGTAAGAAAGTAAAACAATAGGGAGTTTACCGCTACTCTTCTTATACAATATTTTAACATATATGCTTCATGTATGCTTCATGCCCTGCCAGCTGTTTAAGACTACAGTATTCGGTTCAGTGCTGCAAAGATCTTTCTTACTTGTTTCTTTTTGAATCCATGTTTAGGGACTATTTAAAACTATTTAAAAATCAATAAATAAAACTAATACTTTATTTGATTTATTCATCTTCCACAGGTGACACGAAGGATTTATTCAAGTATTTTTGGTTACTTTAGAACTATTATTAGCCCTAGCAGGTCCAGACTCTGCTACTGTATGACTAAGGAATGACCAGGGCACACAGAAGAGAGAGAGAGAGAGAGAGAGAGAGAGAGAGAGAGATTTTCTTCAGGGTCAGAATGTGTTAGATAGTGTGAAGACATCAACTCAAATTGATCTCTGTAGGAAGATTGTATGAAGATCAAAATTACGTTTTGTGCCTGCATGTCCCTTAATAGTCACTGCAATCTGGGTTTGAAGACAGACAAAACAATCTAACAAATTTAAGAGACCACAGTAAAAACAGCAACATCCCCAACACCACTATTTTATTTAAAACAGACACAAAACCTTGGAACATATCAATTTTATTTATGCATTCATTTATTCCTTCTCTATATCGTTTATCCTGGGTGCCAGTTCATCACGGGGCTCAAACATACACACACTCACTGCAGGCAATTTGGGCATGCCAGTTAGCCTTATCCTAGTCTTTGGACTAATGGAGGGAAACCAGAGTACAGTACCTGAAGGAAACCCACCAAGCATAGAAAGTACACACAAACTCCAAGCACACAAGGTGGGTATCAAACACTAGCCCCTTTAGGTACAGGGCCACAGTACTAACTGCTATGACACCATGCCACCACATTTTTTATATATATATATATATATATATAAAATCATTTGTGTACACTGATTTCTCTTTGTCACTACTTACCTGCCTAATAGAATCACATAGATAAAGGTCACATGCTTGAGTTATTATTCACCCTAGGCATTCGAACAGTTAAACATATATATATAATGCTGGTGTGATTGCTGGTGCCAAACAGGCCAATTTGAGTTTTCCTTGGCTTTTCCTGCACAAAAAAAAAAATCACCTGTGCAGGATCATCATCTTTTGGCATTGTTCAACTGACCAGTCTGTGCCCTTGATAGCCTTACATGCTTATTCTTCTGATACACAGTATAATCAGTATGTATCTATCCTGTGTAATTTTGTAGCAAACAATCCAGGAAGCAGGATGGAAAGGCTCCAAGGAACACAAGGAATGGGAGCACATCAAGGCAGCAGACCCTCCCTAAAAGAACAAGGGGCTTAATTTGACAGGGCCGGAAACAAAAGGCCAAATGTAATCATTATCTGGTGCTGACTGACATTGCAGGTGCTTAATAAGCATCCAGTGACACATTTTTGCCCTGGATTTAGTCAGCCCGAGACCCGATCTTAAGCCCTGACTGGAGCATTACAGACACTAATTTGTGACTTGTGAACTAACCACTTCTTAATCACCGTAATGGAGTTAATTAGTTTGGACACAGGCCGAGTTGTTAAGCTAGTGAAATGTGTTTTTTAGGCCTGGAATGCATTTGCTTTGATTACTGGAAAAGATTATTGTTCAGTTGGGGTGTCAAATGAACAAATTCTACAGTTCAACAATTCTTTTAGTTAATTATAAAATAAAAGATTATCATGTTGTTTCTCAGATATTTTAACTACAAAAACATGATGAAATAAGTCTTTGATCACACATAAATCACTTAATCCAAAGATTACATTTGGATCAGTGTCTTGCATTCACCAAAGCATAATCCAGTGCAGATATTCATATGTAACCAGTGACACAAAGAAGTCAAAATGTCTTAACCCTTAGACATTTCTTGTTCTAAATACTTTATGTGATACTCAAAAATTGTTGTGATTGTAAGTGTAAGTTGAGCATCAACAGTGTTGTTTTAACTCCCTCTGAAAGACTCGTAGCATGTCTGCTTAATCTGTTGCTTTCTGCAAACAAGCCTTATATTAACAAAAATGGTTAAATATGCCAGCGAACCAATAAAAACGCAACAATGTTCTAGTCGCTCAACTTCAAAGCTGCTGATTCACAATCCATTCCTTAAAAAGCTAGCAGTGACTGGCCCTGTTGCTGAGCTGAACAGCAGTGGCGCCTATTAGAAAAGTGCTTTTTGGTGCATTATCGAGGAAGGAGTTCCCTACAGCCCAGCACTCAGTATAATGCCATTAGCAGTTTATTCCACAAGCTCTTTTGGGTGGGTAATTAGAGTTGCAATGGCCACATAAGATAGTACTCATTCCTTTACAACGGAAATGGAAAACTATAGTACTCTGTGGCAAACCTCACAATATCTGAAAGATTTTTAATGCTTATTTGTAGCCTATATAATGTATACAGTTCATGACACCTTGTTTAAAAAAAAGCAAGAGAAATTGATTTAAACGTTAAAATCTATTGATTTTGGTGAAGCCATTTGATTTAATCAAATCAGGTTTTTTATTTGTCACATATACAGTCACGGGATGATATGAAGTGAAATGCTTATATGACTGCTGAAAAAAAAGAAAAGTTTCATTGTGAAATAAGAAATTAGAAATATGGAAAAATATGGCGAAAAAAACCTAGCTGTAATTTTTTTATTTTTATTTACATTATGCACAAATAATAAAATAATTAAAAAATAAAATAGGAATATAAAAAATGTAATAAAATATAATAAAATACAGATGGGTTGAAGTTGAATGTAGTGTTGTTGTTGATGTTGTTGTTAGTCTTTCGGCTGCTCGAGTCGCCTCAGAGGACCATCTAATACACACACACTACTTGGCACAGATTTTTATGAAGAACTTACCAATGAGGCAGGCACTAATGTCCATTTGACTTAAATTATAATCATTGATAAATTTATATCATTTAAATAACTAGATGTAAAAAACATAATTTTTTAAAATTCATTTTGAATTAACCTTCTTGAAAGCCAGAGTAGTTTTTATCTGGGTTCAGTGATACAGATTTTAAATCTCAATAAAAATAAATAAATAAATAAATATATAATATAATATAATATAATATAATATAATATAATATAATATAATATAATATAATATAATATAATATAATATAATAATAATCATTAAGATAAATAAATAAATCCAAATCTTTTTATTTTCAATTTTCAAATGAAACAATTTTTAGAAAAACAAAATATATTATACAGGTTGTATATTTCAGTGTAAGATTCATCCAGTCAAATTGATTAATTTATTCATCTTCAGTGCCTATCCTGAAAATCTGGAAAGCGGACTAGTGGAGGAAACCAAAAGAGGGGGGTTTATGTTTAGGTGCAGTGGTCAGGTGTTCTCAAACCCAGTGGCCATTTAGTGTAGGTATTTAAATTTAATTAATAAGAAGTCAGTGGCATGATGTCTTTTTAATAATAATGCATTTAATAATGTAATAATAATTTCAGCATTCAATATTGTCATTTAGATAGATTTAAAGTATTTAAAAAGACTGTAAAATAAATTGGCTGCATGTCAAGGGCAGACTATATTTCAATAACCACAGATTGGGAAAATGAAATAACAAAACTGAAATTAGATTAAGTAAGAGCAGCATAGATAAAATGGCCCTAGATAGGAATAGCAGATTACTATATATATTTTAGCTAGTGTAACATGCAGTAAATATGCTTTAGACATTTTACGGTATAATATTTTAGCCATGTTTATTTAAAGTGAGCTTTTTGGTTGACTTTGGTTGATCTGTCTTGAATAACAGGCAATGCCTGGTTCTATTTTATGCCATTACTGCTGAGAAAATTCTATAAAGTTTCATGTTTACTAGCATATAGATACAGCTGCATGATTATTGCATTGATTTTGTGTTGCTGCAAATATCACTGTGTGTTAAACTCATTATCTTGCTGAATGATTAATCTGTGCTTATTAAATAAAATCTTCATTTTTGTGGTCATGGTTTGAGCTAAAATATCGATGCCATCAATCTTCACAACAACTCTAGGATAAAAGTCATTTCCTCATCTTGTCAGATCAAAAGAACAGCATATTATAATTGTTTAAAGGCAACAATCTCTGTCTTGCTGTATGGGCTGTATACTAATTCATTTGTTCATTATTCTATTGTGTAGGTGAGGGCCAGTGGATAATTGCTTGCCTCCAGGCATGTGAGGCACTCTGAGATTAGAGGTGTCTGGGTGAAAGATGACTTTACTGGCTGGCGATGGCTCCGACTATGACTATAGTGCCTTTAGCTGCATCTCGGAAACCTCACTGAACCCACCACCCATCCAGGATAGCGAGACCCTTAAGGGTGTTTACTACAAACGTGCCCGGTGCCTTGCTAAGGACCCTGATGCTGATGCCAGCCTCTTGCCTGGTGCCCAACGCTTACATGCCATCATCAATGTGGGTGGCCTGCGCTACCAGTTACCATGGAGCACGCTGGATGACTTCCCACTGTCACGGCTAGGCCGTCTGCGTCTGTGTACAAGCTTCGATGAGATCATGAGAGTGTGCGACGACTACGATGTGACTCGCAATGAGTTCTTCTTTGACCGGAGCCCGTGTGCTTTCCGTGCCATCCTGACATTCCTGCGTGCCGGCAAGCTGCGTGCTTTGAGGGACACTTGCGTTCTTTCTTTCCAAGAAGAACTGCTGTACTGGGGCGTTCCAGAGGAGAAGCTGGAGTGGTGCTGCCGAAGACGCTTGATTCAGCGTATAGAGGAGCGTGATGAGCTTGAGAGGGTGGCCGAGGAAGATGAGGAAGAGGAGGATGATGAGAGTGATGGAGATCGTAGGGAGGGAGGTCTGGATAAAGAATCCCGACTTGGCCACTGCATGGTCAAGCTAAGGGACATGGTGGAGAGGCCGCACTCAGGTCTTCCTGGAAAGATCTTCGCTTGCCTCTCTGTGCTCTTTGTCACCATCACAGCTATTAATCTGTCCATAAGCACTATGCCTGCCATGAGGGAGGAGGAAGAAGCTGTAAGTTCTTGAATTTGTTACAAAAGTTTAAGTCACTGTGTAATGGTTGCAAACTACATGCAGTGTTCAGTATTGAAAAGTTCTAGAGTCATGTTTTCACTAGTATTTTAAACAAATCCAAACTGTTACGTGTATTATTTAAAGTCTATACATGTAGGGAATGGTATAATAGTTAAAAAAAAAAAAAAACATTTTATTTTACTGAATGCCCGAGTTAAATACATCATGCTTTAAGCACTGATTTGAATGAAAATGATGTGAAAGTATGGTGCTTCCTTTTGAGCAGCTTGGATAAATCCCAGGATGATACGCATGTAAAAGGAGCAAACACTGCCATACTGTCTTAAACAGCCCAGAATAGTAATATTCTTTAGCTAGTGCACATTGTTATTTCAGAATAGCTTTTTGGCTCTGAGTTGGTATTTGACTGGCAGAAGAATAATATTTTAGTTCCCTCCTTTTTGTTCACACCTGTGCACAGTGAAAGAGATGCAAATAGGCAGCTTTCCGGTGTTTTTTTTTTTTAACAACCCAGTCAAAACATTCTCCCAGTCAACATGCAAAAGCATCATTCTTTTTTATAGTCGGAATTTCCATCACTTCTGGGTTTTTGTTTTTTGAATTGCTGTATTTTCTTCTACTACTATATTTTTTTTTTTTCATTTTGAAAAACAAAATAGTGAAATAGTGAAAATTTATATTAACATCAAATTATGCAGAGGTGTTTTTCCCAACCTCATGACTGAAGGATCTGCTCATGTGGCCATCTGATATACTGTATGAACATACTGTATAAACATTGGCATACTGTAGTATTTGGAAGTGCGGCAGTGGTGGCATGATCAAGCATGATCAAAACTGCAGACGAACAGAAGGCAGGGTAGACTGTCAGATTGTATGATTTTTCTGTGTGTGATCATGGTGGAACTTACATATTTGTGACTTGCCTGTCTGTTATTGAATGCTTTGGACCAGAGAAAGATAGTTCAGCTGTACCCTGTGTTTATGTCCGCATGTTAACAAGTGAGAAAACAGTGATAAGCGTAATATTTGTACAGTAGTGCATTTTCTCACAGATTTTGGCACTACTCCAGAATGCTGGGGTTTGAATGGTATGACTTCATATTATGGAGAAAGTCTAAGATAAAATTATATGATTTGTTGCAATGATTATATGGCCCCTTCAACAGTATGTACTCTATTGTGACTACAAGTAAAAGTATTCAATACCAGATGACTGCTTCAGTAGAAAAAAAAGTTTTCAGTTTTTCTCTATCACTGTGAAAATGATATAAAAATATATCAATTCTATAAAGCTGTTGTCTCTTCTGGAATTGTCCCAGCATATTGAAAAGGGGCAGAGAAATATATATATTTTTAATTCATTTGTAGCTAAAGTCTGCTGCCACCATCAGGTGAAAAGAAGAGTTGCTGGGCTACATATTGTATATCTAATAAGGAAGCTATGTGGCAGTTAACATCCATCCATACGCCACATTTGGCCATGGGGCTGGACTTTGGACACCCCGATAATGGAGAATGTTAGAAATATTGCAAAAAAAGTAAACCTGACCATCACACCCATATGTGCTTTTTGAAAATACCATTCCAGACATATGACCTTGATAAACCAGGTCTTTATGACCTTGTTTTGTGCACAGGGGAAAGTGTTGAGCTAGGTTCCTTGGTTTGTGAGAATGAAGATATTCTGTACCAATGTCTGTTTCAAACTGTGGGGGAAGAGTTTAGGTACAGTAAGGCCTGCATATGGGTGTGATTTTGAGTGTCCACAAACATTTGGCCATGTCGTTTATATACACACATGTATGGTCATTTGTCTACTTTCTGTTAAAATCTAGCTCCATACTATACTACTTTTCACAGTTTAAAGTGCAAATATAACTATTACAATGCATGCTGTCCTTTTGATCACCTATTTGTCCTTTTTATTATTTTAAATAATCGCACATTATTGAAGCAGTGTGAGATCAAATTTACAGACAAAGGAACACAAGGCAGCCAACATCCAAAGAAGATCTTTTTCACATTCTTGAAGGCTGCTTAAAGAAATTATAAAGCAACAGAGATTTCAGGCCGTGCTGAAGAATAACGCTGGTCGTACAAAAATATTATAGAACTATCAATAGAATTATAGAAACTCTCTTTGTGGTATATACTGTATTTATGTTTGGCGTTGTTGAAATACATACCTGTACCTGTCTCATTTTCCTAACAAAATATAATGAATTAAGAGGTGGCTCAATACTTTTGTATACTGTGTCACTAACTCACTCACCCATCGTCTACACCGACTATCCTGTACAGGGTTGTGATGGTCGTGTAGGCCATCCCAGGAAACTTAGGGCATGAGGCAGGGTGCCAGTCTATTACAGGGCACAAACACACTTACACACTCATTCACACATTATAGGTGATTTAGGAAAGCCAATTACCCTAGTGTGCATGTCTTTGGACTGTGGGAGGAAACCGGAGTAGCCGGGGGAAACATACTAAGCATGAGGAGAACATACAAACTCCATGCACACATGAAAATTACATTTATCCCAAAAAAGCATAATAGTAAATTGAATTTAGTATCTAAAATATGTTATTTAAATGTTCCCAAAGCAACAACAGCTAGATAAATGAATTAGATAAAAATAAATAAATAAAGTAATCAAGCCGTCTATGATTACTAATCATGCATTCACTGTGTAAATTAGTGCACTTTAGCCTTTCCTTGTTGCAGACACAGTATTTAACAAATAGATCGTTTTAATGCTCTATAGTAGCACCACCTACACTGCATGGTATCCCTTTGCATGCCCCTAAACTCCCACACATGTTTTAACTACAGGAAATCATAACCAAGGATGTGAATGATCTTGGTCAGTCTGCTTGGTGATGCGGGAAAAAAAAAATGTACAAAATGATATGAATCTAAGAACCGAGCACTTTTCCAGGTACACGTCTACAAGACAGATTGATTTTAACCAGAAATGTGTTATGCTGATTTTCAGATCCAGCAGCCTTTCATACTAATTGAATTTAGATGCTGCTTGAATATAAATGGCTGTCCTAGAAGCAGGTCAGATAATGAACAGTTATGACTTACTCGAATACTGTACTACTCTGACAGAAGCTTTAACGCTGTGTGTGGTTAAGATAATTAACTATATTTTACATCCAGTTTATTTGTTTTTGTACAGTATGAATACCATTAGATTCTGGTGCGTAAGGTGTTACTTACACAGAGCCTTAGGGTAGTACATCTGGTACAAATGTACTGTATGTACTTTAATCTATAATGCATCTCTATGTGTTTAAAAAAGCACAAAACATTTTATAAAACATTTTTCCTTTGTAATCATAGCAGTGAACGTGTGTATCTATGCACAGTATATCTATTACAGCTTTTATACAATCTTCTGTATATTTCAGAACTTTCATGTCTGAAACTTCCAGTATGTGTATAATTTTATGTTTGACCTTTTTCCACTGCAGTACTGGTAAATGCACCCTGTTTAATGCTTCACTTTAGTACTTCAGTACCACTTAACCTAATTCTGCATTTGTGGGAGGTTGTTTCATAACACTGCACATCAAAAGTAGTGCTAAAATGCAGGACTGGCTGTAATTTATTATAGGTCAGGGAGATTAATGCATCTCAATTTACAATTTTCCAATGAGATGGTCTGGGGTTTCTTCCCCGGAGACGTGTAATAACAACGTTCTGCGCTCATCTGAGCAAACCTTGTTAGCATGGCAATATGCTTAGTCATTCCCAAAATTTCCAGTGCAGTGATGAGCTTTTTTTCACAGATCAAAGCAACGCTTTCCTGATTTTCTTTAGCACTAGTATGTCGTGCAAGCTAAATGAGTAACATATGTTAGAGAATACTGCACTGTGTTTTTTTTTTTATCCAAACAGAGCAGCCAATTTACACCATCTTTCTCACTCACTTTCTCACTCATCGTTCGTCTATACCGCTTTATCCTGTATACAGGGTTGCCGGGGGCCTGGAGCCTATCCCAGGTGTCTCAGGGCGTCTGCAGGTTTACAATACATTGATGATCGCACACGCTCATTCATGCACTATGGTCAAGTTGGGAATGCCAATGAACCTAATCTGTTTGTCCTTGGACTGTGGGAGGAAACTCACCTAGCACAGGAAATTCCATGCATACAGACCCAAGGCGGGGAATCAAAACCCAAAGGGTGCAGGGGAGCTATAAGAGGTGCTAACCACTAGCCACTGTACCGTCTCTCACAATCATTCTATTTTTTTGTGTGTGTGTTTTTTTTACAACCTCAATTCCCATTACATACTGTAAACACTGTTCAGAACCATGTATTAATAGATTGCTTAATTTACAGACAAAATCTAAAGGTCAATTTTGAGTTATATCGTCATATATATATACACATTGAAAGTAAAAAAAAATAGGCATTTTTCCAATTTGAGACTGTGTGTGCACAATAGCATATATTAAAATTATTACCCTATATGACCTTATACAGTGTTATGTCTTAGAGGTGGAGATTTGAAATGGAATTAAATAAAATGTACAGTTTGATAGGCCAATGTTACTACACAACTGGATTAGAAAAAAATATCACTTGTTAAGACTAATGAAGAAAACATATTTAATTGAGTGAAGATGATGAGAAGAGAAAGAGTACTGTAGTGGCACAGTGCTGTAATCTGGAGGCTTCTGCTTCCCTCTACTGTTGTGTGTTCAGCCCTGCAGCTGTAAAAAGTTGAGACCAAAATTCTGTTATGAAAATACCTTTAAAAATTGTTCCCTTGCACAAATGTATTATTAACTTCACACGTGAATCATAATAATTTACAGCCATCTCATGATTCGCATGTGCATTTTTTCTTTTTCTTTTTTTTTTTTTTTTTTTTTTAGATCTGGCATTATGTATGAGACATGTCTCACATTCAGTGGACTTTTTTTTTGAGAATTTTCAGGGTTTTTTTTTTTTTTCACATGATTCATTCCAGGTGTTAATTTCTCATGTACAGTATTCCATTCTGCATTTTTTTCTCACAGTTCACAGATTAAACAAGTAAATTAACAGCTCAAAATTCATGGCAAAGTATATACCTGTATATATATATATATATATATATATATATATATATATATATATATATATATATATATATATATATATATTACTACTTTGTATATATTTCTCCATTTAATCACATACAGTATTACTCACATTATTACATGTGAAAAACATAAGATGATGTTTAATGTATGTAATTTCTTTCCCCCTAAACGTTTATATTTGAACTTATTAGTACTGTTTCTTTAGGTCTGATAGAACTTAAGTTGTCCTAGTCTCCAAACACCTCTTATTGTCTTACAGTGATAACACTGATGTAGAGTTAGTGTGCCCATTTAGGATTTTCTTCTCAGAATGTTATATGTATTGTGCATGAAGTTAGTGTATATTCGAGAATAAACAATACAATACTAAATGCTTTTGTTGCATGTTGTAGGGCAAATGCTCCCAGATGTGCTACAACATCTTCATCGTGGAGACCGTGTGTGTGGCGTGGTTTTCTCTTGAGTTCACACTGCGCTTCATTCAGGACCGCAGCAAGCTGGCCTTCCTTCGTCGCCCGCTCAATCTGATTGACGTGGTGGCCATCTTGCCCTACTACATCACCCTGGCTGTGGACGGCACATCCACTGGATCAGGCAACAGCTATCTGGACAAAGTTGGGCTCGTTCTGCGCGTCCTGCGTGCTCTGCGTATCCTGTACGTGATGCGTTTGGCACGGCATTCGCTCGGCCTTCAGACTCTGGGCCTGACAGCGCGGCGCTGCACGCGTGAGTTCGGCCTGCTGCTCCTATTCCTGTGCGTGGCCATTGCGCTCTTCTCACCTCTTCTGTATCTCATCGAGAACGAGGTGGCAGCCACGCAGGAGTTCAGCAGCATCCCGGCCACGTATTGGTGGGCGGTGATCACGATGACGACAGTGGGTTATGGTGACATGGTGCCACGCAGCATACCGGGCCAGGTGGTGGCACTCAGCAGCATCCTGAGTGGCATCCTGCTCATGGCCTTCCCTGTGACATCCATCTTCCACACATTCTCCCGTTCCTACGTGGAGTTGAAACAGGAGCAACAGCGCCTCCTGCAGCGGCGGACTCACTTCCTTCTACGTGGGCGCGTGCCTGGTCTGGACAGTAATGCGTCACTAGAGAGTGACATCCTGTTTCCCAGTGCCTCGTCTGACCCTAGAGACCTTGATGACTAAAGGAAAGGAATAAAAATAAAACAATATGGCTAATGCCATGAATAAAGACAGAAAACGTATTTCAGCAATCTGAACTCAACGTTTGCTGAGCAGTTTTATCTTGGACACAGGGTGAATTCAGGTACATCAGATAAATAATAAAAACTTTATGTGGTGGTTTTCGACTTTAGGAAAAACCGAACATATGGTATGAGAACATACACATACATTTATGTAACTTGTCCTTGCTTACAGTACATTTATCTCATTTATGCATCTGACCAGTTGATGGTTAAGGGCCTTGCCTAATGTCCCAACAGTAGCAGCATGGCAGGGCTGGGATTTAAAGTTATGACCTTTTCATCAGTAGGCCAACGTCAACCACAGAGCAAATATTGCAATTACAGTTATCATATATCCATCCATCCATTCAAGCAATCGCCATAAACAATGCTTGGCTTTAGTAAGCTATTATTCATCGCTGTAAGGGAAAGTCACTTTGCTCGGGAGCCCAAACGTCTTGAAACCTGCAGGCAAACACACACACATGCTCGCACACTACAGGCAATGCATGTCATGTGACTGTGGGGGAAAATGGAGTAACAAGCATGAGGGGAGCATGATTCGAATCCCCCAGCCCTGGAAATGGGATGGAGAGTTGCTAAACATTAAGTTACTATGGCACTTAAACATATTACATTTGGTTTTCAAAATAATTAACTTTTACTCAAATGATAATAACATAAACCAATTATCCTAGAGTCTCACAAGGCTGCTGATACTGGTGGCGTGTGTGTGTGTGTGTGTGTGTGTGTGTGTGTGTGTGTGTGTGTGTGTGTGTGTGTGTGTGTGTGTGTGTGTGTGTGGGTGTGGCTGATGCTACATCTGGAACGGGATGTTTCAAAAGCGCAGATGAGTGTGAGGTTCTGGTTTCCAAAAAAAAAAAAAAAGACGCCCATATTGTAAACATGTCTCAAATTTGTTGTCGCACATAATTAAACATATCAAAATGTTTTCAGCTAGTTTCTACAAAATGATAAGCCATGTTTTTTTTAGGATATAATATCTATATTTTTCTTTGCATGTAAATAGTCAACACTTTGAGGATCATGTGTTGAGGCATTTTGTATTATTAATGAGACAAAGCTTAAGCAAGGTAGAAATCCAAAAGATATTTCAGTATATCTGAATTCACCCTATTAAAACTGACTAATATGCATATACAAGTATGTTCTCCTAACCCTCACAATTGCCATGATATAAAAACACATTTTAAAGAAAAGTCAATTATTTATTCCTCAAGTGGGTTGGATCTGTAATCTGACATATTGTATGTATGTATTTATTCCTCATAACATTTATGAATATTTCTAACCTCATAACCTCGAGTTAAAGTCTAAAGAAAATTCCAGTTCTACACTATTAGGCTATTTAAGCACAATATCTTTGATCTACAGTAAACACATTAAACACATAAAGACAAAGATCATACTGTTGTCAAGTTTCCAAAAGGAATTTGGAATTCAGATATCATTTGTATGATGACTTGAAGAATGATTTCCAAAATACACATGAAGTATAAAATGAACATGTTTGTTCTGATTTGTGTTCCTGCAGATTTACACTTTAAACAGGATTTTCTATTGAACTTCTTATTATGCTTATGTTATTTCCCCCCAAGTGGTTTATTTTTGCATGCTTTATGGTCAGAGATAAAGTGAGCAACCACTAGAGGGCAGCACCATAACTATTTTGCTGCAAGAAGTCTTTCTGTCAAAGCCCTGTGGATTCTGGGAAAAAGGTAAGCAGGTAGCACACAAATTCATTTGAATCCTGTACTGAATCTTCTTGTTCAACAGAAACATACTGAGATTTCCAAACAACAATCCTTCCTCATTATCAACAATCTGCATGAAATATCCTGCATTCACTTTAACTATACTGAATCCAAAGACTTGAAAATTAAGTTTAAATAAAAAATGTTACGTATCGAGTAATCCAGAAATAGCAGCATCAACATCAGAAAATGAATACCATCTCTCCTCGTGACATTAGGTGCAGAGGTGGAAAAAGTAATAAACTTTTATACTCAAGTACAAGTATTTATGTAAAAGGTAGTTAAGCTAAGTAAAAAGTAGCTCATAAAAAAATTTACTCAGAGTAAAAGTTACCAAGTTACTTTTTAAACAGCGGGGGTGGGATGGTGGAATAGTTAAAAAAAAAGACAAGCGGATATAAATCTCAAACTAGTTTTGAATTGAAGGAACACCTTCGCATAATAAAGTTGTTGCCTTTCTTGTGCTTGAAATCAAAGTGGTCGCTTAAATATGGTGTGACGATTTGCGCGGATAGCCGAGGGAAAAAAGCTCAGAGCCAGGAATAACATTCAGCACAAAACATTTATCGGCCTCACAAAATTATAATACAAAACATAAAGTAAAAGTAAACTAAAGGGTAAAAGAATAGAGCGTTTCGGGGGTGAGCAGCACACCTGAGCTCCTACTCCGTTCTCTCCTTCTCAAGCACACACCTCTGCAGCGAACACACCTTAAAAGGGCAACATACATACATAATGTGGTATACAACATAGTAATGGCCGTTACATTGTAGTGAACCCATTGCAATGGACAGGGGTTTGCTTCATTAGAATTTGATGGCGTTTCGTTTTCAGCTGGGTCTGCATCACTGGCATCTGTTTTGTCCGTCTCCATCGTTCTTGTGAATTTAGAGCATTTGTTCTCCCCGCTCATCAATCAATCAGTGCAGTTGTTTCCGGGGTGCAATTTTTTCCCTTCCCCGTTGCATTACTTTTTAAAATTATTTTTCATTTTCATTCATTTGTTTTTTACTCAGTAGCGAATATGATTTCAAATGTACTGTAGCGAAGTACAATACTTCAAATAAAACATACTTAAGTAAAAGTAAAATGACATTAAAAAGTAGAAGTACACAAAAAAAACCTACCCAATTACGGTAACACGAGTAAATTTAAATCGTTACTTTACACCTCTGATTAAATGAAATATGATGTCTTGTAAAGAATGGATTGTTGTGTACAGTGCATTTGTTTCACTTTCTTCTGCACAGTAATTTAAAACATATTACCCTAGGCTATGATTAGCTGTGTAGTCAAAGAAAGCAAGGCATAATAAAGATATTGTCAGAGTTTTTGATCAAAAGTTAGTAGGTTAATATAGGAAAGTAGACACTAACAAGGTTAATATTATTCAGCTGAATGTAAAAGCCAAACAATGTCAAATAAACCAGCTGGTATTTTCACTTCCAGCATTACAGTACATGCCACATTTACAGTAGCTACTGTAGGTCCTGTTTTTAAAGTATATTTCGAAGGACATTTATTCCTTCATTTTCTATACCACATACTGTATCCTGTGTGGGGCCACAGGGGGCCTGGGCCTATCCCAGGGAGCTCAGGGCACAAGGAAGGGTACACCCTGGACAGCGTGTGAACCCATTGCAAGGCTTTGGCACACCCACTCACAAACTGTGGGCAACTTGGGAACACCAAGACCTTCAGGTTATGTCTTTGGACTGTGGAGGGAGACTGGGGAATCTGGATTCATGATTCAGTTCCCAGCCAGGCTCGATTTCCATCTCTGTGTGCATAGAGTTTGCATGTTCTCCCTGTGCTTGGTGGGTTTCCTCCGGTTTCCTTCCTCTGGTTCTTCCCACAATCCAAAGACCTGCAGATCATGCTACTGTAATTGGGATGCCAATAGACGATGAGTGAGTGAGTGATTTGTTCTGATGTTTGATCAACTTAGTAAAGATTGCTACACATGATAAGAAGCTCATGATCATGATACATTGGTTTTAAATCAGCAAGGTGTTAGAGTGAACCAGTTATTTTAAGTTAATTTTGGAACAACATTAATGTGCTTTATGTATGCATCATTACTGGATGAATAAAAAATAACTCCTATATTAAGCATTATCCTAAGCTACAGTTTGGCCTTTAACTGTAAGTTATTAATAAAAGGCTAGCTGTTTTGACATATAATTTCCACTTTCAAATTACCATTCTACTTATTGAAGCTACTTCCTTATACAAGCCAATGAAACAATTCCATGGTCTGGCAGACAATGAAGCAGCTGTTCTTTTTCCTGTGGCAATAAGCCTGGGCTGTGTTTAACCCAATTTGACCTAACATTCATTGATCAGTGGTATGGGAATTTGTGACATCTGTTGAAAGGGAAATATCTGTGGAGAGCAAGTGTTACTGTTGGTACAGCCTATTGGTAGGACAATAGTGCTTTTAAAAAGACTATGTCAACTTGTGTGTGCTATTTCCCCTTATGGACAAGGCCTTAAAACAACAAAATCTTTGTGGCTTTCACCCCTACCACCTTCCACCCGCACGTTCCAACTTTTATGCCATATCACAGTACTTGTACACCTTTACAATACACAATATACAAAATGTACTGTGCCGTGTATCTGTCAACACAAAAATGACAACACAGAGTATTCTCTGGCAAGACAGGTATTAGTTAAAAGTTTTTACTCATTCAAGATATCATTTGTTCATATTTATTAAGATGCTGCAGTATTGCAAAGAACACATCAGGTGACATTGCTAGGTCGGGCATCATAAACAATCCAAAAATATCAAGCCATCTGCAGTCCCACGATCAGATCTGTTTTCAGTATTCAGACACGTGGCAGGAATCAAACACTCGACATCCGAGGCCACAGTGCTAACCACTACACCACCATGCAGCCATTCAATAAAGTTAAAATACCACCAAACCATTTATTTAAACGTATGCATGCTTTAGATAACATGGTTATATTTAGCGTAGTGGTGAGCACTGTGGCCTCGCACTTCTAGGGTCGAGGGTTCGATTCCTGCCTTGCATGTTCTCACTGTGGGTTTCCTCCCACAGTCCAAAGACATGCTGTTTAGGTTGACTTCCTAAACTGCCCATAGTGTGTGCCCTGCAATGGACTAGCACCAAGTCCAGGGTGTACCCTGCTTTGTGGCCAAAGTTTCCTGGGATAGGCTGCAGGCTTCCCATAACCTTGTATTGGATAAGCTGTATATAGAAGATGAATGAATGAATTAACTATATTAAATATTCAAGATATTTAATATCTACTTTATCTATCTATCTATCTATCTATCTATCTATCTATCTATCTATCTATCTTATAATCAACTTATTTTATTGGTTTATATATTCAACCTCACGTTTATTTCCATAATTTTTTTTAAAAATGTCTCAGACTGTGGGACCCGACTGTATATTGATTTATAATCAATTCTAATACGATGCAGTATAATAACTTAAAACGATGGGACAAACGGGATGTTTCGCCCCCTACTGGTCACAGTCTGAAAGTCCCTCTGTCTTTCTCTATAGCTTTCAGCATTGTGGCTAGCTCCTCATTGTAACAGGTTTTTTTTCTTTTCGGCGACGGGTGTTTGGTATACACTGTTCTAACCCTGGGTAGACTTTGAATTACGTGTAAATGCATATATATCTAATGAATTAGCGCATGGTCACAGATATCGGAATCGTGGATATCCCCTTGTTTGAAGGGGAAAAAACCACCCTGTTCATAATTAGGATGTTTGCAGCTGGCGCGCGGATTGTCAGGGAGAGTCCTGACCTCACTAACCCTGCCCTGTTCCCTCAATGAAGCTCTCTACAGAGCTCTCGCTAGTCGTCCTGTTTGCTGCGATGGAAATCTGAGTTCTGCTCTTTCTGGGACTACCGTGTGTGTGTGTGTGTGTGTGTGTGAGAGAGAGAGAGAGAGAGGTTGAAGCGAGACGCCGGTGCAGCAAACGGGGAAAACGCCGGGGTGAGTGAGTGTATTGCTTTATTATTTCTTCAACGCTAAATATGGTGGTGTAGTCTAGTAATCCTGACGGTGTGCTGAGCGCTAGGCTAGGCTGGGCTGCTTTAGTAGGACGGAGGCGATACACACAGCTGGTACTTTGTATCGCTTTCTAAACAAGGTGTTCAGAGACGTTCCGTCCAGACGCTCAGCTGACATCACACACCGTCTGCACATCAAACGACTTCTTTACTGTCTTTTTTTTTGTTGTTAAAAGGAAAGAAAATCATTAATTTTAAACGAATCACGAATGACGTAGAGATGAGAATCAAACCACGACCTGTATTTTACTGTAACAACAACAACAAAAAAGACCTAATTGTTATTCTCAGTCCTGTTTATTTTTCTTTACTTCCTGAATAGTAGTTTGGCTGTGGCTGGTAGGGTTTAAATCCCTCATTAATGAGAGAGCAACTTCTCTCTGCACTGTCATGTGCTCGGGATTATGCTCCCACTCCAAATGAGTCAAAAGAAACACACACTTGTGCATGGGATGTGTAGTGATCAAACGCAGGAACATGGACAGACTTTTATGCCTTCAGAGCTGAGTCTTCTCAAATATTTCAAAAGCCATTCATTAAGGAAGAGCTGCTCCAACTGTTACAGTGTGAAAAACCCCTGAGTCTCTACAGTACCATACAGTAAGTCATATGCTTTATTTGTTCAATAAATACCAGTGATCGTTTCTCTTCTTTATATAAAACAGTTGATTAGCAAAAATCCAAACTAATGGCGAAATTATTAACTTAGAGAATGGTATCTAATGTTTTGTAGATGTTCTATATAATTGGAAATTGATAAAAGTATAAAATGTATTTTTTTACCCTACAAGTTACAGTGCTTAGTGTTAGAAAAGTATTGTGGTACAAGAGGAATAAAGCACTTTGGCAACTAAACCAAAAGCTCCAAGTGAATTCGTTCAAGTCTGTTTCCTCATTAAAATGTGTTCCATATTACATACAGAAAGTACCATTTTAATTAGGGCTGCACGGTTTGATAAAAAAAAAAAAATCACATTGTGATTATTTTGACACGTAATTCGATTGCGTTTTTAAATATATGTGGCTAATTAAATGTACCGCATAGTTTTCAAATGTATTTATCCAGCCTAATAGCAAATAAAGGCATAAATGATAACATTAAGAAGATGTTTGCCAATATTTATTTAGCACCTCAATTTTCCAATGATCTCAATCTATTTTTTTTTATCAATATTAAATTATTGACAAACTACATAAATTCCCAATTATGCATATATTACTTGTATCTTTTGCACAGGTCCAAATTGCGATTTGTATGTGATTAAATGTGCATCACCATGTTTAATAAGCAAATGCTTTAATGTATTTGTCACTGTGTTTTTGTGGCTATAGAAGAAAAAAAAAATTAAACAGGGTTTTCCCCTCCATTAGGATGAATGGTAGCCATTGAACCCTCAAAAAGCTATTTTTGTAATAGTGTACTTGATATTGAGGGGAGATCTTGTGGATTCATTTGACTGTTAATAGTCTTACCCTATTGCTTGGTGAAAAGTCCAACTTGGCTGTGAAAACACATCTTTGGTAGCTGGTAAGTTATTTTCCAGCATTCATATTCCTGAGCAGATTGTTCAATAAGCGTTTGAGATCTTTTCTTAACAATAACTAAACCTAGAGTCAGTAGTTGTAATTCCGAGACTGTTTCCATTTCCCAGGACTTACAATTTAGCAAAGAAGGTTTACCAGCTTGTCGAGCTTGGCCTATGTTTTAGCAGCTGTTAGTTGGATTTGTCAGCAGCGTTTGGAAAGAAGGAGCACAGATGTGCGTCTTATCAGATTCCATGTAACCCTCAAAAGGTTTCAAGTTAAGCATCCATTTAAAACCTTTGAAGTTCAGCATCCATCAGAAACAGCTTGGGTTTACAGAATTTTTGATGATGAAGCATTGTTTCTATTTTCTTTTTTTCCTGAACATTTATCACTTGTGGAAACCACTTGTATGTGATTTTAAGATAACATTGATAGTCCTTCATTAGCCTTTTTTCTTTTTTTGCACCAGTATAGACCTTTGGAAAAGGGAGTGAAGAGCCAATTAAGTGAGCTTAATGCCTCTTGGAATTCTGTGAATGCCTCAGAGTGAAAGCTATGCACGTTTATGCCAGCCTCGAATGAGATCATTGGAAAATCAGCTCTTGAAGGCAAGATTCCTGTTAATTTGGCAGCATGCCAATGTACTGGAGCCTTTGTCTGAAATACACTGACTCTCTGTGTCTATAGATACACTGGGCCACACCATCAATGGCTCTGCTGTTTCCCTAAATTTGTTGGAAATCTGGCAAGTGGATAAAAGTGGCTTCATCTTTAGATGTGTATGAGAGGGGTCATGAAAGGAAACAAGAGCCGCAAGTCAAACTGGGATTTCTTTTGAAATTAGTTTATTAAACAAACTCTGTGACCAAATGAACTAATGACATAAACCTGTCTAAATTTCAGTGTTTTTCTTTCTTTAAAAATGAAGTAGAGATCTTTAGCACATAAGTTCGCATTACGAGAGGGCAGTGCCATTACCATCATGGTTAAAAATGCACATTGGCCCATGTTGCTTTGTAATTATTAAGTGAGAGTATTCAGTGACGTAGACCTTTATAGTGGTGCACGAGTTGTACATAAGACACTATTTTTACAACTAAACCCAGTGTTATTGCCAACAGCACGTAGGTGGCCTCAAACAAGCGAGTATTGTGGTTTTGTTAATGATTTATACTTAAAAGGGTAAAACTTAAAAGTATGAATGTCTTTATGCTCTTTATATCATAATCATGTGTTTTATTGTTTTTTTTATACATGGTCAGAAAAATATCTTCATTCCTTGAAAACATTACATATTTTCTTTATATATTTTTATTCAAGAGTAAGCACATATTTTAATTTCTATTCTACCTATGGTACATTTTCCATAAGTTATCAGTACCACAATATTATTTCTCAGGTTTCCTATTACTTCCCATTGAAGGAAAACATTTTGTTTAATCACTCGTACACAGTTTCCAATTTAAAGTCAGTCATCCTGGAATGAGTCACATCTGCCCACATCTTTTAAGACTCGAGTAGGTATGTTACAGGGCCATGGCTTGATGTTTAGTCACGAGTTATAGTTGGATGGTTACCTCACTGCTGACTCCTTACAAGTTACGGATTAAACTGCATTTCCACCTATAACTGTGTACTTGATGTTTACTTCAACGGTTCTTATTTATTTTAAATAAATAAATACGATTTTGGCTGCTGACCCCGCCTCTAAAAATTCACAACCCTCTCACCTTTAAATAATCCTGTGGCCCCCTCTACTTCTCGGCACAGAGGACGTGACTTCGATAAAACCCTCAGGCTGTGCAAACAGGTTAAATTTTTTTTTCCTTTGCTGCCATGTACAGATGAGTCATGGCTTTGCTGACTGAAAATGAAGGGGAAAAAACTATGGTATGTGCCTCATTGATTAGAGAGGTTGGATGAAAATAACCAGATTTGCTCAAGCTGCCAGGAAGGTGTAGTAACTCGTATAATGACTCAACCATGCAACCATGGTGAGCAGAAAAGCATATCAGCACGAACCTTGAGTTGGATTGCGTACGACAGCAGAACAGCTTTTACATTGGGTTCCACCAGGCCAACCAAGAACAGGTAGATTGGAAAAAAATGTAGCCTCTCTCATCTGAAAAATTTGTGTGGGAGGTTGTAAGAAATAGGGATAGAATCACCAGTCACCCCCGATACAATATTATCAAGATACCAGTGGTGATTCAATTAAAATTTAAATTTTATAAGTGTGGCAATTTTTATAAATATCCTGATTCAATGTTACATTTTCCCCGCTTTTGTTACATTTTTAAACTTAAAAAAAAAAAAAAAAAGTTTAATGCATAATTCAATGTAGCCCATTCTTATAACATGTATTTTTCTCACTTAAAAACCAATGGCAGCATTTCACTCCTACCACTAGGGATAAAAATGTGTAAATCAGGTCAGAGTGTACTTTGGATGTATTTGAGGAGGTAAAACGTCACCGTTTCTTTAAAGAAAAGAAACGGTGATGTTTTACCTCATCAAATGGCTCCAAAGTCTCAAACTCGACAGTGAGTGCACAGGTTGAGTGGCTGCAGGCAAACTAATGCAGGCATGCAGAGCTTCTAATGCATGCGGTTTTCATTTTCACTCAGTGTTTTGAGACAGACAAAAAAGCAGATCAGAGGCTTTTAACATGTGCAATTTTTGATAATATAACCATAAAATATAATAGCCATATAATATGTTTCTGTTGCATCATTGGGAAGCTTCTGCATTTGTTACGGAATCATTTATATCCAAGCCTGATCTCTTTTATAAACCGATTCATCTCTATTATGAACGTAAAAATAGCTCAATTCAATACAAATAGTTAAAATCAATTGTGGCGATATGTGAATCGGCTCACAAAAAAATCACAATTCATTCCCCCTCATCACTAATAAGAAAATAAATAGAAACTCTGGAACCAAGATCTCCAAGAAAGTGATAGAAAAGTCTGTGTGGAGAAAGAAAGGATCTGCTCATGATTCAAAACATACAAGCTCATCAGTCAAGCACAGTGGAGGTAGTGTCATGACTGCCTCTTTAATGGTCTCACTAATCTTTATTGATGTTGTAACTAATGACAGTAGCAGTCTTTAAAATACCAAAGTCAGAAAATGTGTGTCTGCCGTTTTACAGAGAAAAACACACAACAAAGGACTTAATCAAGGGGTGTGGGTTAAGTGTAAGGTTTTAGACCAATTGTGATATGCGTTTCATGTAATGAAGAGGAGACTGAAAGAGAACCCCATCATTTCTTTCATGAAACTGGTGTGGTACGAATATGAAAAAAAAAATGACAAAAATGAATTGTAAAGGTTGGTGATGTCAGTGGGTTGCAAGCTTTGTGTTTTTTATTTAGTATGTGACATGAGACCTTGATGTGCCCAGACAGAACCTTTAGGGAGCACAACATGCATGTAGTGCTATAATCTTCAAAAAGAAAATGCATTTCATAAGCATTTTAAACCATCAGGAGAGAGATTCTGCAGACTTCCAAAGAGCTTGTGCATTTTATAGTGCAGACAATTCACTCCTGGCAGGAAATGTAACAGCACCGTCATTTTTTTTTCCGTCACACTGCCCCACTTATGGTCCTAATTAGCTCAGTGTGATTTCAAGGACACTTGGCTGACAGAGAAAATGCCACCTTTTTTTGTGGCAGAGCTGGCATTTAGAGCTTGGTAAAAGAGGGCAGTGCTCGCTCAATACCAGTGACTGGAGGAGTTTTGACTGCTTAGCCTTTAAGCATGCATATGTTGTTATCTAAGAACAAAGCTTGTACAAATGCTTGCATATGACATGTAAATTCAACAACCAATTTTCACACAAAAGCACATAATGTGTTAAACTAGTTAAACTTGTGGGAAGTTTTACGAGATGAGAAGGAATTATGAATGACGATGTGGATAACCACCAAGAGATCCGATATCCTGCATCTATACACATGTTCGGGAAATTAGAATGGAAGATGTGATGTGAGAGTTCATGGCGAGGAACACAGAGTGACTCTGTCCTCGCAGAGTTAGGTTTACTTCCTGTCAGCTCGGGAGAAGAGAGAAGCCACAGAAGCTGTACATCTCCTCTCAATTCCTCCTCTGTTCTCTCCTTTCTTTTCCCTCACATTTACTTCCCCACCTCTCCTGCACTTGGGTGACATAAAAAAGAAGCAATTTGAGATTTAGTCTGACAGAAGCCTTATTTTTTTCTTGTTGTACAAGTATAAAAATGTGGCTGCCTAAAGAAGTCCTTGTGTACTGAGAGGTGATTATGTGAACATGTGAATGTTGTGTGAGCTTTATCTTCTTCTTTGTGGTAACATTACAATCAGTCTGTAATAAATTCATGGTTAAATCACTCAACTTCTGGTTTCGTACATTGCTTTGTCTAAAAAGGGTTTGTGGTTTAACTATGGCTATAGCTCAATGTGAAGGCCATATTGTTTTGAGGAGCCGGTTTGTGTATTAACTTCTTTGGAATGCATGGTCGATGTGGAATGCATGGTCGAAAACAGTAATGCCTCACCGGTTATAGCTGTAAGCTCAGTTCTGGACAAGGCTACCTTCTTTCCTTGGCTTCCATTGGGAGGTAAAATTGTACGTTCACATACATTACTCATATTTGTCGATGTGGATACAGAGTAAACCTCGGAGTGATTATTTATGTAACCAGTTTCTAAAATCACCTGTTGTGAGACCACTTTCAGTCCATTTGTCCTTTCTGAGCTTTCAGATTTAATCCCTCATACGTTACGCATAGGCCTTGCTCCTTTCTTAGTCATATTAATATTAATACATACATATTTGTCGCGCCACATCAAGCCACAACCTCGCCATGACCACCTGAGCACGCCCGCTCCATGTTCCTATCCACTCCTTTCATTTCACCGCCTCAATTCCCGCTCTCCACACCTGTTCTCTGTATCACTGATTACTTCACATGCCTATTTAAGTCACGCTCCGACACCACGACACTGCCAGTTTATTGTGCGCCTTACCAGCCTCAATTTACCAGCGTTTTCTCTCGTCTCAGTCTGTTTTGTTATCGACCTCGCTCAGTTTTTGACCACGCCTTCGCCTCTCGTTATCGGATCATTGTTATTTGGAGATTTCCCCTTGCCGACCACTTACCTGCCACCGACCACGAACCTGGATCACGGACCTCCTCTCGTCACTCCGGCTTCAACCCTCGCCCGTTTCACGACCACGATTATTGCTCGCTCCTCGCCGAGCTCACGCTTCGTTTTCCCACTGGCTCAGGTTCCTCCAGCCCACACCGGCATTCATCGCGAGGCTCTCCCTTTCTCCTCCACGCCGGCTCTGCACGCTCTTGCTTCTCAGCGCTTACACGCCGGTATACATCTCGGATTACACGGCGGCGCTGCGCACTTCCGCATTCTCGCAAGGCTGACGTCACGCACCTCGCCACTCGCCTCGACGCACTCGTGCCGGCGATCTGCTCTTCCGCATTCCAGTGAGGCTTTCGCCGCTCACACCGCAGCTTGGAATGCACGCCAAGGCTTTGAACCTCCATATTATCTACTCAGTCAGTCACAAGCACTCCAAAATACCACTACTCCTCGTAACACATTTCCTGCATCTGCACTTGGATCCACCACACCCCCTACCGAGCCTGACAGAATAAACTGGCCAAGGAATGGATCCAGCAGAGGCATCTCGTCTGAGGGGGCCATTAGAGAGCCAAGGAGCCCTCTTAGGTACTCACCAGCAGGAAATCACCCAGATCGCCAATACTCTTCAAACCATCACCGAAACTCTGCAGTCTCTCTCAGCTCAAATTCAAAACAAACCTCCTCCAGCACCCGCTCCTCAACCCCCCCCTCAGATGCCCAGGAGCCACGCCTTTCTGCCCCTCCTACTTATGATGGGAACCCAGCTACATGTCGCTCTTTTTTGTCCCAATGTTCTCTCGTTCTGGAACTGCAGGCCACGTCCTTTCCCACAGAGCGTTCCAAAGTTGCTTATATAATCACCCTCCTTACCGGAAAGGCCAGAGAGTGGTGAACAGCATTATGGGATGCCCAAGTTCCTTGCTGTTTCACATACAAGACCTTCACAGACGAAATGAGGAGGGTGTTTGATCGCTCCTTTACAGGTCATCAGGCGGCAAGTCATATTCTCCAGCTTCGCCAGGGGGTACATTCAGTCTCTGATTTCGCCATAGAATTCCGGACCCTGGCTCCATCTTGTGACTGGGACGAAAGGGCACTCTTCGACTGCTTTCTCCACGGACTCTCAGATCCAATTAAAGATGAGCTGGTGGCTCGGGAACTCCCCTCGGACTTACAAGGGCTCATTGACCTAGCAATCCGGATCGACGCCCGGAGGCGGACACGGCGAAGCGAACGACAGCCATGTCTCGCACCACATACCACGGCCCCTGCCTTAGTCACTTCCGAGGCAACCCCTGAATCCATGCAGATAGGCCGCACACGCATTTCACCAAAAGAGCGTCAGCGCCGCAGGGATGACGGCGCCTGCTTCTATTGTGGTCAGACCGGCCATGTTGTGCGATCCTGCCCACTAAAAGGTCAGGCCCCCCCCGTAGTTCTGGGGATGCAGGGGGGCCCAGGTTCTAGTTCTTCCCCGGATCAGCGATCATGCTTTGCAATAACCTTGACCCTTGGTGACCGATCATACGCCACTCATGCCTTAGTGGACTCCGGGGCGGACCAGAACCTAATTTCATCCTCTATTGTCTCCAACTTCCAGATTCCTCTCACACCCCTGTGCCAACCTCTTACCGTTCGGGCCCTTGATGGAAGTAGGCTCTCTCCCATTACCCACCGCACCACCCCTGTCACCCTACAGTTTTCTGGCAGTCATGTCGAAACTATCACCTTCCTAACTGTCAAAAATGCTCATGCACCCATTGTTTTGGGGCTCCCTTGGTTGAGGCTACATAACCCCCACATTGATTGGGTTAAGAGGAGCATCCTCGATTGGAGCCCCGCCTGCCTCTCTTCTTGCCTACACTCAGCTTCTATTAGCCGAACTTTGCCTGCAATACAAGAAGAGATCCCCGACTTAACCAAGGTCCCCACTGAATACCATGATTTACGCCAAGCCTTCAGTAAGTCACGGGCTATCTCTCTACCACCTCACCGCCCCTATGACTGTGCCATTGATCTGCTCCCTGGCACCTCCCCACCCAAGGGGCGACTCTACTCTCTCTCTCGCCCAGAAAGAGAAGCCATGGAACAGTACATAAATGAGTCACTCGCAGCAGGTATTATCCGTCCATCTTCCCCGGCCGGAGCAGGGTTCTTCTTTGTGGAAAAAAAAGACAAGTCCCTCAGACCCTGTATCGATTACAGAGGCTTGAACGATATCACAATAAAGAGCCGCTACCCACTTCCACTGATGTCGTCTGCATTCAAACTTCTGCAGGACGCCCGTATATTTACCAAGCTCGATTTAAGGAACGCCTATCACCTCGTCAGGATACGGGAGGAAGATGAGTGGAAAACCGCTTTTAACACACCCACGGGCCATTATGAATATCTGGTCGTCCCATTCGGCTTAACCAACGCACCCGCCGTATTCCAGGCCCTTATCAATGACGTCCTTAGGGATTTCATCAATATTTTTGCCTTCGCTTATCTCAACGATATCCTGATTTTCTCACGATCTGTGAAGGAACACAAGCACCACGTACGCCAGGTCCTACAACGGCTACTAGAAAACAAACTTTACATCAAAGCAGAAAAATGCGAGTTCCACTGTACCTCCACCTCCTTTTTAGGTTACTACATCTCTCCTACAGGCATCCAGATGGACCCCACCAAGGTCAAGGCTGTCATCGAATGGCCAGTGCCCTCGTCAAGGCGGGAACTTCAACGATTCCTGGGGTTCACCAACTTTTATCGCCGCTTCATTCGAAGTTACAGCACAGTGGCGGCACCACTTACGGCTCTCACCTCTTCTAAAACCTCGTTCCGATGGAACCCACTAGCTGAGGCGGCCTTCAAGAACCTCAAGCATCGCTTCACCACAGCACCCATCCTCATCTTCCCTGACCCCACCCTCCAGTTTATCGTGGAGGTAGACGCATCAGAGACCGGAGTAGGAGCTATCCTGTCCCAGAGATCCCGTGAGGATAATAAACTTCATCCTTGCTCCTTCTTCTCCCGGCGACTCGCACCCCCTGAACGAAATTACGGCATCTGAGACCGTGAACTTCTGGCAGTCAAGCTGGCGCTTGAGGAATGGAGACATTGGTTGGAGGGGGCGGAGCAACCCTTCCTTGTTTGGACTGACCACCAAAACCTTGAATACCTAAAGACGGCAAGAAGATTAAACTCACGCCAGGCACGATGGTCGCTATTCTTCTCCCGCTTTCAGTTCACGTTGTCATATCGCCCTGGTTCCAAGAATGCCAAGCCTGATGCTCTTTCCCGACAGTTTTCTACCCATCAAGACACACCCACACCAGAAACGATTCTTCCTCTTAACTGCCTCGTAGCTGCTACGCGACTGGACGTGGAGAACCTTGTCCAACAGACTCTCAATCAAGTACCAGGTCCAAGCGTCGTTCCCCCCAACAAACTCTTTGTTCCTGCCTCAGTGCGGTCTCAAGTGTTGAACTGGGCCCATGGTTCCAGACTGGCTTGCCATCCGGGAGTAGCACGCACCCTTTTCCTCCTACACCAACGTTTCTGGTGGTCCACCATGAAGGAGGATGTCAAAAACTTTGTGGCATCTTGTGATGTCTGTTCCAGGAACAAAGGCACAAACCGACCTCTGGAGGGTCTACTTCAACCCCTCCCCATTCCTCACCGCCCCTGGTCTCACATCTCCATCGACTTTGTCACCGGACTACCACCGTCACAGAATAACACATGCATCCTGACCATTGTGGATCGTTTCTCCAAGTCAGCCCATTTCGTCCCATTACCCAAGCTTCCGTCTGCCAAGGAAACGGCTGAACTTCTGGTCATCCATGTTTTCCGACTTCACGGACTTCCCGTTGACATTGTGTCAGACAGGGGCCCTCAGTTCTCAGCCAAGTTTTGGAAGGCATTTTGCAACCTCATTGGTGCCACCTCCAGCCTCTCATCCGGGTTTCATCCGCAAACAAATGGTCAAACTGAACGAATGAACCATGAACTAGAAAAATCTCTGAGGTGCATGGCCTCTCGGGACCCATCTTCCTGGAGCCACTTCATCCCCTGGGTTGAGTATGCCCATAACTCACTCCCGACTTCATCCACAGGCATGTCTCCTAATGCCCTAACCTTTGTCCGCCGCTGCAAGAGGACATGGCAGCGGGCCCGTAATCATTTGTTGCACACTGTGAGTACCTTCCAGCGTCATGCTGACCGTCACCGGTCCTCTGCCCCAAAGTATCGTGTCGGCCAAAGGGTTATGCTGTCTACATGTGACCTCCCCCTCAAGACCACCTCAAAGAAGCTCTCTCCAAGGTTTGTCGGTCCCTTCACCATCAGTCGCATTATCAATCCATGCTCTGTCCGACTGTTGCTACCCCTCTCCATGCGTCGAATCATCCCCACTTTCCCAGATTCGCCGCTTGGTCTTTTGCCCAATGTCCACACCCCCTCAACCCCCTCCACCACCCCGACTCATAGATGGGGGCGAAGCTTTCACGGTTCGCAGGCTTCTCAAGTCCTGCCGCCGCCGCGGACGGGGGCTCCAGTACTTAGTAGACTGGGAGGGTTATGGCCCTGAAGAGAGAAGCTGGGTACCCGCCAGATACTTGATTATACTTGATCACTCCCTAATCACCGAGTTTCATAGACTTCACCCCGAAGCACCAACGAGAACGCCTGGGGGCGTTTGTAGGGGGGAGGGTACTGTCACGCCACATCAAGCCACAACCTCGCCATGACCACCTGACCACGCCCGCTCCATGTTCCTATCC
The DNA here is from genome assembly GCA_030347435.1 of Clarias fuscus. Classification (NCBI taxonomy): domain Eukaryota; kingdom Metazoa; phylum Chordata; class Actinopteri; order Siluriformes; family Clariidae; genus Clarias; species Clarias fuscus. The sequence continues at coordinate 9,854,844 of CM059221.1, forward strand.
ACTCCTTTCATTTCACAGCCTCAATTCCCGCTCTCCACACCTGTTCTCTGTATCACTGATTTACTTCACATGCCTATTTAAGTCACGCTCCGACACCACGACATTGCCAGTTTATTGTGCGCCTTACCAGCCTCAATTTACCAGCGTTTTCTCTCGTCTCAGTCTGTTTTGTTATCGACCTCACTCAGTTTTTGACCACGCCTTCGCCTCTCGTTATCGGATGATTGTTATTTGGAGATTTCACGTTGCCGACAACTTACCTGCAAACGACAACGAACCTGGATCACGGACCTCCTCTCGTCACTCCGGCTTCGACCCTCGCCCGTTTCACGACCACGATTATTGCTCGCTCCTCGCCGAGCTCACGCTTCGTTTTTCCACTGGCTCAGGTTCCTCCAGCCCACACCGGCATTCATCGTGAGGCTCTCCCTTTCTCCTCCACGCCGGCTCTGCACGCTCTTGCTTCTCAGCGCTTACACGCCGGTATACATCTCGGATTACACGGCGGCGCTGCGCACTTCTGCATTCTCGCAAGGCTGACGTCACGCACCTCGCCGCTCGCCTCGACGCACTCGTGCCGGCGATCTGCGCTTCCGCATTCCAGTGAGGCTTTCGCCGCTCACACCGCAGCTTGGAATCCACGCCAAGGCTTTGAACCTCCATATTATCTACTCAGTCAGTCACAAGCACTCCAAAATACCACTACTCCTCGTAACACATTTCCTGCATCTGCACTTGGATCCACCACGCCCCCTACCGAGCCTGAGAATATTTTTGTATTAAAAATTGGGAATATTGTATTTAATTGTGCTTTTGTTTTACATTCATTTGCCCATGAAATACTAAATTGAGGTCACAAAGTCATAACACAGAAGACTAACTTTATGTTGTCAAATTGGTATCTGTAATTTCTAAAATTCATAAAATTGTGCACATTTTAGTTACTTTGTGTTCTTCTCCAAATAATATTGTCCTAACATCTTTCCCAAGGACATTTTAATCACTTCAATCAATATTGCACGAAAGAGAGTGCTGTTGGGAGATGAATGGAGAGCTAGTGCACTAGGGTGTCTGATCCATAGTTTTACACACCAAGTAGTGCCTTGATCAGTGTTAGAGAGGGATTTAGGCTTTGTGTTATGAGCTAGTTAGCTTCGTAGCTTGCATTAGCTGCGAACAGAACAACACAGCCGGTTCAGAGACGAACCCTTAGAAGCAATTACTAACGAGACAAAGTGTTGTTTAAGAAGACACACAACGTTATCTGATGTGTTTTCTTGCTCAAGGTGCTTTCTTCACTGGTTTTGAATGTGGGTTTTTGGCTACTGCATAATATACAGTACAATATATGACAGCACGGCTGAATTAGATGCATTCCACTTAGAATTAGATTTGATTTAAATAAATTTATATTGTAGTGATAATGGTTTGACAGTTTATAGCTGCTGTAATGTAAGTAAAAACTAAATAATTTATCTCCTGGATGTACCACAACATTAAATGGCCGTTTACATTGATTAAAAACACAATACAATATTTTATGTAATGTTAAATTGCTGTGCTATAAATGGAATAAAATATTATTTGAAAAACCTCATGCCATTGACTCCTGTGACAGGAAATCACATCATGTTTTATACCTTACTTCTATAATACATATTAATGAAGAGAATAATGTAGGGCAAAGGTACCTAATATTTAATGACTACTGTAGATAGTCAGTCAGTATACCTGTCACGTGAAGCAGAACTTTACCTTGGTTTAATAGCAGACCGATTGCTAGAATAGATTGGATAGCATTTTAACAGTATTTACAGTGGAGTGTAAGTATGGATTATGGTATGGAGTATATTCGGTTGTTAATGAAAAGCCTGTAAACCAAAATGTAAACATCTGTATTTAAATATACATAGTTTTATATGTAAGTTCTACTTGTGATCATCATGAACGTATAAAAATCATCAATTGAAGTCAATTTGATATTTGATGTTATTAAAAAATATCTATGCAGCTTTGTTGACTTATTGGTTAAGGATCTTGTCTAAAGAACATAACAGTATTGTTTTGTTTCTTTCTTTAGCCATATAAAATGTAAGTAAGGTTCTGTAATGCTACATGTTAGAATGTCTTGCTTTGAGGCTTTAAGCAATATACTGTATACAAGTGTGTGTTGTCCATTGAGCCATTAGATCTGATGTGTGAGGGGGAAGGTGCTAGCAGAACCATCAGTCTGGAGGAAGTCATTTGTATATTGAAATATCAGCCTGAACAATGATAGAAATCAAAACTCTGCTTTGAGTTGCCAGCTCACACACTGGTATGGAAATCTAGAGGGTGTGACACCGTACATTACAAGAGAGAACCTTGCCTTGTGATTTGGCTGCCGGCTTCTTCTTGATGGCTAACCTTTATGCTGATACACAATTTGTGTTGTATTTCAGTTTAAATGCCATGGTGGATTATCCCAATGACTGTGTATATGCTCGTCCTTTGGCCGTTGTTATTTGCTGACTTTTACAGTGAGTTTGATATTTGCAGCAGTGCTACAAGTTTATTAAATGCTGACAAACCTACAAAGTCATGATGAAAGTTTTATGACCAGTAGATCTGGCTGTACCCTTCACTGAAACTTGTATTCGTAAAGGTTTACTAATGTGAAACTGATAAATAGATGTTCCTAGTACAGGTGTAGCCTATTTAAATGTTAAGGCCATGCAACCTAATTATTCTGCTTTCAACTTGTAAAGGAAATTTACACCTAAGCATTCATAGCAAAGGTCAGAAGAGCGTTACACTGATAAAATCACCTTATTAACCTTAATTACTATTATTGTTCAGGCATAAGATTTCTGTTAATCTCTGGTAAAGACATAAGAAAAATCACCACCTCCAATTTTTACTTCCATTAGGTTTTTCTTAATAAACATGCACTTTGGTGTGTTGCTAACATTGGTCTGTTGTTTTTTGACACTTTTGTCAATTTGTAATAGAAAAAAGTGGTAATTCTGGTTCGACTGTCCTCCTGCCCATGGCTTGGGTTCACGCGGAAGACGCCATTTTATTTTCCCACAAGAAACATTTGTTGTGAACTAGAGCATTAGAGATTTAACTGCATAGCAAAGCCAAAACCATGCTCTATTATTGGCTGTAAACAAGAATTCTTGTGATTAATCTGAGTGATTATTGTTTATTTACAATGCAAATATTTTGAAAGTTTGCTTTCTGAATGAGGGACAATTTTGGATTTACATCAGTACTGAAGCACAAGAGTGGATCTTTTCTGACTGTCCTTGATTCAACTTTATTCTGAAGCTGTGAGCGTTGCTATTTTAAAAGTTGGTTAAGCTTGTTTTTTATTATTATTATTATTTAGTCGCACTGTGGGGTTAATGCTTGTAAAGTTGTTGAAGCAGAATAAAACCTCCGGCTACTATTTGTAAGGAATAGTCGATGTATCAAATATTCGGGTTATTTTATGAGATTTTACAGGATTTTAGCAGCAATAGATCCATTATGTTTGATATAGGAATTTTAGTTCACAATGGTATCTTCAATTTGATCGCTATAAAGACTAGCCTTCTTCATCTCTAAGTTTTGTTTTAACTTTTTTAATCGCTAAACATTGAAGATGTCATTGTGAATTAAACATTTACATGTACAGTGGGTACAAAAAAATATTTTGTTTAATATACAAAATTACATCATGTTGTTTAACAGTTTTTATTTTATCCATCTGTATTTGGAACAGAATCATTGATTTGGAAAAGGATCACCCCCTTCTAAAATGACTCATTCAGGTGAAGCCAATCATCTTTCAATGTAACACATGGTTCCATCTAGACATCTAGACATTGCAATATTTGATTACTCAAAATTTGATAGTGACAATTTGTCGATGGCAGTCAGTCCACAGATTTTTAAGGGGGTTTAAGTCATTAAGGACATTCACCATTTTCTTGACAGTATTTTGCCCTATACATTTTCCTTTTATCCTGACAAGTGCTCCAGTTCCTGCTGCAGAGAAACACCCCCATAACAGGATATTACCACCTCCATCCTTTTACTCTAGGAATGGTGTTTTTTGGATAGTAAGTCGTATTTCCGCCAGAAATATTTGTTTGGTGTTGTCACCAAATAATTGAATTTTAGACTTATCTGACCACCTTCGTTTTTGAGGAATGGCTTTTTTTTTCTTTTTTTTTTTTACAACCCTCCCATACAAGTCACATTTGTTGTCACATGCACACAATGACCACTCTTTTCATAAATCCTGCAACTGCTTGAGTTGCTGTTGGGCGTCTTAGTAGGCCACTCTGAGCAGTTTCCTCCTGGCTCTTTCATCCAGGTTGGAGCGACATCCTGATCCATGGAGGGTCTTTGTTGTACCAAATATGTTCCACTTCCTAATAATAGACTTCACTGTCATCCTAGGCAGTGATGAAGCTTTTGAATTTTTTTGTATTAATCTCATGACTTGTCCCAGTGCACAATTTTATCCCAGAGATCTTTTCATAGTTAATTGTTTGCTGTCACCAGGGCCTGAAAAAGGGACTTTTTATGTTAAGGTAATCAAAATGACCACAGCTGTTCACAGTTGCAAGTCAAATGGCTGTGTGTGCCATTGAGATGATGATTGAGTTTGAGTCATTTTCTCCCTTTTTTTCTATAAAAGATACATTATATGTTTCATTTAGATGTTAAAAGTTATATGCAGCTAGATGAAACAAAAACATTTTTTCAGGCTGTGAAGCAACAAAATGAGATTATTTTAATGGGGTGATTCTTTCCTATACCCACTCAATAAATTGGTTGTTACTGAAGAACCTTTCCCTCTTATTCTGCTTATTAGAAGTGTGGGTTGGACAGCGTGAAAAGTGACTGATGAAAAGGTTCATAACATGAATGGGTTAAAAAGGAAGTATTTTTTCTTATTGTTTATGGTCCCTGTGTTCTGGTTAGCTATAAAAATGCACTTCCACAAAGCAGTTTCTTTAAACGTATAAACACTGAAAGGGTAATTTCTGAAAATCAGAAACCACGTTTCGAGTTGTATTTTAGCTAAAACATTAACAAAGGCATTTTGAACACCTTTTGGGCATATGTTATTTTGTTAAAAAGGGGTATAATATAAGAGTTTTAACTAATGTTACCAGAGTACATGCATAGTATTAAGATTGATTTTCAAAGAATAAGTGATCTAAACCGCGGAGATGGAAATGTTGCCATAATGTACACACCCTTGTCATGCTACCAAAAAAATACACAGACATTTGTTACATTAAGATTTACATGCACTGCACTTTAATGCACATTGATTATATTATAAGGACTTATGTTATGACTAGTGGGCATGCAGTATTCACATGAACATTAACTTGTCAGCAGACTTTAAACTAAAGCTCACTGAAAGTGTCACTTTAAAGTAATTTAAATAAAATTTAATGTATTTTTCATTGACAATTTGTTTTGGAAGTAGCAGAAAATCTTACCAATGTGTATGCCTGAAGTACTTCAAACTATTTCAGACATTTGACCTTGCTGTGACTGACTGGATGAATTCCAAACTCTAATCAGTTCATCTGCTGAACTCTTACATTGAGAATTCCTTATAAATCCTACATGCATCCTAGCGCTTCTTGAGATCTTAATATGATACTTACAAACACTCTTGGTAGATGAACCGAGGCATACGCACACACAAAACCTAAAAACATAATAGCTAATGCAGAAGCCCTGAAGCAGTGCAAACCCTTGTTTCTCAAGTAGTGGAATCATTCTTAGAATGACAGAAGAAAATCAAGGATCATGGCTTTACAGAACATCAAATCTAGCATAATTTTTTCAAGTGCATGCCCACGCAGTTATTAAAAAATGACTGACATGGCAGATACAGACAGCACAAAAATTCTAATGGGACAAAAGTGATAATGTCCAATTGTAACTCTAGTCTAATGGTGATGGGGTTTTAGATGTCGTATATGTTTGTCATATATGCATTCCCTGCAGCATAGAAAACCTGCAGCAAAATAGATATTTCGATAGGTCACTTTGATCATGAAGAAGAGTTCGGAATTTGTTTTTAAAGTGACTACAGTGCAAATAACATGTACATACTCCACTTGAACTATACGGTAATTCCTACAAATCAGTCTCTCAAGTCAATCTTCATGGTTGAGGGTTCAAACCTCGACTCTGGTCTATGTCAGTGGAGTTTGCGTGTTCTCCCGATGCTTTCTGGGGTCCTCCAGATAGAATAAGTCAGCAGTGCCCACAGTCAATCACAGACTGCTTTCTTGTACTAGAAAATGATCCGTTAAATGTCGAATAAACTGCAAATGTATACTAAATAACTACTGAGGTTCGGAACTCATCAAGTTGTATTGTGAAATATGTCTGATGCTGCTAGGGCACCAGCAAGGTTTGTGTTTAAACATTCTAAACATGAGAGAAATAATGGATGACTCGATAAAGAGTGAGCAGAAGATGCTGACCTGGTGTAAGGTAGCCGAACAGTCAGTTGTTGCTGAAGCTCACCAAACACGCAGAATACACACAGCTAGGCATCAGTGTTCCTTAGAGACCTCACTACCCTGCTGAAATAACGAAATTTATGGCTAGATAAAGACTAAATATGTATCCAACAGAAACAAACCATGAGCATCACTGGCATTATGATCTGAATTCAGCAAGCTCATTTTAAGAACCATAAAATAGCCTACACTCCATACATGTAATAGTGCTCTGACCAGAAACCATTTGTTAAATTGAATTAGTAATTTGAATGGGCTGCTCAAAAAAAGAAAAAGCCCCCCCAAAATTTGCAGAATTCTGAATGTGGAGAGATTTGTTTGTATAAATAATCTGTGATTTTCAACTTAAGTCACCAATTTGACAATTTGCCCATAATGCCTAAAATGACAAATCATGCCTAATATGTAATCAGCCAAAGATATGTCGTCCCTTAGCGGGTTTAAAAGAAGACTCAATATGTTATACAGTGGTACCACAGCATACCAATTTAATGCATTCCGGAAGCAAGTTCATACGGTGAAAAATGCATTTTTCCATAGGAAATATATAAACAGTTTTAGACACCCAAAAATTACCAATATTACCAATTTCCAACTTAGCCAGAGTTCAGGTCGACTCGGTTTGTCCACTCACATGCTGAAAATGCTTTGCATGCCAAGGCAAATTTCTTTCTTTCTATTTCTCTCCTTAAGGCAAAATCGTTATCGTATGTCAGGGTACCACTGTGTATGTTTTCATACAATGAGCAGTACATGGGCAGGTTTAATTCCTGTAGTATGACATGACGCTTCTTAGCTATACATTGTTGCCTTGACACCAATTTCTAGCCATTTGATTCTCATCCTGCTCGTGTACACGTGTTTTGGCTTAGTCTAGGAACAGGAATGATAAAGTTTGTGAATGCATTCGATTAGAACCCGTCAATTCGGCTGTTTACAGGTTTGTAGGTTTTTATTAAAACTGCAGTGGTTGTGTTGCAGTGTTTGTTGATAGACGCAGAAAAGTTCACTGGAATGTGTGTGGAGAAGAGTGATGAAGCAGAGAATGTGATCCCTCTGGGTTAATACACGTGTAGCTGCTGTGGGTGAGTTAGCATATGTGTGTGCGCGCATGTGCTTATGTGTGTGAGAACTGTCTAGACTTGTTCTTTAAGTGAGCTATGCGTTCCTTAGATGGGACAGGGATGAGTGACTCACTGTCTCAGTCCACCTGGCACACATGCGCGCGCGCACACACACACACACACACCCACACACCCACACACCCACACATTCAAGCACAGAGCCAGGCTGTAATTTTGAAGCCAGTTGCAGGGTTACAATACGTAAAACTAATGATGCTCTAACACAGCTTGTGAAATGTGTGTCTAAAAGTCTATTTTCATCTTTACTGTCATCAGGAGTTTTATCCTTCGAAAGTAATATGGGCTGTAGATTGAGATTTGTTGTACACTTTAAGCGTTTAAAGCTACAGTTGTATTTGCCTGTTTGAAATAGTACTTGATTTTCCCCCCTCTTTCTAATGCGAAATCTATAAGGTCATTCAGTAATAAGTAAACTTAAAAGCAGAGAAAAGGAAAGCCTAGGGGTTTATCTAACTCACCCCTCCTCCTTCTCGGTTCTCGACTCATCTCCCAAAACACATGACCATGTCTCAATGCTCTTTGAATACATCATGACCATATTTAGATGAAGAAGAGAACAGTGGTTGTATGATTGATTACAGATGATGATGATGATGATGATTTTGGTGGTAGGGACTGAAGTGTAATGCAAACTAATATTTGGTTCCTTCTGCAGTACAACACTTCTCCTGTACTACTACTAACAACAATAAAAATAAATAAAATATAATGAAAAAAAAAAAAAAAGAAACTTCCATGAATAGAAAAGCTTTTGTCAAAGATGTAAAAAAGATCTTTCGTCTTTTCTTTGCACCAACTTTGTTTTAAATGTGAATGTGTGTATGTGTGTAAATATTTATATATTATTCTGTACAGTAAGGTCAGCTGTTCTGGAATAGTTCCCGCAAGAACAGTATTGTCTAGTGCATTCGCAAAACTCATAAAGACCATCCCAGGAAAGAAAAACCAAAACTTAGCTCTGCTGCAGAGGGGATGTTCATGTAGACTTACCAGCCACAGAAATCACCAATTAACATCACATCAGTTTGGAGCCGTTATGAAGCCTTTACAGAGCGTAAGTAGCAGACATATCTCAATATCAACTGTTCAAAAGAGATTACTGCATATGATGGATGCCTTCAGCACTGTTTTACAATGTAGAAAGAAAAAAAAATCAGGAAAGACAAGGAAAATAAAAGGTCTGTCCAGACTTTTGATTGTTTTAAAATGTTCAATTCCAATCAACGTGCTTAAAATTATTTAGGCATTAATGTAAAGAAACAAAAGCTATTGAGCCTAGCAAATTGAACATGCATATAACTGCTTGATGACAACTATTTGTTCTAGTTCTCAGTAAACAAGTTTGTTTTGAGCTATTTTTGTTTTTATGAGGCCACTCAGTTAAGATTCCACAGTGTCTCAGTATAATAGACTGTCAGCCAGCTGGGCTGGTGAGTGACTCTTTCGGTAGACATGAATCATAAGTCCACATACCCTTTTTTTCTCCCCCACTGTAACAGCAGGACATTTTCCAAATAAAGCACGAAAATCATTCTGAGTCCCAAAGTTCTTTAAAGGTTGCACTGAAATTTGAACCACAGGCTTTATTTTGCACTGTATCTTGAAATGTAAATTGCAAAACCAGCGCAACACCCAATTCCAGAATTTCCCTATTTATTTGTATAATATTAATTGAAAACATGGTTCTGCATGAATTAATTTAATGCATATAGTAATCCACAAATACAACCAGGTCACTTGGTCCGCTTCCATCCGCATCATTTCTGTGATGGTCGGCTATGATGGTCATCAGTGCTGTCTTTAGCTAGATGCTATAAAACAGCTGTCCTGTTATCCTGGCATGCTTTGTACCCAGACATTTATCTCTTCAGCTAAAGTCAGAATTTATACCAGTACATTAAGCAGGAATTTAAAAAAGATTCAAGTTCTACACTCGCATCCAGCATCATCTTTGTATTTGTTGCACGTCTTTTGCTCAGATATGTTGGTCAAATTGGTATTCTACTGTAGAAAGATGACTGATGGGAAAGGAAACAACAATCTTGCACTTATAAACTTGCTAATAGCAGTGACAGGATGTTCTTGATCTCTGAAGAGATTACGACCCAAAGAGTAAGAAACAAGCTTGCGTCTAATGAGTGATTGAAATTTACATAAATTTGCATGCAGATGTTTCCTTGGCAGGCCAGGGACTGATAGATGAAAAGTGTGGGGAAAAAAAGAGCAGCATCTTCTCATGGGATCGTGGGATGAGATCGTTAACCCTAGTTATTTCATGTCATTGAGTCAAATATGCAGAATAATATCTCTGGGCGAACAGCTGTTAGGCATAGCCCATATTGTTTTCCAGATCAATTCTGTCAGAAGTAATAAAATATTAGGAGTCAAAATGATTTTTTTATTGTTCATTAAATTGCATCATGGAATGCAGGCTTGTAAGGTCAAGAGCTTACAGCTGTTTACCATTTAAATTACGATTGCATGGAGATGTTTTAAACATCCTTTGGAAAAAAAAAGAACTCCATGTATTAGCAAAAGAGACAGGTCATCAGTCTTCATACTCCTACTGATTCAATGATCTACAAATGTAGGGTGCTGACCCATATCTCTTTAAATGTTTTACTGTTATTCCACCACGTTCTTCTAAAGACCAGAAAGTGCTTGGCTTTGGGAATGCAAAGAGTCACATCCATGGTAACACTCTGACCTGCTTCTGTCAGAGTAAATAGTGACTCCTGCACCTCCTGTCCCTGTGATTCTTGTTGATCAAGTAGCACAGCTCTAGGCCGCGAGTACAGACAGCATTATAGTCAGTAGAGATACTGAGTTGAGCCATTTACCATGACATTGTGTTTCTAAGATGGATGATGGGCTGTGATTTCCAGAGTGATCTCCAGAATCCAGTATAACTGACTTCAGAAGTGAACATGTTCACTCCAGCTTCATTTGGAAGATTGTCTTCTGCAAATCTACACAACCTTATTCTTCATTGCTGTGTTGATTGTGTGGCCGAACAGTTCAACTGTATAATGTTGAATAGTAAGCACGGACTGACCCTGTGTCTGTCTAGCACAAAAGTACTCACAGTGAGTAGGAGTTGGGCAGGCTACCTTTGTCAACACTTGAGGCTTCTGTTTACAGTACAGTGTGTACAGGTGATGATATATACAGTACTGTAGAGTGAAGCTGAAGCAGGTTTGTGTTGAATATTACAATTACAGTTTGTTTTGTTTTCTGTTGATGTCCATTCCATTGTAATTCTCTCTAAACATGAACAGTTTTTGATGCAGTGCCACTTATTAGTATCTTTTAGTCTATAAACATTTGAGTTGCTCATATCATAATGTTCTCGGCTGGCAATATGCAACGATGGTCGTTATTGTTATAACTCGCGCTCGTGTCATGGCGCACCATGGATAGAACGTGACCATGACAGCTGAATGCAATTAGAGCATTAAAAGCTGAATAATCTTGCTAGAGCAAGTGTTGGCTTTAGATCGGAACTGCTGTGGCATGGGGTGAAAGCATCCTACTTCCATTCATTCGTTCATTCATTCAGCTTCAGTAAGCTCTTTAGTTCTTTAAACTCCGCAGAGAGTAACCCGGGCACCAGGGAGCTATGAGACAAAAATGCTACCCATGGTAATACCATGCTACAGATCCAAAGTTCATTCCAATAAATTACAGCTTGCATACCAAGATGAAGGCAAACACAGTAAGGTAAACCTATTTAGAATGGATTTATTGTACATGGGGTAGGTGGGTTAATTACTGCTGTAAAATCGATGTTAGAAACAACCCTAAGGAAGAACGATTTCAGTATATCCTGTGGGAAAAGGCAAGCCAAACATTAGGGATGGGATTCACTAGTCACCATCCGGTACAATATTATCACAATACCTAGCTGCCGATTTAATTAATATTGCGATTCTGTAAGTATCATGATTTTATAAATATCCCAATTTGATATTACATTGAATAAATAGTTTAGAGTGTACCACCTGTAGTATTATAAAGAAACCGTGACATTTTACCGCCTCAAAAGCCTCCAAAGTCTTGAGCAGTTGTGAGCAAGCAGGTGTGCATAGCTTCTAACTTGCATGTTTCAAGACCGATTAGCGCACGTGATTAGCACAAGGCTGGTGTAAGCATGTGGAATGAGTGGGTTTGACCATAATTCACTCGCAGTCTGTTGCACCACTCAGAAGCTCATGCACTTGGCATAGAATTGGTTAAGCCCAAGGTGGAGAGTCATGACTGATCAAGGCGAAAAACAGCCAATTCCAGGCATTGGCTGATCAACTGGTGCATCTCTATTGTAAAAGTAATAAACCATAAAAAAACGATTTTGGAGTTAGTTCAGAGATGCATGAATCAGCACAAAAAAAAATCATAACTGAATATTTTTTCCCCCCATCTCTATCAGACACCAAACAAGAAAAGAATAGATACAGTTTAAAAGTACTTGGAGGAGGAAAATGTCTGACATTTTCATATACTGTATGTAAGGATCTAAGCAGAGGTATAGCCTATATATACAGTATTTTATTTCGATGTAGCTTGCTGTATTGATTAAGCTCAACTTGAGCTGATGAACTCTCAATGATGGGCATTTATGAAAGCAGTTCGAACTTGTAAGAAGTTCATGTTAGTTCATAATAACCATACTGAGGAGACAATGTATACTGTATTTCATACTATTTTGGCCTGATTATGATATGTGCTATGTTTTATGGTTTGAAAATTCCTTGCACATCAGACATCATAATTATACCATAGGTCATGTCTATAAAACGTACTGAACAGAAACATATTTGGAAATTGCATCCTGCCTGAATTATAGTAGGTGTAAAGCCCAGGTAAAGTCCTTGGTGCGTTGTTTGAGGAAACCAAAATCTGATGCCTTATAAATTTGGTTTACTCACATTAATTCACTGTCATATACTGTACACTGCCTAGAGCAGTGGTTCTCAAACTTTCAAGCCAGCGACCCCTAATTGAAGATCGACAAGATCTCGCGACCCCCACTATCAAAAACAAGCAATAAACACAACAAGCTGTTCACAGTATTTTGACTACATTTACTATACATCAAAATAAGTTTGGCTCACCTTTCAATGGGAAGGGTGTACTTGTTTTTGTCAGCACAAAAGCTTCGACAGTCGACAGTAGAGCAACTGAATCTATACTTTATGAATTCCTCCTGATATTTCCGACGTTTCCTACTTTGGTCTGACGGGCTCTTGCTCTTATGCTTGGTCGATGTACATGGTTCGGATGACTAAGGCAAACTGTCCACAATTTCCTCAACATTTTTAGATTTGCGAATAGGGCTGTAGCTATCGAATAATTTAGTAATTGAGTATTCTACCAAAAATTTAATCGAGTAATCGGATAAAATCTACTTTTGCTTAATCAAACAGCAATGTAAAATATATGAGCGAAACAAAGATTAATTGGTTTTCTTTTTAGAAAAATCTACTTTTATTTTTTAAATGCATACAGCATTTGATCAAAAATAAACATTCATTATTCACAAAAGTTGTGAATAAACTTTCGTAAAGTTGAATGAGATGAATTAAGTGCATTACAGCCATACATTCTTATTTTAAAGCCTTTTCTCAGATGCAAAAACAAAAAAAAAAAGGTATTCCAAATGACTTTAAGTATCAAAAAAGACACACATTAAAATAAATTATAATACATTTTTATTGCTCCCTTACATTTTGCAGCCCAGAACAGAACGCTCCCTCAAATCAATACACAGCTAACTGTTTGCGTCTCCTTCCGCTTTGTGGGTGACGTAAGCGCTTCTTCTTCGTCTGTACTTACTGGTGGCTTGCATCCGGAAGCGCGCTGTGTCACGGCAAACAAATAATTGCGCATAAACATAACAAAAGCTTTTAAAATTCAATAAACGAAGCTTCGAGGCAGAAGATTTTGCCTCAATAATTTTTTTTGTAATCGAATTACTTGAGTTACTCGAGGAATCGTTTCAGCCCCATTTGCGAATAACAAATTTATCCATCTCGGCAGTTTCGGTTTTCACGTGCAGTTGTGCGCTGTAGCAATAACGAGTGAGCCAGTCGCTGCACAGTGATGTCATATCTTTGAGTCGCGAATTTATTATTTTTTTAAACACTCAATTTAAACACTCGCACTCAATCAGTAATATCTTTACAAAACAGAAAATATTTATTTATAGCATTTACTTGTAATACTGAAAAGTGTGTATTATAATCACAAAAAAAAAAAAACAATTTTTTAGTCCCTCTCGCGACCCCTTGAAATTATTCCGCGACCCCCCCAGTTTGAGAACCAATGGCCTACAGAATAAAAACTCACACACGTAAATATGACATTTGATTTGCTATTACATTAGATTTCGGTGCGCACTGTGGTAGCCAATGTGAGCTTCCAGAACCACTCTTTCACTGTTTAAACCCGATGAATCTCTAGGCATTGTGGTCGTGGAAAATGCCGGTCCCATCAGGAAAAAAAATCCATCAGTGTAATTCAATGGTCATTCAGGCCATCAGATGACTTCATTTTATTGCCACATAATGTTTCTGAGCCTAGACCTAACCAATTGTACTACTTGTGCTTCCCTTTTTGCCCTGAATCTCCCACACTCTGGAGTAGACTAAAACTGGACTCATTAGACCACGTAAGCTTTTTAGTTTACTAAAGACTCCATTTTGTTAGTGAGCATAAAGATTGGACTAATCTTTATGCTCACTAACAAAATGGAGTCTTTGATTAACCTATAATTAGCATCACTAACTGTCACTAACAAGTCATTTTCTTATAGACACGCAATCCTATGAGGTTTTTTTTTTTTGCTCTACGTGTGTAAATGCTCTTTCACTTTCACTATTAAATATGAGCTGTGATTTCTACTGTTTATTATTTGGGAAGCAAATTCAAGTGTTTAGGTGATCTTTTTGTGGATTTCTTTTGTCCAACCACATTAACTCTACAACATCGACAGTTCATATCCTTTCAGGTTTTAATAATGCGGACAGTTTCTAACCCAATTTGAGTAATTTCTTAGTTGTTTTCTTTGCTGGATGCAGTTTTGAAACAGTTAAGTTTTTTTTTTTTTTTTTGGCAAAGGCAGTGTAAGTCAGCCTGCAGTTAAATATTTGACCACATGTGAGTTTCAGACAAGACATCTTTCTGTTTACTTATCTATATCAAACTTACCTGAACAAATTCTTCTATGGAAACTTATCCTGGACTAGCAACATGTTCAAAGTGGAGTTGATGCAAATGCAAGAAACATGAGAGAGCTCTCTCCAGCAGCCTTAAACCTTTGCGATAATGTTCATGTCTTTTTTAAATGTCACAAGCTCATAGTGTCAGTCAGACTAATGAAGTCAAAATGGATGGTTTTGTTTTTCACTTTACTGAAGGTTTATACCTGCTGCGAGAGCTTTGCTTTAAGTGTCCGAATGATAAACAGCTTGAGTGAGTAGGATGTAATTAAAGAAGGCATCTGAAAAGCAGTAACTCTAGAACCACGTTAACCACAATTATTATTGCAGAGACTTGAAGAATGTATATGGGTTTCACACATCTTTTTACTCTCGTGAAATGTACATATTTCATTTTTGTGCCTGCTTTTATTCCAATGAATGGCATCAAACATCAGGTGATGACGTGTGACAAAATATAATGCAATCTATATATTTTAGGTAACATGCCATGGCATCCCATCTAGGGCATTTCTGATCTTTAAGGCCAAGAGTGTTTGCATTTCTAGTTTATTAAATGTTTTTATTCAGTGGTAAAAAACCAAATCGCGCAGGCTACAATAAATAGCACCTTAAGCTTTTTGAAAGATCCTTGCCCTTCAAATGAATATAAAAAACAGACTATTATAACTTGGAGTTCATGCTTATAACATTTTTATGTCATTGTTTTTGTCTGCACTTGAGTGAAATAATATTGTAAAAGTCCCACCCCCCCAACCGCCGCTCATGCAACTGAAGGTTTTATTTAAAAAAAAAAAAAAAAAAAGGCTCTGACATTTATAGAATTTCTCGCTAACTTTCTTCTGAGTCTTAGTGCCGTCTACTAAAACAACATAATACTTATAATGATGTGGTTTAATGATGAATAGGTGTAAAATACAAAAAGCCGCTGGTTGTGTGGGTTGATGTTTTTCAAAGCAAATATTTCAAGGGCTTTTTCTTTAATTCATGCATGTGCCACTCAGTCATTATATATGGAGACCCTGTAAATGTACGACTGCCTACAGGTTTGTCTGCAGTCATCCAGGTCAAGTTAAAATATCTCGTAGTACTGTCAAGTCTGGGAAAAAAAAAAGGAAAATGTAAAAGAGAACGAAATTAACTAATCAAATGAAAAGGAGAAACCCCTTGTTTTTAAAGCACAAGTCTGGTGTTCGGGACCTAGGATTCATGCTAGTGAAAAAAGAAATGGGGGGAAAAAAAAAACAGAACATTCTCCAAACCTGAGTCTTCTTAATCTTCAGCTGCCCTGCGGTCTCTCCATAACAGTATCTCTCATGCACATACCACATAAGATGATGTAATCATACAGCTTGAAACATGGACTCACTCCAGAATTCCTCGTTACAGAAACATGCTCTATTTCCGAATTCCTCCCCGTGGAAACATGCACTAACCCCCAAATCGCTCCCTCCCAAAACAGCTGCTTGGAGCCATGAAGCTCAGTACGTCTGATCCCATGGAATCTCTTCACCTGGCAGATAAGAGAGTAAGCACACACTGTTTCACTGAAGGCTTCTCATAAGCCTATGGGCTTTTACTTCTGACAAATGAAAAATAGTGCTACAGTAGTTCAAGTTCCAGAGGTGCCATTTTTCTTCTCTTTTCTTCTCAAGTCATCCATTGATTGGGTGTCATTTTGTGACAATGCATCAAATAGCTACTTCGTTAAGATAAGTTCCATTGTTTCTTTACATTCTCGACAACTATTAAAATACCAAAGTACATTTTGTCCAGAAATAGGCCCAGTCACTGAGCCATTTAGACAGAAGTTCTGAATGAACCATGACTGTCATTGATCAGTCTAATGATGCTGGCAGTTTCAAAGCCCAGGGCAGAAATCCTAAATGTTGAAGGTCAATATGTATCTTGTCCCCAAATTGCCGACATCCAAATCTATTTGTGCACAGTGAAGAGACTGTTCAGTTTTCTATTTAGGTCTTTATTCAACTACTGATTCACTCAGGAGTGGTGTGGACAGTGTTTGCGAAAAGCATACCCATGCGGCATGTCACTGTGCTATTGCTACCAATACCACTATTAAATTACAGAACATGAAAAACGGATTCAAGCAAACTGATTATAGAGAACCAACTGCACTAAATGCATGGCCGTAGTTGGAGCTGAAAGTTCTTCCTGCATGAGATAATGTTTGATTAGTCAGCGCTAAACCTTTTTTATGTGGACCAGCTCCAGCAGAGTCAGCTAAGGACAACAGCATTACTGGATTTTGTTGCTGCTGTACAGTATTTTCCTCTCAATTAAGCACAAAGCAACTGTTCAAGAGACATTATACAAAAATAACAGTTATACATTTTCTGGGATCCTAGTACCTACCAAAAGTGGTCCAAGGAAGGAGACTGGTGAATGGTCATTGGTACCCAAGCCTCAGTGATGCATCTGAGGAATGAAGGTTAGAATGCTGGGTCCAATCCCACAGATGAGCTTCTGTAGAGCAAATTGCTAAAGAAGTTAGACCAGTCAGGGTGCCCATGCTGACCCGTAACCACCACCAAACGCTCCTACAATGGGCATGAATATTGTTCAGAGCATCAATGAATAATACTCTGGACAATGTTCTGCTGGTAAAAAATTGGTCCTTCCATTCATATGGATGATGCTTTGGCACATTCCACCTATATACAGGGCTGCACAAAACAAGTCTAGACATTTACATTTAGGCATTTGGCAGATGCTCTTATCCAGAGCGACTTACAAAAAGTGACCAAGACCAAGGAGGCCCCACTTCACAACTTACAGGGCTTATGAGATCTGCTGCTTACACCTTGATGTCCGATAGATCTGCACACCTTGTGAAGTCTATGCCTTGATAAATCAGAGCAAGTCACAAAAGGGACCTACTGTGCACAATATTGGGCTGGTATTTTTATGTTTTGTGTTATGGCTGATCTGTGTATACTGTAGCTCATGAATTGTTGATTGTATGCAACAAATACGAAATATTAATTAGCAAATGTGTCTTTAATAAATAAAACATTAAATAAAACATTAAAATATCATTAACATGTTTCATTTCTGTAGCTAGTTCTGCACTTTGTTATCCATGCCTCCTCTCCTCCTACTACTCAAGAGTTTAAAAAAAATCATCTCCTCCAGCAATCCCATCCTTGGCACAGTATCCCAGAATATTCCTTCATTAAATGAAAATTTAATGGAATTTTTTTTTTTAAAGCCCAGGTGGCTTTGAACATGGAAAACAATCAACAAGTATTAGTTATCTTTTTCTAAAACTCTTTAAAAAACTCTGTCTTTTTTTTTCTTTTATCCATAACATTTAAAACAGTTAAAAACATTTTCTTTTATCCAACACTCTCCACAAAAATGTGGCTGATACTAAGCAACCTAATTCTTTGGTCCTATAACTATTTTTTATACCTTTTGATTATTGGGATAAATTATATGGCACAGCAGTGGTTTGATTCCTACATGAATACATGAACATTGTTCCTTCCAAGGGCACATCTACTGTACTCCATGAAGTGGTAAACCACAAGTATCAGTGGTTGGCGTAGTGTTCTCACATGGCTTTTCACCCCCACTGCTATGCTGATGACACGCAACTCCTGCTCTCCTTTCCTTCCTTCAATTTTAATTTTTTGTGCACGGATCTCAGGTTGTCTCAGACATGTCGTCATGGAGTGCAGTTCATCAACTGAAACAAAATCTCATAAAAACTGAGCTGCTCAATATCCCTGGAGATACCTCCCTACATTAAGATCTTGTGAACTCCTTGGAGGACTCTCAGTTAAAGCCATTAAAATGCGTTCAACTGTTCATTATTCACTTCTCCTATTGCTAGCATCAGTCATGTAGGGTTCTTATTTATAAAAACATGAGGACATTGTCTAGGTTGTTCTATCTCTTCTGATTTAAAGATTGGACTAATGCACCGCACTCTTGTCTTGTATTCCTCTGCATACCATCCAAACCTTGTTACTCATCCAGCCAGTATAACTACAGATAAGACTATCTGACAAATGCCGCAAATGTAAATACAACTTCCTGTCGTTTACATCACAAGGAGTAGATGACAATGAGGTTACTGTAGAAGGCTGATATTGTTTCATTATATTCTAGCAACAGTTCCTACTGTAATCTTGTTCCCTTCCAGGCTTAGAAATAATGAGTTTAATTAACTGAAATTAATGTTGTTTACAGAAAAGAAAATACTTTTAAAGTAACCAGTCACTTTCAGCTCTCAGAACCTTCAGGGCTGTGCAAAAGTCTTGAACCACCCCTCAGGTCTTTGTGTTAAATTAAATTACACAAATTAATTTAAAATGTAATTAAATTATTGAAAAAAAAAATCAGTTAAAGAAATGGAACAAATGGTTGACTGTGACAGGTTGCAAAGTGCCTAAAAGTACAATTTATGTAAGTTATGCAAGAACCTCAGCAGCAACCTCATTTCCCCTCCCATCTATCCAACCACTCAGCATTCTGCATCAGCAGTATACTAATCACAGTGATCATCTGTCATCATCTGCACCTGTTTCTCACTGGTTCATGCCTCGAGTTTTTTTTTTTTTATGCTTGAATTGTTCATTAAGCCACACAGTGACCTATGAAGCAAACACATTCCCCTGAAACTGCTCAGGTACTGGAAATGAAAGCCAGAAACTTGTCAAAAATGAGAGTCAAAAATGTCCTTCAGGAAGCCTCGAGAACTATTACTATTAAAAATGCAAGAACGCCTGGCTCCTTGGAAGCAAAATATGAAGAAATAAGAGGTGGCCCAAGTCTTTTTATAGATATAAAGATATAATTTTCTGCCCTGTGTTTCATTATATAGACAACAGTATGTGGACACCAGACCATCATAGATCTTAGACCATCAAGATCTTATTCCAAAGTGGGACCTCTCTTGGTGCTATAACAGACTCCACTCTTTGGGGTCCGCAAGTTATTTAAACATCGTTTTTGAGGGAATTTACTTGCAAAAGCATTAGTGAGGTTGACCACAAATGTTGCGACTGGGAAGGTGTTCAGTGGAGACTACTTATTGGAGCATTGTTATTTTATTGGTGCCTTTGTGCCACTGAAGGGTCATCTTTAAGCTATACCATGCAAAGCAATTGTGGCAGTTGTTTTCTTTTGACTTTGTGGCATGGGTTCACATACTTTTGCCATATGCATTCAGAATGTTTTCAAGTCACTTTTTCTTTTGGGCGTACTGTATAGTGTTTTTTAGCGTTTATATATGAAGGATGTCCTTATGCCTTATATTAAAATTTTGCATTTTATTAAATGTTATATTCGGTTTTTGAAATAGAGTTCTATTAGATCTAGTGACAGTTTTTGTTTCTAAACAGACAAGGTGTAACTCGCACCTCTGAGAATTTAAAAGTAGCACAAGCAAGCAGAGACATGATCAGACTGCCCAAGTAAACAGGCTGTGTGTGTGTGTGTGTGTGTGTGTGTGTGTGTGTGTGTGTGTGTGTGTGTGTGTGTGTGTGTGTGTGTGTGTGTGCAAGCATGCATGCATGCATGGGGGAGGTTGGGCGGTTGTGAGAGGATATGTGTGTTTGTGGGTGCAAAGAATGTGAGTGTGAGTTGGTGTGGGTGGATGTAGGATGTGTAACAGGTATTTATAATGTGAATGTGTGTGCATGTGTATGTGGTGTGTGTGAAATGGTTCTGAAGAAATATCCCAGCATGAAGATCTGATTGCAGCAGCTGGCAATGGTGTGTGAAGTGAAACAGCTGTTCACTCATACAGTATGGCAAAGCTCACACTGGAGTGTATTGTGCATAACTAGAATTACTAGAGGGCACACACACCATGGTCTCCATTGCTTCCACTGCATTTTGGCTTTGCCTATGTATTGTCTGAAATATAACCACTCCATATTATTTATGAAGAAGTAACTTATTTGTTTTATTTTTGAAAATGGTTATTAGCCGATTAAAAAAAAAAAAAAGAAACTGTGTGCCCAGGGTTGTACATGTTATTAATTATGGTGTATGTTATTTGTTTTGTTGTAGGCTTTGGACATGGGGGGAAATAAAAGCAAACCCAGAGAGCTGAGCCAGCACTCCAAGAGTTTGGATGGTACCGGTTACGTGAACAGTGGGGGTGGCAGCAATGTTGGGCATCACCTTGGCTTGTGCCAGCAGAACTTCACACCCAATCGGACACCGGGGGTGGATGGTTCATGGCATGGGGCCCAGAACATCACTGATAATGCTGGTCTGTCCCTCTTTGGAGGAGTGGAGCCCTTGAACAGCCTCACATCACCTCCCCGTAGCACATTAACAGCAGGTACAAAATGTTTCATTTACTATGACTCTGTATTACCAGACTTTCAGGATGGTCGTTTGGGAATACCTGCCAAATCACGTTTGCAATTCTCCTTGACCTGAGAGTTTCCAACATAAAAGTATATTCAGAACCCTGAAGGTGGTCTTGGACTTGGACAGGCAGTTTCTGTGATGGCATGTTACTGCAGTTACTCAAGAGTTTAGGACTGAACCTTTCACAAACAGTTTTTACCCAAGTCTCTGAAAATGAAAGTGGAGTCTAGGTGAACTGAAACACCTTTCCTGTTGTATTGAACTTTCAAACTCAGCACACATATATACCAGGGACTGTTTTAATTCAGTTATTTAAATTTTATTTGCATAGCGCTTTTAACAGTGGTTATTGTCGCAAAGCAGATTTATGGCCATACTATCTGATATCACGAAAATGAGGATGGGTTCCCTCATGAGTCTGGTGCTCTCAAGGTTTCTTGCTATAGTCATTTCAGGGCGTTTCTCTTTGCCATCATCACCCTCTGCTTGCTCATTAGGGTTGACCTCATAGTTATTCCTTTTTTTAAAAATTTTTTACTGTACATGTTTTAATTAATTTAATTTCCATGCAGTTTTTTTATTCTGTAAAGCTACTTTGCGACAATGACCATTGTTAAAAAGCTATATAAATGAACTATTTACAATTCAACATTTTAATGATGGGAGGCTAAATCTACCTACGTACAGCAAGGGTGGAAAAACAGCAAGGGTGGAAAGTCAGGAACCCAGGACAAGCAGCTCACACTATAAAATCTCTCCACCTGATACATTATCCACACTAAACCAAAGGCATGATCTGGTTAAAACTTTTATTAGGCATGTTAATTAGCTTAAATTAATGCTATACAGTCATTCTACATCATGACTATGGAAACAATATTCCTAATCCCAATACTAGCACACCACAGTCACTTTGCATTCAAGCACTTCATGAAGCCAACATGAAGATACTCAGCAGGACTGTCAGCCAGACAATGTCTACCTAGTTGTCAGGGTGCAATCATGACACTTTATTATCGGGGATAGATAAAGACTATAGCTACAGTACATAATGTCATTCTTTCCAGGCATTTAACTGCTTGCCAACATTTCTGTCTGTATTGTTAGGCTTAGCTAATTAATTTATATGTCCACCTGTGTAAAATGTTCCTAAAAAGTTTAATTAATTCTCATTTAACTGAATGAAATCTACCCTGATTGCGCCTTTCTATAGGAGGAGTGACGACATTTGTGGCATTGTATGACTATGAATCACGTACTGCCTCCGATCTGTCATTCAGGAAAGGGGAACGGCTTCAGATAGTCAACAACACGTAAGAAAGCACAAACACACACCCTCTTGCTCAATGCTGAAGCAATCATTTCTTAGACACCACATTTTGTACTAGAAGGAAACATGCTGTTTATGATGATCATACTGCAGCACATCGTACTTCGTACTCCCTCAGCCAAATGCACGTACAGACATACACATGTCTATCCTCTGTCTGCCCCACTAAGAACTGTATAACCCCCCACCTCTTTTAACTTTCTGGTAACTATAGGAACAGGCTCCCTCTTTAAGCACTGGAGATGTGCTGAAGATGGTGTTTTTGGTTTTGTTTACTTTTTCCCTACTTTTTTCCTTGACTGCACGCCTTTTTTGGAGGTTTCTGCGCACAGCTGCACATTTTTTCCTCTGCTTACCCTCTAGGAGTTAAATGGCATTTGCTTGCTCTCTGTTATTCCAGTGATCACTGCCAGAGAAAGCAGCGAATCTCCCTTAATTAGAAACATGGCAATCAAATTAAAACCCCTTGTTACACATTTAATAGGAAGCAGTTATCAGGAAGGGTGTTATAATGCACTTGTATTACATTATAATGAAAAGCAAGGGAATGGAACAGGGTCCAAAAACCATCATGTAGTTAATAATATAAATATGATTTAAAAACATCAATGTTCATACTGGGAAAAAAAAATATTTAAATACATACTGTACATACATACATACATACATACACACTAGACAAAGTCCCCGATATTTCATAATTATCAGAACTATTATCCAGTTACTGTTATCTTCGATGTACATATCAGTATATTTTACTTTAAATATAAAGCCTTTTTATCTCGTTGTTACCTGAAGGCATCCTTTAAATAGTTTATTTTTTCTCTCTCTCTCGATCTGGTCAGTTGACTTCCTGTGTCTCTTTAGATTTTGGCTCTATAGCTTTGCTCTGCTTCCTGCTATATTCGTTTTTAACCACAAACCTATTTCATACCTCCTTCCTCCCTTTCTCCTCTCATGTGCGGACACTGTTTAAAACAGGAGAAAGCTGAATTGCAGGTAGGTACATACTGCTCCTGTTGCTTGATTTGTGTGTTTTCAACGTCATTTTATCATGCTCATCTACAGTAGTTTGACACAGTTTTACACTTCCAGAGATGAAGGGTGTGTTGCAAATTGCGAAAAACCACTCACCATGGCTCAATTCTAGAAAATCTGCAAAAAAAAAAAAAAATCACCAAAACATTTTGTTTTCCCTGCCAAAACATTCAATTATGGCACATAATATCATGTGTGAAAATGATTTCTCATGCTTCCAAAGCCACTCTTTCACAATTTGAGTTTTGTGGTATGCCCATGCCGTGAGAGAAGGAAAACACCATGGATGTGATAACCTGGTCATTGGGTATATTCGGGTCATCGGGTGATTTCCTTTTCTTTTGTCACATAACATTGCTGAGACTAGACATGACCAATTGAAGCAACCCCAGATCACAACACTGCCTCCAGACCCTTGCACAGTGGGCACTACTCATGTGATGGTTGCGTTGTGCTTCTCTTCTTACCCTGACACACCCATTGCTCTGGTATAGGGTAAATCGTGACTCATCAGACCACATGTTCTTTTTCCATGACTCCAAACTTCAATCTTTGTGCTGCCTAGCAAATTCAAGTTTGTGTTTCTGATTAGTTTCACTAACATGTGGTTTTCTTATGACCGCCCAGCTGTTTAGTCCCACTCCCATGAGATTTAATTGCATTATTCTGCAAAAATCATGTTGGTCATGAGGATTTATATTAACAAATTAACAAACAGTGTTGGAAAATGTCCAGGTTATTTCCTCATGCAGTGAATATCACACTTTGATCATGTTACATAATGACATTGACATAAGCCATGTGTTGTCTGTGATGTTCCATTTACCCCCTTGTACTACCTTCTTCCAATATTTTTTAGATTGGGATAAGTCAAATCTTTACACTGATGTGAACATGAATAACTCATGCCCTC
This sequence comes from Clarias fuscus, assembly GCA_030347435.1. Taxonomy (NCBI): domain Eukaryota; kingdom Metazoa; phylum Chordata; class Actinopteri; order Siluriformes; family Clariidae; genus Clarias; species Clarias fuscus. Next base: position 9,879,371 of record CM059221.1, read on the forward strand.
CCACACACACTGCGATCTTGTGTTGCCTGTTATCGATCATGTCGTAACAAACAAGTTTGTAATGAGTTTTTAAAGTGTGGGAGATTGCTCAGAGTTTGGGAGGTTGTGTGTTGAGTCAGCAGCTCTCTGCAGTGTGAAAATGCCAGTGTTATTGCTCCTAGCATGGGAGACAAGAGACTGAATCAGGAGCTGCCCTGTTTTAAGTATGTTAATAATTCTAAAGACTAAAACGAAGGTGTTCTGGACAACCGGCATCAATTTGGTACATCAAGTCAATATTTATAGCAATACATTATACTGTACATTAAAACTTAAGTAAAAATGAAAGACACAGAGCACAGCAATTTGCTTTTTTATTATTTATTTTGTCATAGAACATTCATGAAGCAAGTCTTGGTTTCTGTTATCATTTACTTTATAAATGATATAAACAGTCATTTACTTTCTTGTTAATAAGAATGAAATGAACCATACAACCTTTTTGACCCTTGCACCGCAAAACACTCGGTATATTGCGGGATGCAAAATGTCAGCATTATTACTGTATATATGACATTGTGTGGAATTATATGCAGTGTTACGTAAGCTAGCAGCATAGGCTAACAGACGTTAATATTTATTGTACTGGTATATTTCATTTCATGCATGGCAATTCACTCAGAGTTAACATAGCTGCATACCTTCATCATTTACTCTCATTTCTGAACTGGGCAACTGATGGCTTTGAACATTTTCTTGTCCTTTTTATATGTATTTGGTGGACATCAGTACGTGACCCTAACAGTGGCATGAGGCAAATGAGTAATTAAAAAATTATAATAAATAAATAAATTGCCCAAATGTCACCACCATTTCAGATTTTTTGTTTTCGTCTCCCCAGGCAGCTACCCATGTTTCCCATACCCAAATCATTTAGCATTTAGCTTTTAAATAACTAATTGTTGCATTTAACTTTTTTTTTTTTTTTTTTTTTTTTTAACATTCTAGTACCTCTTTTTATTCAATTTAATAATCTCTGACTTTGGTGGAAAACCAAAACACACACTTCTGAGAAGTTACACACCACATTCACATGTCTTTCAGGGAAGGAGACTGGTGGCTAGCCTGCTCACTCACCACAGGACAACGTGGTTACATCCCCAGCAACTACGTCGCTCCTTCTGACTCCATCCAAGCTGAAGAGTAATATATTTTTTATTATTCTTTTTATTTTTATTATTATGCGTATTTCCTTTTATTCTCCTTACTTTCTTACTTACTTTTATGCATTATTTGAAGTCTATTTTGGTGGAGATCTGTTGTCATATCTGTTTTTAGAGACTTTACATTTGTGTATTTTTAGTAACAGGAGTGACTTTGTAATATCGTTGTCATCATTCATGTTCTATATTTTTTATGAGAAACAGATTTTCTAGCACCTTTTTTTTTTTAAACGGCATCACAGCGTTTCTGAAGTACATTGACTTTGTTTACACACACACAGACATACATATACACACACACATACGCGCTTCTGAAACATTAACTACTTCCCTTTAACAATAACTCGTTATTCTACTTCCTCATGCTTCCTCAAGCCTTGCACAAATACAGGGGCAGTTTGACCCACAATATGGCACCATCAAGTCAAGTTAATCTAATCTGCATCTACCGCATTTGTTGCATGTATGAATGCCACGAACAAGAATTTCACGTATTGTACTGAGGAAAGAACAGGAAGCTTGGAACTATTTTAATTGAAGCCGAAGGGAAATGAAGTCAATAGTACATTCACAAATTTTAGCTGTAAAATGTATAATTCATATAACTTTTATTTTATTATTATTATTATTATTATTTTTGGGTGAGACAGCCATTTGAGAATGTCTTGGTTTAGATTTTGCAGAAGTTTCATCATGTTTTCATTTAGCTTATTATGAAAAAAAAAAATGACCTCATGTGATCACACATGAAACTTTTTCTCCATTTAATTTGCAGCAACTTATTTACCAATCTCTAATTTGTCATTCTTTTTAAAGTTAATAAGACAAAATTAGGACAAGTAACTTGAAAGCACAAAGCCTTGCTCCATACTAAAGATTATTCTGAGAAAAAAAAAGACCTTATGCCTGATAAATAGCGCTACATAGTGCGATGTACAGCATCTTACAAGTCCTTGTGTTTGTTGTTAATACAGAAAGTTGTTACCATACTATAGTTGTCACTATTACAGCAAGAACTGTTATCACAGCCATGCTGTTCTGGAAAATGAATCAACCAATCAAAGTTAAGAATTCAGCGGTGCTGTTGTATAAACTGTCTCCATCATTCCCACGATTTTTGCAGATGGTTCTTTGGTAAAATCACCCGCAGAGACTCTGAAAGGTTGCTGCTGAGTCTCGAGAACAGAAGGGGGACTTTCCTGGTCCGAGAGAGTGAGACCACCAAAGGTGAGCGTAGATTATTATTATTATTATTATTATTATTATTATTATTATTATTATTTCTTTTTTACATGAAAAATACAATTAATAGAAAACAATTTTGCTCAGAAGTGCTTTACATTCAGTCAAACTCTCACAGTAGTTGTACAGATTTACTTAAGTTTCGCATAAAATTAGCACGGAAAAATGATACATAGACAGATAGGAAACCTCCACAGCACACAGAGCACAGATTTAACCATGATTTTTGCATAGAAGTCCTGTTACTTCCTGTAATCTGTAGAGCAGCTGACTTAATTAAATATCACTCAGGGTGTCGGTCTCTGTAGGTGTGCACAATGCTGCGTTGTGCGTGATTGTGCTTGTGGAGGCGGGAAGTAGGTTGGGGACGTCCAGGGTGAGGAAAGGAGAAGGTGTTTACAGGAACTGACAGCAAATATCTATACAACCGATACATTTAAACAGCAGATATGTTACAAATTGTGGTTAAAAATATTTGTATAGGCGACAAATTAGGAGCCCTTGAATCTCAAATTAAGATCATGATAGTCACATGATTGTAGGTTTTTAAACTAAAATGTTTATTGCAGTCAAGTAACACAACAGAAAAAAAGAAAGTGTATTCTCCAAAGTGCTTTTTCTTATTCTTATAATAAATAACCAATAAATAACATTTGTGGCTTTTGGACAGCTACAGTACTCCCTGATTGCATTCTTTAGTTTATATAATTTTTATCAGCATAAGGTTAATGTTACTGAATTTATTCATTTTACATACATACATAGATATATAATACATGTGTGTGTGTGTGTGTGTGTGTGCGCGTGTGTTTTACAAGACTTAAATTTACATCTTTTATTCAATTGAAAAAAATTTTACTTGACAAACATGCAAGGTTAGAATTACGAGTACTGCAGTATGTATACACTTTGTCTGGCCAGTGTCACATGATCACAACTGACCCAGTGGTTCCTCTCTCTCTCTCTCTCTCGCTGTTCGATTGTGGGTCTCTCCCATGCTCGGTCTCAGTGCGCGTTTGCTTGTATAGGCAACATCGTAAGCAAGTGTACTGTTTACTATAACATTGCATCCAAATGTAAAGCATTTTTTACATTTTGTGTCCAAGTGTATTGACTGTTCTTTAGTAACTGCTCTGCCCTCGGGAAGTAAAAAAGGCTGTAGCAGTGCGGGAGATGAATCTGTTTAACAATAATGCAAAAGGAGGCATATAGTGTATATACTGTGTGTGTGTGTGTGTGTGTGTGTGTGTGTGTGTGTGTGTGTGTGTGTGAGAGAGATAATAATGTGTGCCAATTTATATTACATTATATATTAATATAATTATTTTTCTTTTCCTGAAGTGTGAGAGACTCCCTCTCTCATATATATATATATATATATATATATATATATATATATATATATATATATATATATATATATATATATATATATATATATACACACACACACACACACAATTGTGCGTGCATGTGGGTAAGTAGGTTCAGACATGTGTAAGACAGTTACCTTGTGCTGACAAAAATAACACTGAAATAAACTCATGCAATGATAACCACAACATCAGAAAAATAACGTAATGCTTTGGCACATGCATAGCGGATGCAGAGACGAGGCAACGCAGGCAATCACAAACAGCTTGGCAACGTGTATCCACCTCCAGCTTCTGATTGGCTGATATTGTCCCTCCTCTAGCCTTTCATTGGCTGGAATATCGCAGCATTGTGATATTGAGCACTCGCAGTAGGCAGAAAAAATATAATCTGAATACAAACCACAGAGTTTCTGTGGTATGGTTTTTGACACAAAAATAATGGCATACTTCTCCAGCACCATCGAGGAAACCGATTAGCTGTATCGCCCTCCTCGTTACACATCACTTGAGTAAGAGCGGAACGTTGTAAATGAGGAAGAGCGATGAGAGAAGTGTTCGATTTGCATAACTGAATCACTCACTAATCTCTGGCCTGATTGGTGACTTAATAGTGTTTTGTTTTACACTGTGTGACTAATGAGTGTGATTGATACAGCAATCTGTTTTTTTTTTTTTTTTTTTAAGTAAATAAGTGAATACGTGAATGCAGCGTGATCTGAATACAGGGAAATACATGCAAATGAAATGTCGTCATTCAGACATGAGGTCTTGTGTATATATGAAATGACATCATGACTGATTTTTCCCCATGTTTTTATGCGTTTGTTCAACAACCTGTTCCAGATATGATATACCTATAATAACCTCTACTCTTCTGGAAAGGCCTTCCACTGGAGTTTTGAGCATAGCTGTAGGGATTTGTTTATTCAGCCGCAAGAGCAGCAGTAGTGATGTCAGGTGCTGATCTAGAATGAGGAAGTCCGATGTGCAGGCACTTTATTGTTACTGAAGAAAAATAATGTTTAATACAACTGTTTGCTTCCAACTAAGTAGAATATGAAGGATATTCGAAAGTCATGTGTCCACATACTTTTGGACATATAGTTTAGCTTATAATTAAAACAGTTTAAGCTAGTATTTGGTATATACATGATCAATTCCATTTAATTACATTTATTTACACAGTGCTTTAATCAGTGAACATTGTCACAAAAGCAGCTTCTAGATATACAGACATCTAGATATAGATTTAAATTTGTTCCTGATGAGTAAGTCGGAGGGGAAGAAACATGAGGAAGAAACTATGAGGAAAAAGGCTCAAAAGAGAACACCGGATATTACGATTATGAGTCATTAACCATCCACAGCTCTAAACTATAGAGTCACAAGATCAGCGTTGTTCATGATTTCAGTGATTTCTCTATCATATCAAAATCAAGTTATCTGCTGTCTTTAATGATTGCGAATTTTTTTTTTTAGCATGTGCAGCTATGCAAATAAGAGCATCCACAGATCCGTGTGATAGCAGAGATATCAGAGGAATCTCACAGCAAACGTTGGACTAGATAAGCAGGGCCATCCAAAAGCAAGTGATGACTCCAAGGGTTAGGATGGTCAGAGGACAGGAGGAATAATACGTATCTCTTCAGAAAAAAAGGTTGAGGGCAGGGGGCATGTGTATGTTTTTGGTTTGTATGGTGGCTAGGGGTGCAGACAAAAGGAAGTCAAGAGAATGACAGAAAAAAAGCTGAGAAGCAGGAAAGAGCGTGTGCTGTGGTACACATTTGTCAACGTTTTTATAACACTGCCCTCTAGCGACTTTCTTGCACAGATGCATTTTTTTTTTGTACTGTCCATTTTGTAGTTTGTATCTTTTGCTGCTGTTTAACACTCCATTCTGCTTTTAACAAACCAGGTGCCTACTGCCTGTCTGTCCTGGACTATGACAATGTTAAAGGGCTGAATGTGAAGCATTATAAAATCCGGAAGCTGGACAGCGGCGGCTTTTACATTACCTCTCGCACACAGTTTAATAACCTTCAGCACCTGGTCAGCCATTACCGCAGTAAGTCACTGACTCTATTAGCCCTTAAATGCCGACTGTGTGTAAATTATAGCAATTGCAATGTCTGTGGTAAAGATTCCATATCAGAGCAAAATGCACTTTGGTGAAAAACCGTGAAAGGCAAAAACAGATGTGGTTAAATGATTCCACAGACTAATGAAAAGTGAAATACAGTGCAATTAGGAATTACAGTAACATCTGGCACATAACCAGCATTTTAATTAAAAACAAAAAGCAATAACCTGATTTGTTTTTCAATATAGTGATCAAGCAACACAAGAGCAATACAATGAAGGTTTTGCTTTGTAGTGTGTTACATTTTAAACTTGAAACTGGTGAAAATCAAGGATATTTTCCCATTTCATCTTTACAGTATCTTTATCACATCTGTATGCACAGAACTAAACAGTGGTGACACTTGATTCACTATCATAATATACAGAGTGTCACAAAGTTGCCTTGCATGAAGGAAATTAACAGTCTTTAGAGAATCTTTCATTTAATTTTTAAAAGTGGTTGCTATTTCTTTGTAAAGACACAAAGTAATCTCGTGATGAAATCATGTCAGGTGTTACTACTGTAGATGTAATTGTACTTTCATGACAGCTACAGCACTAACTTATTGATTTAGTAATGAGAATTATTTAAATATTTTCACCTTTTGTCCAGGGCATTCTGAAAGGTCTTAAGGAAAAACAAATCTAAGTAGAAAATCCTTTGCAAAGCTATTTTGCTTATTTAAAAAAAAGTACAATATATAGACCATTTGGCACACCCTGTAACTGTAAAAGCCGATTTAACAAATAAACAAAAAAAAAACCATGTAATTTCTCTGTAAGCAAATGTTTTGCTCGAGCCCCTTAAAATATATAAGGGGTGTACAAGTCAAACCGGGACTTTTGAGGATGAGGAATAACAGCACACTGTTATGAGAGTAAAAACTATTTATTAATATATAATGCCCTGCTACACTAATGTTCTTATTCCAGCTTTTATCAGTGCTTAGATACCATAAATATGTAAAAAGGTATTGAACATAGTTTAGTAAGAATTAACTACTAAGAATTATTTCTCCCAGTCATTCTCTGTTTGGCTCTTCTTATACATTCCTCCATCTCAGAGCATGCTGACGGCTTGTGCCACTGCCTGACTGATGTGTGTCCAATGCTGAAGCCACCACAGACTCAGGGTTTGGCTCGGGATGCCTGGGAAATCCCCCGGGATTCTTTACGTCTAGACGTGAAACTGGGACAGGGCTGTTTTGGAGAGGTCTGGATGGGTAAGGACAATCAATAAAAAAATTATTTCCAGGTAACTTTTAATCACAGATTTAAGAGCATGTGTTTATTGCATATTTATTGCACTACATAAACTCTTAGCTTCGTAAAATGTCTCCATTTAGAAGAGAGATATGTATATATGTGAAATAATAACTTTGAGTTCACAGGTAACTTCAACCTATATGATGATAAGTATTTTTATGATGATATGATTATAATTTTTTCTACTGAACGTGTGCCATTTGAATGTGATTTGAATATTGTTTATCATATTTATAAGCCATCTAGAGTATAATGAATAAAGCAAAAATTTATGGCAACATACTTCTCACACATGTTTAACCCAGTTTGTGTGTTAGAGAAGAGCTTATTATTCAGCTTGTGCTATAGTAGGATAAGTCAATAACATTCACCTGTCTGGTTAGGCACATGGAATGGAACAACACGAGTAGCAATTAAGACGCTGAAGCCAGGGACCATGTCTCCAGAAGCTTTCTTACAGGAGGCTCAGGTCATGAAGAAACTACGACATGAGAAGCTGGTGCAGCTCTATGCTGTAGTATCTGAAGAACCCATTTATATCGTTACGGAGTATATGAACCAAGGTAATAATAATAATAGTAATAAGAAGAAGATAAAATACCTATAGCTGAAATAACTGTTATCCTTGCACACTGTCATTGTCTTTTTTTTTTTTTTATTTATAGATAATACATACAGATTTATAATATAAGTATACACATTAATGAACCACACTCACATAGAGTGTACATTTACATAGAGTCTAGTAGTCCAACAGCTTAAAATGTGCATTATGTTGTCTAACACCTGTCGTTTCCTGATGTGCCTGCACACAGGTAGTCTGCTTGACTTCTTGAAAGGAGACATGGGGAAGATGCTGCGGTTACCCCAGCTCGTAGACATGGCCTCACAGGTGATGAAATCCCAAATACTAGTGATGGTGAGGTGAAGCCTCATTTAGGTGTCGAGGCTTCCCAGCCAATTGGTTCACCAAAAGGTTAATTTCCTGAAGCTTCATTCAAGGGCTTATTGTACTGCCATCTAGTGGACACATTTTGTGTAGCGACTATATCGTAACATCGCAAGCAGCACATGTAATATTTACATGCAGCTGCAAGTACTGTAAGGCGGCATTGCTCATTGACAGTCGTGTGACAGCAGTGTGTGTGTGTCTTGATTGAAAATACACTGTTCAAGATTATGTTTATGCACATAAATAACCGTCTCTGAGTCTTTAAAATTAACCGAAGATCTAGAATAGGAAGGAAATGTGAAGAACAAATATTTCTTTCTTTCTTTCTTTTTTAAATTTTAAACACTAAAATTAATATAACTCATGAGCCACTTTTTGCAACTATTTGAACAGAATATATACATAAATCCACCAGTCAGTGTTAGGAATTCAATACACAAATCAATTATTAAAACATACAGTAATAAAAATTAATAGAGGAGTGAAAGAAATGAAAAGGAGAGAAACATAATATAAAAAAATAATACTAGTTTGTGAAATAAATTGAGGTCATTAACATGAACCACACGATTTTGTGTGCATTTTTCTTCTTCATATATTAGAAGCAAATGTAAAGTTCAATGTGAAATCTTGATTTATGAATTTAAGAACAAAAATCTCAATATAAAGATTCACTCACGTGATTCCGGCAACGTGCGCCATCGGTTGTTGTTGGGCACGTGACTCTCGGGTAACCGACATGCCCTGAAGCGCGGCTTCATTTGGACGTGCCTTCTTTAGTTTTTGGAGCTTTCGTGTCATAGTAACATCACTCCCATAACAAATACACCATGAGTCAATAGCTACAGTAAACTTTTCTACCAAACTCAAGCACATTTCGGTAGCAATACTAGCTACCAGTAAACAGCTACATTTGGGAACTAGTAAATCAGTCATAAATATCCCTTTGATGTATTGATGCTACAGTTATTTAATTAAGTGAAATACCTACTGAGAAACATTCATAGTAGATTCTCATTTGCTTTAAATCATGAGAAGCTTCATATTGACCACCTGCAATTACCACTTCATCTTCAAGCTAAATATACTGTAATAACATTATTTATCCTATGATCATTGCACAACCGCCATTGTTGGAGGTATTGTGTATTATGCAGGGCTATACTGTGTGCATCTAAGATACCTGTCTCAGCAGTTCTATTGATATTATCGGAACGTGTTGCTGAACAAGTGTTGGCTGCCTGCAAACTTTTTCTTCTTTTTGTGTGTGTGAGCAAATCAACAACACATGCCCGACCATGAATTTTCAGGAATAAGGTTCATTTAGATTTTTCGTGTGGTTACTTTTTGGCTATGCACTGAGAATTCTCATCAGCTTAGTGCTTTATCTAATGGCATTTCAGCAGAACTGACCCAAATATTGACCGAATGCATGTCATGGAAGAAATAAACAAAACTTTTACAAGATTTTATTGGCATTCCTTGCTGTTGTAGGAAAGCATGTCCAGTGTTTTTTTTCCTGTTTTTCTTGTTACTTACTTACTCACACACTCACTTACTTCCTTACTTACTTACTTACTGGGGTAACATGTGAAATTACCCAGCAGAACGACCCAACCTAACCCTGACATTGGCTTTTGTAAATAACAAGCCATTTTTGTTAGAGCATAAAAAAAGTTACATTTCTGCCTCAATTTTTTTTTTTCAGTGTGCACTACACGCTTGATTGTTGGACGCTACATTATGCAGTGTGTTCAGTGTGCTTCTTGTTATGCTGTCCTCAGATCGCCTCTGGCATGGCGTATGTGGAGAGAATGAACTATGTCCACCGGGACCTCAGGGCTGCCAATATTCTGGTGGGAGAGAGCCTTGTGTGCAAGGTGGCCGATTTTGGCCTTGCTCGCCTCATAGAGGACAATGAATACACTGCGAGGCAGGGTGAGTGAGCCGGCTAGTACTCTGTATCTCGGTTTCTCTCTCCATCTAGGACACAGACGAGCTTTACGTTTGCTTGCATTGTCACTTCTCTCTCTATCTTACACCAGCTCATCTTTTATTGCACCTCCTTATCTGTGTAAACAGGGGCGAAGTTTCCTATAAAGTGGACTGCACCGGAAGCTGCTCTGTATGGTCGTTTCACCATAAAATCCGATGTCTGGTCATTTGGGGTTTTACTTACTGAGCTGGCCACTAAAGGCAGGGTCCCATATCCAGGTACACATGTTTGAATGGATTATGTAATTGTGTGTGATTATGTGTGAATGCAGTGTTTAGGCAGTATGACCTGAGTCGAGATCAGTGTTTTGTAAACCAATATAAATGAAAATCTAATTAAATGTGATTGGAAAGTAGGTTATGGGATAGACAAACAAATTGTCGTATCTGTGCATTATCCTGATGTTCGAGTACAACATAAGAAATATAATTTACCTATGGCTATGGGACAGTGGTAGCTAAAATGGTTATGGCTATATTGTAGTGGATTAATGATCGGATGGTCGGTGGTTCAAGCCCCAGCACCGCCAAGCCACCACTGTTTAATCCTATCCGCTTCAGGGGCGCTGACTGACCCTGTGTTCTGACCCCAGCTTCCTAATTAGGATATGTAATAAAAAATATTTCATGGTTCTTTATTTATACTAGTTATTAGTAAACACTTCTGCAAAATGAACAGAATGTAATCTTTATACACACGTGGACAAAATTGTTGGTACCCTTCGGTCAATGAAAGAAAAACTCACAATGGTCACATAAATAACTTTAATCTGACAAAAGTAATAATTAAAAAAAATTCTATGAATGTTAACCAATGAAAGTCAGACATTGCTTTTCATCCATGCTTCAACAGAATTATTTTAAAAAAATAAACTCATGGAACAGGCCTGGACAAAAATGATGGTACCCTTAACTTAATAGTTTGTTGCACAACCTTTTGAGGCAATCACTGCAATCAAACGATTCCTGTAACTGTCAATGAGACTTCTGCACCTCTCTGCAGGTATTTTGGCCCACTCCTCATGAGCAAGCTGCTCCAGTTGTTTCCAGTGTGTAGTGATCTAGGAAACTCTGAGAATGTCACTGAATGTGTCTGAATTATGGCAAACATTTAAAAAAAAAAAGATGAAAACCTGAGTTTTTGACATTTTAGAAAAACATAAATATGTTTTACCAAAACTAGGTGGGGTTTCCCTTTTTAATTTTGTCTATGCTATTTTTCTACAAGGCTTATGGTTAAAAAAAAAAAAGAAGAGGTGAAACACAGTCAGCTTATGACCAATATGTCCAAAACTGTCACTTTCTAACACAGTTACAAATAGCTTACTGTATGGTTACAGATTGCATAGAATAGTATAGAATGGTACAGTACCATTTAGCTAATGTATTCACCACTGTGACAAAGACATAGTCCTAATTCAATTCAATTCAATTTATTAAAAAAATGAACTGAATAGGGCTAATCAGTTCAGTTAGTTAAAAGACAACAGCTGTCAAAGTGTGTACGATGCTTCTGCACCACAGTCACAAAAGAATTTTTAAATGAACACAATTTTTAGCTTTGGAGTAAAAACAATTTACTATAAATTGAACTTTATCTGTAATTGAGATGCATGCAAAAGAGAAACATATTACATTTTCAGTTCAATTTACATTTAATAAAACAACACATGTATGATGTAAAATGCATGCACACTAGTCAGCCATAACATTAAAAAACATCTTTCTCATACTGTGTAGGATTTCCTTGTGTTGACAAAAAAAAAAAGCCTTGACCCCTTTCAGACATGGGTCCTACAAGACTACAGAAGGTGTGCTGTGGTATCTAGCACCAATATGGTTGAATCTGTGGAATTGACAAACAATGTTAAACACCTTTAACTCCTTATGTTGCTCCAACTATTATTTACAAATCACGTTTTCCTGTAAAATGAGGCCAATTCCATCAGCAAAAGCAATTGACATGAAGGTGTATTTGGTCTGCAGAAATGTTCAGGTAGGTGGTACAGTACGCTACATTCACATGAATACGAGGTTCCAAGCTTTCTAAGCAGAACATTGGGCAGTGGTGTCTCAAATGGTTCAAGCTGTGGGTTAATGATTGGAAGGTCAGATATTCAAGGATTAAGCAAAGCCCTTAATACCATCTGCTCCAGGGGGTAATCTGTCCTTGGTTGCCCCAAACTTTGAAACTAGGAAAGTTTCTAACTAGGATATGTGAAAAATCATTACAATATGCTGTAAGTTACATGTGACGAATTAATCTTAATTGCACAGAGCATCACAGCGCCTCTGCCAGCTTACCTTCTTTCCATAGTGCCTCCTGGTGCCATATTTTTCCCAGGAAATGACACACTAAGTTCACCAGTGAGCTCAACAGTTGTGCTTCCTTGGACAATACAAGACTTGCCATTTTGAAAATGCTCTGTGGCAGTTGTTTTTAAGTCGATCACAATTTGGCCCGTGTCAAAGTCACTCAGATCCCTAAAATTGTGCATTTTTTTCTGCTTTCAACACATCAACTTCAAGACCTGAATGTTCACTTGCTCCCTGATATATCCCACCTCTTGACTGATATCACTGTGACAAGATAAATAATCCTATTCATAGGATCGGTAGGTGGTTTAAATGTTATGGCTGATTGGTATATGTTTGAATAGTTGAAATGTTTTGCCTAGGTATGGTAAACCGTGAGGTGCTGGACCAGGTGGAGCGTGGTTACAGGATGCCGTGCCCGGCAGAGTGCCCCGAATCACTGCACGAGCTCATGCTTACGTGTTGGAGAAAAGAACCTGAGGAACGACCCACTTTTGAATACCTGCAAGGCTTCCTGGAAGACTATTTTACCTCTACGGAGCCACAGTACCAACCAGGAGAAAATCTGTGAAGAAAATCCAGTACAGCAGTTCATTCTGGAAACAGGAGAGAGGATTGAAAGCTTCTGACAGCATGAGTGTTAACGTGACTCTTTACATGCGCACTGATTTTTAATCAAGTGCTGAGGCTAAGTAATCTGTACCTTAACTTTAAAATCATACATCATTTTGGGAACTGCAGCAGGCTGGAGGACGAATGAGGCCAGAGAGAATCAGGGACGTGTTAAACTGCTGTCTTTAGAAAGACGACATGTGCTATGTGACCATTGACTTGCACAGAGAAATGCACGAAGAGCTGCTTTCACCAGTTTACATGATTAAAGAAAATTAACTGTAGATAAGTATTGAATATTTAAAATTAAGTCTTTACATTATGTAAACAAAATAGGAATTTTATATCAGTCCAAGGAAGCAGAATTCCAGAGGTTTGGCAAATCAGGTTTAAGTGTTAACTTAAGTGTTGGGTTCCCATTCACTTGTGGACAAGGCAACCATTTCTTTATTTTAACTCCAATATGTTCATGATTATCATATATTTTGTTTTTGCAGTTTTAAGTAGTTGACAAAGATTTATACAAAATGTCACACAGTGATTTATTTCTGACAAGCATAGTTATTTTTATTATAAGATTAATCATCCGTTTCATTTAATTTTTCAATATTAATATTTATAAATACTCCAGATCGGTCAGGTTTCCTCTTTATAACCCCTTATTGTATCTATCACACCAACAACTCCTCCACCCGATTCACTCCATGAAGGATATCCAATCACTCCATCAGTTTACAAGGGGTGTTCATGTCAAGCCTGAACTTTTGATAGTGCAGTAACATTTATTTCTCTATAAAATCCCCTACACCACTAACTCACTTATTCCAGTGTTTCACTAGTGCTTGGATACCATCAAGGTAGAACATTTTCTCAGTACGCCAGAGCCATGATCAGACTGCTTGCCTTACGTCTGAAATGCTGGCCTCCCAGGAGCTTCTTTAATGGCCCATGTTGAATTGGCTTGGAGCAAGGTCAGGTCTGTACTGGGGAGGTGTAATGTTCAAGTGGTGTTGGAGAATTATTGTGTATACAGATCCCACAGACACACGTGTCTCTTCCGCAAGTTGTCAACAAGATATCCGACGATTTTCAAGGATTAGTTGTTCCACTCACTGAACATTTACGGGAGCGACTGCAGTGGGCTGTCCCGATTTGACTTGAAAGTCCCTCATACTTCTCACGAGGTTGGAATTTATTTTACAGTTCTCTTTTAAATGAGATGTCTTATACGGTCACTGTCTTCCAATAAACATCTGTTTAAAGCTCCTTGTTGCCTTGAAGATGTCCTGTCTCATGTTCCCTGTTTTTTTTAAAAACTGGGATCAACTGGAATTGGTCCAAGATGGTCAACAGCGATCATCATATGGAAGAGGGAATACAGTCCTATTAGAAAAATTGAATGGACCAAGCAAATAAAGTGTTAGACCAAACTCCAAAATAAAGCAGCTGCCTTTAATACATCCTTCTAAATCCTTTAATACATCCTTCTTTTTTTCCTGATTTCTTTTCTTTAATATTGTTTTACTTTTCTGATATTATCCAGTGTTTTCTGCTAAGACTTAAATCTGCTGACAAAGTCTTTCACAACTGTGTAGTTTTTTGCTTAAGGGAGACATTTTTGTACAATTCTATTATAACTATAGATTGTATTTTTATTGATATTGTCATTTCTTATCAGATTTGTAGTTTAGTCTGAATTGTAAGTTAGGTACATCATTCCTTTCAAATCAACAAAGTCACATGCAAAGCCTGTATTGTTTTGAAAGTCTTTACTTGTATCTTGTGTTTAAATTATGCTGAGGCAACAATGTTTTGCTAATTATTAATACTGCATATGCTTTTCAAAGGGCAACTATATCGATTGTTATATATGCTTTTCAAAAGCCAACCAATAGAACAATATTTGACTTGAAATGTATGAATAACTGACACGTTGATATTCTATTCATCACTGGATTTCGGATTGTATGCAGACACAAGACGGAATGCTAAATCCAGCCTCTGTCCTTAATTTGCCTCCGATTTATCCTGTTTTATGGCGAGATAAAAAAGTTTGTATGAATTGTAGGGCATATTTATGCATAAGGATGTGGTCAGATCTGTGAATAGTAGCAGTAGGGGAGTAGGTAGTCACTCACGCACTGTTTCCTATCATCTGTGGTTGGTTGCTTTTTTCACTTTTTAGTGTTCTTATGACACTGGACGGTTTGTTGTAAATACTTTCTGGCCGTGGTTAGTGTAAATAGTCATATTGCTCACATTCTTTTCTTTATTTTCCTCCTTTTTTCTTGGATTTTCTGTTTTGATTGTCCCAACTACTCTCAAATCCCACACTCAGAAATGGTTTCCTTGAAACTCTTAAACATTTAGCAATTTGCATAAGCAATCAGGTATGTGCAACGCCAATCCAAATTTCCACTTATTTCTTCTTCACCAAATGTGCAGTCTGTAATTCAGTTAATTTGGGGGTGGGTGAGGGGGATGTGGGGCTTTTTGAGTAGCTAATATTTATCATCATGTTATT
The DNA here is from genome assembly GCA_030347435.1 of Clarias fuscus. Classification (NCBI taxonomy): domain Eukaryota; kingdom Metazoa; phylum Chordata; class Actinopteri; order Siluriformes; family Clariidae; genus Clarias; species Clarias fuscus. Next base: position 9,894,977 of record CM059221.1, read on the forward strand.
TTTAACACACTTTTCCTACATTTATAGCAAAGATAGCAACAAGGTTCCTCAACATGCTGTTGTCTTCTCATATGGAAGTGATTTTTTTTTTAACCCTCATTTTCTCTCGCTTGCAGCACATTGTACAGTTCTATTATTCCGTGACCTGTCCCATATAAAGACTTTGCAATGGGAGATGTATACCTTAACTGTGGAGATGTTATCTTTTTTTAAGTGCAATAAACAACATTTTTAAAATTTGGATTTTGAAGCATATTTGTACTTTTCTGTGAATTTGTATGGTAAAAGCAAAATGTGCAAAAAAAAAAAAAACTTTTTGTACAATGATACAAGTCTGATTAAAACTGCCAAAGTAATTTAATTCATTTCAAATCTTCAGTAACGTGGAAACAGTTGCTGTGGAAACTGAGTCTATCTAAGGAATATTAAAAACAAGACGGGGGACTTCAGCCTTGTATGAGGTGCCACAGAATTGCAGCACAATACACACATATATTACAGAAATGTGGAATCAGCTGGAACCAAGTAGCTGAAGCAGAAGAATTGAATGATGGAAGGAAGGATGGAATAAGTGAATGAATGTATGATTGCAATTCCACCTTACTACTCCATGACTCATGGTTTGCTCCTGACCTCCGGTTATTGTTTTTATATTATGTGTTCTCCATGTCTACATGGGTTTCCTCAGGGGTCCATGTTTTTGCCTACTAAACAAATATTTAAAGATGCACTTAAACTATTAAATCAGCATTGAACATGGTTTTCAATGCTTATTATTAAGTGTGTGTGCGTATGTACGCACGTACACACTGCTTGGCCAAAAAAGTCATACACTAGCTATTGGCAATGATGATGATGCACAATATGGTGTCCAATTCAGTTGACTCAAAAATTGCAGCTTTTGTGGGATGTTCCTGGTCTGCAGTGGTTAGGACATACCAAAAGTAATCCAAGCAAGGAAACCGGTAAACTGACGAGAGGGTAATGTGTGGCTAAGCCAACACTATTGAATAGTTGAAATGTTTTGCCTATACCTGACCAGCTTTACCAGGTAGCAATGTTGGCTTGCACCTCCAGGGTCCTGATTCAATTCCCGGCTGGGGTCTGTGTATATGGAGTTTGCATGTTCTCCCCGTGCTTGGTGAGTTTTCTCCCACAGTCAAAAGACATGCAGATTAGGCTAATTGGCATTCCTAAATTGCCAAATTGTGAGTGTGAATGCTGACCGGAGGGCCCACCATGGTCGTAAAATGGGAATAAATACAATGGTAATCACCATTGGCCTCCATGGTCCCTAGTTGGACTACAGAGCTTCCTAGATAGATGGATGTATGGAGTGTGGATAGGAACTGCAGCAAAAGCTGAAGAAAGAAAACTGTGCAAAAACAGGTTTGCCACTAGAGGCCGCCAAATCGTAAAAAAGGTTTATTTAGTCATTTGTTTTTGATGGAAAGTAGAGGAAACTTTTTCAAACGCTAAACAAACTTCGAAATTCATTAGACATAAATCATATTCCATAGATTTGTGAAATATTTGATTATATAATAATAATAATGAATAACCACAGGCTCACACGTGTTCATTGGTGTCTAATTATTCAATAGAAATCCAATAATGCATGTATTTCCCATAATGCAAATTTGGTTTAAATTCCGGCTAATTCTGTGTAGCATAGATACTATAATATCCACTAATAAGAAACTCGGGATATTTCTACACGACTTACTGAGTGTTTACCACCAGCTTGTTGACGGTAAATGAACACTATAGCCTGCAGCCAGAATGTGTGTGTACGTGAGTTTGAGAGAGTGAGTGTGTGTCTGTGTGTGAGAGAGAGAGAGAGTATAGGGGCCGCCTTTCAGCTCAGAAGCCGGAAGAGTTTGGCAATGTTGTAGAGAATTTGTGAGAAGTGAAGGTAAAACCGGAGCAGTGAGTGTGTTAAATCTGAGAGAGAAAGCGACAGCTGGTCAGGAGGGTTTCTGCAGTGGATGCGGGTCTCACACTGAACTCAGGTAAGAGTCTCAACTGAACTTCCTCCACTCTTTCAGGTGGCGATGCTGTGTTAACCTACAGTAGCTGTTTAGACTTCATGACATTTTTTGTTTTGTTTTATATATATATGTTTTTAAAAAGCGAATTATTACTGTCGTTTGTTTCTGCGAAAGAAAGCTACATGTACTTCCTTGAACATGTAGACGTCTAGACGCAGACTGTACTTCTTAAACTTTCTACTCAAAGTCGTGCGGTTTTACTGAGAGGTTTGAGTGAAGCTGGGTATATTGTGTTCCTTCCTGTTATTGCTTTTTTAGTCACAGATGCTGGAGTATGTATACAAACACACACTTTATTTTGCCTTCCTATCCTTGTAAACACTTTCTGTTGGCATGATTTCTAATGCAGCTACTAATGTAACCCAAACCTGATCTCAATAACCGAATGGAAACAGTTGTTTAATTTAATTTAATTTAATTTGTTTATTATTTTGAGGTTGTTCTTATTATTTTAAGTCTGACAGTCACCTGTCTGACAGTTCGACCTGTACAGAGACTTACATAGTACATACGTTCACACACACATTGCAAAAGCAAGGTATTAGTTGTACTTTTCGCTTTACCTCATGGCACCTTTTCCAACCGGCAACTTAATTTTGCAGGTTGTTAGTCACATACTGCCTTAGTCACATAGTTAGAGGATAAACTGTTAACCACTTGATGCAGTTAAGTTCGCAGTTTCCTTGCTTTGCAAAAAAATGTGAGGAACCTTTCAAAGAAGGGCTTCAGAACTTCTGCATGTCGGCTTCTGTGGTGTTTAGGGTGTTGCATGAAGCTTGTTTTTTTTTTAGAGGTTATATTATATTATGATGTTATACATTTTAATAGTTATTCGTAAGAGTTTTGTAAATTTTTTGTCACTCCCAGCACAAAGCAATCACGTATCAAGCACATGACTGAAGTTCATCTGACACATTCTTAGTTGTTTATGTCTATAAGAAACCATGCAACAGTCATGCAACGGTTGCTAAGCAGCTTGTTACTGAACGGACCTGCCACTTGCTGTGTCTTCTGGAAAACCAATATTTAATTCAGAAATGTTGTAATTCTTGTTTCTTGTTGTGTAAAAAAAAAAAAAAAAACAGTAATAGTTTTATGTAGTCTTCAAGGCCACTTACGACCAAACACAATTACAGACTTCATAAACCAAGACAGTGGCAATAAAAAGTATGTTTACATGGTTTTCTGCATTAATTTGTCATAAAATGTCAAGGGTAGTGACAAATGTAATCTGATCTTTCATACTTTAATTGAACACACTCATTCAACATTCAAAATGGTAGTGGAAAAAGTAAGTGAACTCTTAGAATTAATAACTGGTTGACCCCTCTGTAGGATTACAAATTTATAAAATGTTAAATCTAGGTTCCAACAAAATAGTATATAAACTGAAAAGTTATGTACATTGGGTTTTACATTTTGAGGTAAAGATTATGACATTCTAAGGACATCAAGTCTGGTAACCCAGGTGTCGGAGACATTAACCTTTTGTCTTCATGTACTTCTTGACCACTGGGTAGGGTCCCAAGGTAAATGTGAATGCCACTCTCAAGGCCAGGCTTTGCCTCTGTCTCTATGATAATGTGAAGGTTTGGGCGATACTGTCAGGCTGATTAGATTAGCACCTATGCATTTGAAAGGCAGTGTTATGCTAATGAGATCAGGGCTGGGGAACTTCTGGCACCAGGCTGATTCCTGTACTACACTATGCTTTGTTTAGATTGTCTCCACCTCTTTGTATCCCTCCCCCTTGTAAAGTATAAACTCTCCAGAACGGAGTCATAATTTTTAGACTTGGATGACTGCAGCGACACGCGGCGAGTTTCTCAATAAAGAGTAACTTCTGCTGGAAAGATATCCCAACGTCTCCTGGTCTCTGATTCAACAAAGGGGGAAAAGTTCACAACACCTCCTTGGCAGCAATAACCTTAACCAGGTGCTTCTTGTAGCTGGGGATCAGACCTAAACAACATTAAGGTGGAATTTTGGCCCGGAACTGCTTTAGATCTGTTGTATTCTTTGAATGTCTCATGTGTATGGCGCTCTCTTCAAGTCACTCCATAGCATCTGTATTGGGTTGAGGTCTGGGCTCTGACTTGTCCACTCCAAAAGACATTTCTGTTGTGGACTTGCACAAGTGTGGACAATGGGTCATTGTCCTATTGCATCACCCAACTTCCATAGAGTTACAACTAACGTACAAACATTGTCACATTAAACTTAAGAATAAAAATTGGATACACTCAATAACTGCATGCTGGCCCAAAGGCCCAAATCATGACATTTCCTCCATCATACTGTACTTTAGGGTTGGGATGATGTTTTCATGATGATAAGTAGTGTCTATCTTTCCAAATGCTCTTTCCAAATAGTTCAATCTTAGTTTCATCAGTCTACCAAGAATTTTGCCAATACCTCTGTGAAAAATGTGCTCTTTCGCAGTCTTCAGGCATGCATAGCTTTTAGAAAGCAGAGGCTTCCTTTATGGTGTCCTGTCATGGACACCCTACTTGTTAAATTTTTTGTGTACCTTTAGACTTATGAACACAGAACACAGTTAGCCATTTCTAATGATGCCTTTAATCTTTGCCTATTACTCAGGGTTGTTTCTTTCCCTCATTGATGAGTCTTCATCAAGCTCTTGGGTCATTTTGACTGGGTGCCCACTTTTTGGTAGAGTAGCCACATTCCCAAAGTGTCTCCATTTGCCTAACTGTAGAACTGGTGTATGTCTAAAGTCTTTGAAATTACTATGTAACACTCTTCGACTTTATGTAAATCAACAATTTTTGACCGTTGATCCTCTAAAAGCTCTTTTTGGCGAAGCATGGCGAGGTATTCTACTTGTTCGGAGCAAACTCATAAAGTTTGAGTGGTTTTTATCAGTCAAAGTACTTCTAGTCTACATCTCCAAACGCAACAAAACTCCAGGTCACATACTTTTTCACTACCACTATGAGTTTTTTATGGTTGTTCTGATCAGATTGTTGTTTTGTGGTTGAAAGATCAGAATACTTTGGTTTTATTATTTTAGACACATTATATTTGTCAATACTCTTGACTTGATGAGGATAAGATCACATTTTATGGCAAATTAATGGAGAAAACAATGAAATTCCAAAAGGTTCACATAGTGTTTATTGCCACTGTATATAGAAGGACAAGGTAAGCTATACAGTATGTAAGGGGAGAACTGCAGAGATCTTTTAAGGTCGTGTAGAAGGGATGTATCAGCATGAGAAAACCATCTAACCCAGCGGGAATGTCCAAAAATAATCTGCTTATAGTAATATATATTATTGCACAAGAGTTTGGATAAAATTGCTCTAATTTCACAGCTGTTGAATCCACACTTGCATCTGAAATCCTGTTGGGTTTAAGTATTATAGTCTGTTCATGCTGCTGAAATGAACATGATCGATAATGATCACTCGCATGAGTGCACACTAACGGAATCGCCACTGTAAAGTTAAAATAAAACAAATTAACCTGCACTTTATTTTTGAAAGGAATTGCGTCAGAGCAGTGTTTCCATTAGAGAGAGAGAGAGAGAGAGAGAGAGAGTGTGTGTGTGTGTGTGTGTGTGTGAAGACGAGAGGAGGAGGGATGTTTGTGTAAAGGGGCACAGTGTCCAATGACTCGCGCACACACACAAAGTGCATGCTGACAGCCTGACACACACAGAGAGAGAAAAAATAGATCTTTAACCTCTCTAATGAGACTTGCTTTTGCTTTACACACGTGCACGGATGTTGATTATACCAGTGAAAGATGAGCAGGGGAGATGATTACCCACAATTCCACAGCATGCGCATGAGAGGTTGTGATCACGTGACACTCGGCGTCAAAACAAAAAGCGCATGCGTGATACATGATACTCGGTATTTGTAAACCAAGACTTCCTCATTTTCCAATCAAAATTTATTAAAAACATTTTTGCTCGTCTTGCAGAACGCTTGCAAACCGCGTTACTCGCAAGCCAAGGTTCCACTGTAATGTAGATGTTTAACCAACCTAAGCATTATACAGTTCATGGGAAATCTGGTTCCTTTAGCTTTCTACTGTATGTGAGTGCCATCAAGAGTTTGAGTGAAATGCAGGAAAATGTTAAACATTACTTCAGTTTTGAAAGAGGAATTCATTCATTTTGAGACAGTGCTGAGATCAGCTGTCCAAAATTAATAGCAATAGATGTTGCATTAGCGATGGCACACGAAGAATGCAATTTGAATACAGAAACAAGATGTTTCATGCTGACTCATGAAGTTGCTGTGGCTTAACAGGTATTTTAATCATTAGACTTGGTTTATTTAATAAGTTGTTGGCATGTTTAAAGATAAGATAACACTGTTGTTGAATGATTTTTGTAACCGCTGGAAATGACACATGAATTCTGGCAGATGACGGAGCTTGTGTGTGTCACTGTCACGCGTCTGAGTTCATAATCAAAGCAGGTGCAGCAAGCAGGGAACGTAATATTTACTTCAGACTGCATTCAGTAGAAGATTTCAGTGATGCTGTTCCTCAGGCATTTGTTTCGGAATAGATATTTTATAAATAGATATTTTATTGCGTGCATAGATGATTAACCAAATGTTTTGGCACTAACATTTTGCCCATGGTGGCTAGGTTGTTGTTTTAAAAACTTACAATAAAATGTGTTATGTGACTAATTGGAAGGGAAAGCAATGGGCAAACGAGACACTCCCTGCACTGTTGAATCATCGGTCTGTACTGAGCTGTAAATGATGCCCCAGAGTACACGGCTGAACACAATAGAGAAGCAGAGCAGCAAGAGGGCTTTATAGGATGGTTTTCATTCTAAGACGTTAAGAATAGGAATAGTGGCTGGGTATATTTAGGCATGTCTCCCACCATTTAATGTTTTAGAACAGACTAATATTAAATGTCATAACACTGGAATAGTACGTTATCTGCTTAAGGAAACTGGTTTAATAACATAAATTATAGTCATTGGAAATGTTGTTTAATAATAGGGACGGGAATACAGCCGATACAATATTATCACAATTCCTAGATGCTGAGAGAGAGAGAGAGAGAGAGAGAGAGATCCTAACCGCGCAAATCATTCGATCCTACCATATTCAACCACACAATTAAATGATGGAGATAAAGTAAGGCTTTAAAGTTAATATTCACATCAAATATCAAAATTGGGGGTGCAACCTTTATGATTGTGTCATGGTTGTTAATGCCTTGTGGGTTGGGATTTCAAAAACTCATAATTGTCCTGGACACAGCAAGCTTTAGAGTTTACAAAGAATGGTGCCATAACCACTCCTTATTTCCTATAAGCAGAAAGGCCTTTTGGAAATCAGAGATGAACCAAATTTTACTTAAACAAATCTCAAAATAAAACATGTTGTAGGTTACTGGACAGTAAAACCTAATTGATTTTTTTCCGGATAAAATGAAAATGAGTTAACAGCTATCATCCAGGGAGGGTGACCTGTTTCCTAAAAAAAAAAAAAAGTGATGCCAGCATCTTTTCAAACTGCCCACTTGGGAGGGCATGTGCGATCATCACAGAATATAGCTCACATAAGGTTTCAAAAAGATGAGTATTAGGCCACAATGGGCACAGACACACCAAACCATGGACAGTTCAAGATCAAAAATATGATTTCCAATCTTCAGTCTTCTTATTTTAAAACCAGATTATCCTGTTTTGAAAACCATGTAAAGCATGTGCAGATAACTTTTTGTTCCATTGTTTATACAGTCTGTTATGATTCTACCATCGCTATCAAACTTCATGTCTATCACAAGTGAATGTGTGTGATGTTGACTGATGCACATCAGTTAAATTCTAATCAGAGCTTTGTTAATATCTATTTTAGATTATTTATATGTACAGTATTTATGATATTTACACTGTAAGAAACAATGTGTTTTTTTCGTGTAGTGTAATCATCACATGCTCAGCGTGCACACTTGTAAATCTTCTGTATTAAACACCAGATTCTGGTTTGCATAACATTTTACTGCAGTTAAATTGGCATAAAATGGCCATTCAAGTTAAACCAGGTCTTGTGATTGTGCAGTTATGAGAGTGATAATAAAGATGATCTTTATTTCTCTATGTAATTCCCTGCTACACTAATGCACTTAGTTTTCTCAGCATTCGGGGGCCATGATCAGACTGCCTGCTTCACGTCTGAAACGTTGGTCTCCCAAGAACTCCCTTAATGGTCTAAACACGTGGAAATGGCTTAGAGAGAGGTCAGGACAGTTTGGGGATGTGGCGATAACTCTTAGCTGAGTTCCTGTAATGTGCAAGTGGTGCTTTTGAATGACTGTGTGTGCAGTTCCCACAGGCAAGTACTGTAAGTCTCTTCCACAATAGCTATTCATCGATTTTCAAGGAACGACTGCAGTGGGCTCTCAGCTACATTGGCCAGGATTATCATTCATGAATGTATGGCCTTCTTTAAAACATTTGCATCATTCAAATGTTTGACTGCGGCTAAGAGTCTCGTCACTGTACTATGCTGAAGTCTTCTGTAAATGTCTGTCAGTTTTACAGCATGTCAGGCAAAAATTTAATCAAGTCCTGCTTTGACGTGAATACCCTTTGACAGAACTTTTCTTTTTCTTTCTGTTTCCTTTGTGTTTGCTTACGTGCTTGATGTCATGATTGCTTTCGTACTTGCTTGCTTACATTTACATTTATGGCATTTGGCAGATGGCCATATCCAAATCAACATACAGAGCTTGCCTTATAGTCTCTATCAATAAATGCATCCTAATACTGATTCCCCCGAAGCCCAGACATGCACCCCTTTCAATAAGTCCGACAATAGATGGTTGTGTTCGATTTTAAATGAGCACTCTGTTCTTTTTGCTGCAAAAGTCATGATGGCGCTCTTTCACAGATCATTTTCAAATCTGTGCTGCAGGTAGTGATGTTAATGGATTGGCGTGCAAATGATTACAACGTACGTAGATAGGACATTGTTGAATATAATGGGCCTGTCAATAAGGATAGTTGAGGAAGTGACACTTTATAATCTATAAGTTGTGTTTCCGGTTTTCCTCCCTACTGTATGTACAGTATATGTGTGCGTGTGTATGTGCATGTGTGCGTAAACCATCCAGAGTATGTTTAATATTTTAAATTGTCCAAAGTCCCTACAATTAGCTTTGATGACAGCTTGGCACACTCATGACATTATCTCATCAGGTTCACAGGTTGTTTTCAATTGTTGTGCCTTCTAAAGAGGTTTTTTGGTGACATTTCTTGCCTTCTTAATGTGCTGTAGACCATGAGTTATCTTGGTTGCTACAACGTTAATAGCCCCATTAGTGCTACTATACTGTACAAATACATATTATTATGGCAAGAAACATCAGTTAAGTAAAGAGTAAAGACTAGTCATCATTACTTTAAAAGAAAATCACAAGAACTTTGAACATATCCACAAAGGCAGTCACCAAAACCATCAAACGCTATTATGAAACTGGCTTTCATGAGGACCGTCCCTCAAGGAAAGCTGCAGAGGATATGTTTATTAGAATTAGCACCTAAGAATCTGCCGATTTATAGCACGTCAGATTAGAGGCCACATAAACGCTTCTCAGAGTTTAAGCAGCAGATATATTTCAACATCCACTCTTTAGACTCCATGAGTCAAGCCTTCATGGTCGAATTGCTGCAAATAAATAATTACATCAATAAAACAACAAGCAGAAGAGACCTGCTTGGGCCAAGAACCATAAAGACTAATGTACGACTTTTGGAAAAGTGTCCTTTGGTCTGATGAGTCCAAATGTGAGATTTTTGGTTCTAACCACCAAGTCTTTGTTAGACATGGAGAGGATGAATGTGTGTGTAAATGCGTATAGTATAAAAGTAATAGGGATTAGAATCACCAGTCACACATACCTAAATGCTGATTCAAACAATACAATTTGATTAATTAAATGTATCCCATTCCTCATATCACTAGTTTTCTCAATTAAAAAACAAGGGCAGCATTTAAGCAATACTAACTAACTTCAAATACAAGAGTTTATTATTTAACTGAGCAACATGTATCTCTATCCTTATTTATTATTTATTAACAAACTTGGCAAATAATTCACTCGAATGTGCTGCCTATAGGATCATAATAAAACGGCAACGGCAAACGCAACTTGACTGAGAGCAGACGTGTGCGTGCGGCTTCGAACACAGGCACGCAGGGGCTTCTAACAGGGTCTCATGGAGTTTTTAGACTGCTGCAAGTGTATGTAATGAGTCGGTGTGAGTCTAATTAGATCATAGATTTTGGAGAAAAAGGCTGCCACACGGGATAAAAATGTGTAAGTAGTTAAGTGTGCGCTACCTATTTTGGAGTTAAAGGCTTGTGGCTTATGATGATGTAATGCCTTAGAAAATGCATGTCTGTGGCGCTTCTGTACTTTTGAACTTCTCCTCTGGAGGTAAGTTTTAGTCTTGCTTTTTTGGGAAATACAGAGACGTACGTCTGTGCACGTACGTTTGTGTCTTAGGCACAAAAAACTGCTGTAGAGCAAGGTTGTCTTCACAAAAAGATTCCTACATTCAAAAAGTTAATCCAAACAGCAGAAAACTGATATTATGACTAATTAATGAAAGTCAATAATCGGTGTGATGACCCTTTGCTTTAAATAATCTCAGGTTAAATTTTGTGTTGTTTGTATAATGAAATTAGCTGCTTAGTTTTACTGAACATTTTGCACAACCAGTCACGGTCCTTCTGGTGACTTTGTCGCACCGGATTCTATTTTTCATGCATCCAAAATTGTGTTGTTTGTTTGAAAAGTCTTTTACGTAATATGCAGACTACAGATATTTTACAGTAAGGATGTTTTATTTATTTATTGGAAGGTTTGGAAATCAGATATTTTTTGTTGTGCTTTACTGACTTAAAGTCATAAACATGTACGACAAAGAAAAAAAAACAGGACTTTATAAGTGGGTGTGTGTGTGTCTTGGCTAAGATATCTTGGTTATTGTGGATAAGGAAGCTTAGGCAAACTCTATATCAAAAGCAGTCAGACTAACAGATTCTACAAGCTTGCTGGTAAAGTGTAATTTCTTCAGTGAATGGCACAGCTTGATCCAACTTTTTGATAGCTAGATGCTCTAGTGAAACAGACAGAAGGCAAATTAATTAAATGAATTAATCCAGTTAGTCTTCATATACTTGGCAGTGCTGGCTCAGGCAGCTGAGGCTCTCGGTTGTGAACAGGACCGGACTGCCATTGTTGGGCCCTTAACTCTATGCCCCTTATTATAGTCACCGACTGAGATACAGATGCCTGAAGGAAATGGCAGGATTACAACAGGAAGGGTATCCAAGAGACGAAATGTGCCAAATCATTACATATCAATGATTCGATATGGCGAACCCTGAGGAAGAGGAAATAGCCCCAAAAAAGTATTTATATACTGCCTTACAAAACGAATGGTTATGTCTATAACCTCTGTTCCCTGAAGGAAAGGAACGAGGTACAACACATATTGTATGGGATATCACGCCCTCTCGTGTACTGGCTGAAGCCACCTTTATTCACGCCTTAAAGTCAGTCAAACCTGTGGTGACGTAGGTGTAGCCCCGCCTACCCTTATAAATCCTTGTCACCACGGTTGACTCTCAGTTCGACAGCCGCTCTTCGCCAAGCGTAACTGAAGCGGGGCCGCACTGTGTTGTACCTCATTCCTTTCCTTCAGGGAACAGAGGTTATAGACATAACCATTCGTTCCCTTTCAGTCAATTCACTCGGTACACCACATATTGTATGGGACATATATTCACGCCCTGCTGAGCTTCTACCAAAGTTACCCAGAAACCTGATAGCTACTCTACTGCACCCTGGACCCCGCAGAGAGGACACAATGGGCCACCGAGGGGGCCGTTATGTCCAGACGGTAGAACCGGATAAACGTGTGCGGTGAGGACCAACTGGCTGCCGCGCAGATGTCACCCACGGATAACCCTTTGAACAGCGCCCATGATGTTGCCATAGCTCTTGTTGAATGTGCTTTCACACCCTGAGGCAATCACACACGCGCATATTCATTGTACAGTTCATGTAGATGCGTAGTGCCCGTACCGGGCACAAATTATGCAACCTTCCCTGCTCCTCAGAAGCAAAAGGAGGGGGGCAGAAGCTATACAGGTCAAAGACCATAGAGATATAATCAGTGGAGACCACTTTAGGTACATAGGCCGCGTTCGGCCGTAGTGTAACCTTTAAACCATTAGCAGCAAACTGTGTACAAGCCGGATGCACAGACAAAGCTTGGAGATCACCCACTCGTTTAGCAGACGCTAAAGCCAGAAGGAGTGCCGTCTTATATGACAGAATTTTCATATCTATAGACTCCACCGGCTCAAAAGGAGGACCACAGAGGGCCTCAAGCACTATTAATAAGTCCCAAGATGGGACGCTCGACCTCACCGTGGGTCGCAGGCGTCGTACTCCTCTTAAAAACCGCACTGCTAGTGGATGAGCCCCTGGTGACACTCCATCAAAGCCAACATGACAGGCTGATATAGCTGCCAGGTAAACTTTAATAGTAGAGAAGGAAAGGCCTTTTTCTAACAGCTCTTGTAGGAAAGACAAAACCTCCACCATAGAGCACTGATACGGAAGAACATTACGTTCCTGACACCATTGCTCAAACGCCCGCCACTTGTAAGCATATACACCTCTAGTGGACGAGGCCCGAGCACTCTGAATTGTCTCAATTTCATTTGGAGGAAGCCCTTTAGCTCTCAAATTGGACCTTTCAACAGGTAAGCATGCAAGTTCCACAGCTCGGGACGTGGATGAACCACTCCCCCCCCCTGCCTGAGACAGAAGGTCCCTGCGGAGAGGAAGTTTCCAAGGTTCTGCAGCTAGCAGGCTGACTATCTCTGCATACCATGACTTCGCCGGCCAATGGGGGGCCACCAGGATTAGGGACAGGCCTTGCTGGCGCACCCTCTCTGTGACAGGCAGAATCAGTTCTACTGGAGGGAAAGCATACAATAGAGCTGGGGGCCATGAGTGTGCCAGTGCATCGATTCCCAGTGGCGGACTGTGGTCTGTTATGGAGAAGAACAGTGGGCAGTGCGCATTCTCTTTGGATGCAAACAGATCCACTACCGCCCTGCCGAAGCGCTCCCAGATCTGAGCTACCACGCATGGGTGTAACCTCCATTCCCTCACAAGCGGGCCTCCTCTGGAGAGAAGGTCCGCCCCCAATTTTATGTGTCCTGGAATGTGAGTGGCCCTGAGTGACAGGAGGTGCACACTGGACCATAGTAATAGAGAATGAGATCGTTTCAGCAGGGGAAGAGAACGAATGCCCCCTTGTCTGTTTATGTACGAGACCACTGTCGTGTTGTCTGTCCTGATCAGAACATGATGTCCCGTCAGAGTCAGCCGAAAATGTTTCAGGGCTGAAAACACCGCCAACAGCTCCAAATAGTTGATGTGAAGCCTGCGTTGTTCCTGTGACCACGCCCCCCTCACGGCGGAGCCGTCACACAGAGCGCCCCAGCCGCTCAGAGAAGCATCTGTTGACACTACTTTGCGAAACGACACCCTGCCTATTGGAGAGCCCTGGCGTAACAGCCTTGGTTCCATCCAGGGCATCAGAGCTGACATGCATGACGGAGTCACTGTCAGTTTCCTGTTGAGGTGTTGCGCCACACATAGGCGGTGAGAGCGCACCCAGCGCTGAAATGCCCGCATGTTCAGCAGCCCGAGCGGCACCACCGCGATCATAGACGCCAACATTCCCAATAACTGTAAAAACACTCTGAAATGAAGTTTGTGTTGCAACTGAAACTGAGCAAGGCAGCGCTGAAACGCGGCCATTCTGTGCTCTGACAGATGTGCTCGGCTGGTAACGGAGCATATCTCGAGACCCAGGAATGAAAACTGTTGGCTCGGAGTCAGTGAACTTTTCTGCATGTTTACTGAGAAACCTAGAGTCCGAATGTGAGACAGTACTAACGCTGTCTGTTTCCCTGCCTGATCGCTTGAGCTCGCTATTAGCGCCCAGTCGTCTAAATTGGCCAGTATGCGCATGCCTCTCTCCCGAAGAGGAGCCAGCGCTGCCTCGACGCACTTCGTGAATGTTCGGGGAGCTAGCGACAGGCCGAACGGCAACACTAGGTACTCGTAGGCCACGCCTTCGAAAGCGAACCTCAGAAATTTTCTGTGTCGCGGAAAGATTGCTATATGGAAATAAGCATCCGTGAGATCGATCGTCGTGAACCTATCCCCCGGGCCTATTGCACTTAGCAATTGCCTCAGTGTAAGCATTTTGAACTTGTACGTTCTCAAAAACGCGTTCAATGTTCTCAGGTTCAACACCGGACGTAGTCCTCCCCCTCTCTTCGGAATGACAAAATAACGGCTGTACCAACCTGAGTTTGCTTCCGAAGGGGAAACCACTTGAATCGCCCCTTTGCTCAGAAGAGAATTTATCTCCCGCCGAAGCACTGCTGCGGCGCTGTCCGACACCACGGTGTTGATTATGGACACGAAGCGAGGCGGCTTTGTGCGAAATTGCAGTCGGTATCCCATAGCGACTGTGTTTTGCACCCATGTCGAGACTGCGAATGCGCGCCACTCGAGAAAACGGGAAGCCAGCCGGCTCACATTGAGCACCCCCGACTCTGGCGTTACGCCGGAGTGCAGCCTCATAGATGGCAGTGGGTGTTTTTGTTTTGCAAGCTTGTAAACAATGACACTCTTTATTGGTTTTAATGATTGTATATTCACACAGTTTACAACAGGCCTCATCTTTAACCTGCAAACATTTTTGGCACTTATTGTAAGCCCCTGAGAATTTTCCAACACACCCCAACTGGGGTTTATAACATAAGAACTTAGAACACTCGTGTGTGCGGGGGGGTGTGCTTGGGAGACTGTGTTAGGGAAATGCAACACCGTTTGGGACTGATTCCCTGAACATAATCTAGCGGCCTCTTGGGCGGCTTTGAGAGAGGAGAAACGGCGTCTCCCTGCTGCCAAAGCTTCTCTCCCTTTAACGTCTGAGCTAGGAGGAGTGTGGATTCTTCCTCCTGGCTGCTGAATCCTTCCGGAGGCTCGGTGGGGGGCCCCTGTTCCAGGCTGACTGACGCGGATTTTGACCGGGAAGTCGGTGTTTCATCGGGCGAGAGCTCGCGCTCGCCGATGGTGGCAGCCGCTTAGGAGGGGGCTGTGGGGTGGTTACGTTTCGCGCCTGTTTGGGCTTCGCTTCTCGTCGCGGGATGATGTCTCGCAACGCCTCCGCCTGCTTTTTCTTGACATCAAACCTTGTTTGAATAGCATCAAGCGACTGTCCAAATAAGCCCTCAGCAGACAGCGGTTCATCTAAGTAGATGGCCCTGTCTCTATCTGGGATATCTGAGAGCGTGAGCCACAGATGCCTCTGCGCCACCACGGCGCTAGCCATGCCTTTGCCGAGGGAGAGAGCCGCGCGTCGAGACATGCGCAAAATGTAATCTGTCGCGGTTCTGACCTCGTTCAGCAGCTCACATACCGGGCTGTCCTGCGGTACCAGTGAACCGAGTTCTGCTAGATGCATCGCCTGATACGTCTGGAGCAGCGTGACAGAATTCAGCGCCCTGGCGGTGCTCGCTTGAGCGCGGTATATTTTCTCCAGTTGTGCGGAAGAGAATCTGCAGTGTTTGGACGGAAGGACAGTTGGACCAGACATCCCATGGTTATGCGAAGGTGCCAAGTAAGCAGCTAGGGACGGCTCCATCGGCAGTGGTCCCACTAGCCCTGCTTTCTCCGCTCCGTCCAACTCTAAATACTGCCCATAGCCTGGTACTGCTACTCGGGTCGACAGTGGCTTGTTCCATGATGCCGTTAGCTCACCGACAAAGTCGGGAAACATTGACATTGCTCGTCGGTAGAGAGCGAAAAATGAATTGTCGTCTCGAGCCGCTAGGGTTGTAGCCCCAGAGCTCTGAGTCGACGGTACCATTTCTTGTTCGTCTTCTGAGAGGCCGTGCGTTTCCAGACCGATGTCGAGCACGTCATCCTGTGTGGAAAGCAGGCCCCTCACAGCCCGGCTGCTCACCGGCGCTGTAAGAAAGTTCACGGTCCTCTGACCCCTCGAAATACTCCATTTGCTCTGCCCAGCTAAGTGCGGGGACTTCTGCTGCAAATTCTTCTTCAGCAGACACAGGCGAAACTGGAACTGCTAATTCGGAGAGGAGGGGGTCTTGTTGAGCGACTGTATTTTTCCCTAGTGTTTTTTCCACAAACGTGACCCGTCTTTCTAGCGTAGAACGCCGGAGCTGGCGACAGAGCGCACACGACTCGTGCTCGGCTAGCGCTCTCCTAGCGTGGAGAATACCCAAGCAGACGGGGCACGCTTCATGCTGGTCCTTCTCATGCAAGGAGAAGCCACATCCCTGAGGACAGGGGCGAATAACGGACTTCTTCCTTGCTACAGTAGCTTCCATGCTCCCAATAGTTAGTACCGTTAGCACCGCTAAACAGTAGCCAACCAGGCTGAGATGTAGCTACCACTCACTGACACTGGACTTAGAATCAGCGCTCCGCGGGTAGACGACTCACCAATTGAGGATGTTGTCGCTAGCACCAACAAGAACAGTTGAGCTGATTTCAAGTCTAGTGTTGTAATGAAACGCACGTAGAGTTGCTAACAGCAGCTAGAAAACTCTACCAAGCAAGGTGTTCACAGCGAGGTGAATAGCGTAAGAACTGAGAGTCAACCGTGGTGACAAGGATTTATAAGGGTAGGCGGGGCTACACCTACGTCACCACAGGTTTGACTGCCTTTAAGGCGTGAATAAAGGTGGCTTCAGCCAGGACACGAGAGGGCGTGATATCCCATACAATATGTGTTGTACCGAGTGAATTGACTGAAAGGGAACATCCATGATGAACCTGAATAAAATATTTGAATGCAGTTTGCAAAACAAATTGAAATGTTATATGTTTACTCATAATTGAGGTGCAAAAGAGAAATATATTTCAGAGAGGTTGTAGTTTTGAGAATGTTATATATTATGGAAAATACAGATCATATACCTAGACCATCACCGTGTACCAAAACATTGTACAACTTTGAATGAGGGTCATGTTATTTCCTGTTGATCTAAACACTCATTTTAATTCCACATCACCCTTTTCTGTCTTCAGACTGTCTGTCCCACCCCCCACTCCCACACCCAGTTAAAATGTAAATAATAAGTCATAACATCTGCTTACTAAAAATGGAAACGTACTGTAGCACTCGGGGCAATGTATCATCACGGTTTATGGTTGCTTATCTCTGTGTGTTTCCTTGTATATGTTTATGCTCCCTTGTTTCCTTTTTTGGATCCGTACAATCCGTATCGAATTAATAATAAATAAATAATAAAAATAAAAAAACGAGCACTGTAGTTAAAATATTTATCCTGAACAGATGCACATCTAACCCGAGGCCATTGAGCATGTTCAGTACTGTATATGCACACAGCTGTTTCGAACATGTTGCTACAGACTGTGATCATCACAGTTCCAGGAAGTGTTCATGCTTTTTATAGCTAGTGCTCAATAACCACATAGCAAGATAACAGAAGCTTGTAATAACCATGGCGCTTTGAAACCTTGTTTTATACTGTTTGGCAACGTGCTCTGTAACTGTTTTGCTCAGTTCAATCACTGATTTACGCCACTGCAAAATTTCCTGTATTCATTCTCGAACACATCTTCAATGTCAGATTATATGAAAGCTAAAACATGACAAAGTGCTGGAGAAAACCTTTTAGCGGAATATCCTTGGTCTTTGTTTTCCATGGAATTGATCACCTTTAATCTCCTTTACCTTGTCTAAGTTGTTCTTTGTTGCTCCCATTAACAGTAGATAATGGTTAGGAAGTGGTGTTACTTCAGGAAAACACAGTTTCCCCAGTCTGACTCATTTCTGATAAAAAAAAAAAAAAAACATGCACTCTTTTATCTTATGCCCCCTTACTGTGTAATTACATGCACTTTGTGGAAATAATTAACACAAAACAGAAGTGAGTCCTGAGAGACCATGCTGATTTATAGTAGACTGTTTCCTGAATAGTCCTAAGAAGAGAGTCAGCAGAAACAGAGAAAAAAAATCTGAAGATTTTCCTCATTGGACAATATTAGTGACTAGTAGAACACTTAACAACACGTGCATGTTCATCATGCATTACTCATAAAGATGCCCCATTTTATCAGTGTACAGCTGAATGTAGAAATTAGATTGACTGTGCAGTTTCACATACTCATTGTGTTTTAAATAGGAACAGATGTTTCTAACGTTTGTTGAGATGTGTGTGGTGGTGGATATAGTTACAGCTTTCATTATTACTAACCGGGTTTAAAGTTACAGTAAAGTTTTTGTTTTGTATGGTGTTTTAGGTAGCCCTAAACACTTACTTCTAAAGCAAATACGAGAATCTGCTAACTATGTATTTGTTTGTTTTGCATGTTCTGTCATATGAACAATTGTACATTTCAACAGTTGTTTTGTTATAAATTTTGACATATATGTCACAATAAAAATTAGCATAAATCATTTGCTAAATAATGAATCTAAGCTGCATTTCTTTTAGGTACTACAACCTTGTCTGAGTGAACACCTGAGGTACTGGAAATGATGTATTTGAGGCAAATATAAGTAGTCAGACCTTCAGACAGAAAAACCCAGCTTATGTTGCTTGCTAACGTTTAACAGCATTCACTATTAAGTACATCAAGTGTACTTAGACTGTGTACTGTACCTGCAGTTTGATGGTTATGTCCACATGACTACAGTACAGTAGGTTACATAGGAGGCCCTGTCACCAAATACTCTGCACCTGTGAACACTACCTACAAGACCTGACCTTGTCTCTTCTCCAGTACAGAGAGGGGAGAGACCTTGCCTCCGTTGTAGGAGGTAAATTTTCTGGAGAACTTATTTGAAAGTCATGGAAAAGGATTTAAGATTTTAGCGCTTTGTTTTGGGCATTTTACAGTACAAGCTGTAACAGATAGAAGAAGATGGCAAGTGCAGACAAGGGAAATTTGATTTCGTTACAGTGTTCCTGGCAGTGTTGAAGGAACAAAACCTTGTTGGTTGTCTCACACTACAACTGGATCAGGCATGCCCAAATGAAGAGACCCCGGGCCAAATTCAGAAGCAACTGGAGAGATTATATCTTACTGTTCATTTAGGAATGTCTAGGGCACCCCCAGCTCCTCCTGTTTTTCTCCTCCTAAGGTATAGAAAAGTATCAAAAAAATAAACTGTACAGTATACAGTAAATACTGTAGAATAACTAGTGATGGAGGATTTTCTACAATGATTTGTTTAGTTAAATGGAATGGAATAGTAATGGAAGGGTTCTAATAAATTAATGGGAGTTATATATTTGCCTGCCTAAACCCTAATTGTGTACTTTTTAAATTACCCTTTACATTTACAACTACCCTAGAACATTGCAGTACATGTCATCATATATAGGATCTGAGACAATTTATTGCTTCACTTGCTGAATCATTTTTAAATGAAACTTGCAGCTAAACATTATAATGAAATTTGATGTTGCAATAAATCAAGATAGAACTTATTGGTAAGGGGTTACTTTATCTGCCTGATTAGGACAGTTTAGATAAACAGCGGTGATGCAATCTGTTTGCAAGTTCAAAGGTCAATGTCATTGTATGGTGGATTTATTCAGAACATTGAAGAACTACTATTGTGTTTGTCAATCTTGTGCACCTGTTCAGGAGAGCTTATTAGGTCCTTCATTGTGTTATCTAATGCTATTCTGTGGATGATTATGACCTTTGTGTGCTCTAATAATAATTATGCTTGTCTTTTTCACAGTTCAAAAGCCAGCACCAGTCAGGAACCATGTACTAATGTAAACTCTTATGTGGACTTGTCTTCCAGGCCATCCTACAGCATGACTAATCAGAAGGATCCTGATAATTTAGGTCATGCCGCCTTTGACAGTTTCATGCTCGCTCAGACATGCAAAGAGGTTCAGCAGAATTTTAGTGAGCTTTGTCGCCACCTAGAGATAAATACCCAGGACTACAGGCACGTTTACAGCAATCTGAAAGAGAGGCTGAACTACTGGAAAGCAAAAGAACTCTGGCAGAAGATTGACAAGAGAGCAGCACACCCAGACTATGACCAGGGCAAGCCCTGTGCCAAGACCAAGGTATGAAACAACCTACAATTACAGTCAGAAATTACATTAACATTGAGTAACAGTTTTTTTTTTTTTTTAACAATTCTCCTTTTGTCTTTTTTTTTTTCTCTTTGTCTGTTACAGTGTTTAATCTTGGGAGCAGGTCCATGTGGCTTGAGGACAGCCATAGAGTTGGCTTTTCTAGGTGCTCAGGTCGTGATGTTGGAAAAGAGAACTTCATTCTCTAGGAACAATGTTCTGCATCTTTGGCGGTACACGATCCGAGATTTACAAAATCTTGGTGCGAAAAAATTCTACGGCAAATTCTGCTCTGGTTCTCTCGACCATATTAGTGAGTGTCATGATTTTAAACATAGCTTTGGTAAATTAGTTAAAAAGCAGTAGCTTGGTTAAGAAACTTGGTTAGAAAAGGAAGATGTTCATATGGAGTTCTTTAGTGTTATATTGATATATTTGGGTAACTAGCTGGGTAACTAGCTTCAGTTTTGTTTTGCATTTGCAGGTATTCGCCAGATGCAGTTAATTTTGCTGAAGCTGGCTCTGCTCTTAGGGGTTGAGGTTCACACTGGAGTGACCTACAATGGTCTGGTTGAACCCCAAGCATCAGGAACAGGTACATAATTAGTTATTATATAAAGCCTTACTTGCATGTTTGAGATAGCAAGTAGCAAGTCTAAAGCAAAAAAAAAAAAAAAATCTCTGGTTCTCCTTCAGGTTGGAGGGCTTTACTGCGTCCTGAGTCGCACCCTGCTTCTTCCTATCAGTTTGATGTTTTCATCTCAGCCGGAGGAGGAAGATTTGTACCTGATGGTAAGTTTTGTCAGTGACGATTAGACCATGAATGCTGTCTAAATTTACATGATATTTACATAATTAAAGACAAAAGCTCACATTCAAATTATGTCGTTTTAGTCCCTGGGTTTAATTACAGCCTAGGGATGTCCAACTAATCTTTGTAGCTTGCAGTATGGAAGAAGGGCTTTGTATCAGCATAATATTTCAAATATATATATATATATATATATATATATATATATATATATATATATATATATATATATATATATATATATATACTGTGTGTATGTACGTATATATAATTTTCCATATTTTATATAGTATTCTGAAAGTATGCATTCTCAGAGGGATATTATTTGTAGCTGCTGTTTGGACACTTTTTTTTGTGCTTTGAATATTAAATCACTCTTTTATGCATGCAGTGCAATGCTTCTATTTTTTACATATGTTTTGGGATTTAAATTGTGCCAGCAATCTCAGAGAATCCTGAGACCTTGATCACGATGAAGATGGTGATGAATAAAGGATGAATAAATAAAATGTTTTTTTTTTTAAGTTAGTAAAAATTTAGTGCATTTTGACAGGTATAAAAAAAACCACACACAAAGAATGGTATGAAAAGTTTGTATTGTATGCTACTGCCATATACTACCCATAACTGTTATCAGATTGTGTCAAAAATGTAATTGTTCGAAATGTGTAATGTATCATGTATCACTCACTCACTCACTCATCATCTATACCGCTTAATCCTGTATTCAGGGTCACGGGGGCCTGGAGCCTATCCCAGGAGACTTAGGGCACATGGCAGGGTACACGCTGGACAGGGTGCCAATCCATCGCAGGGCACTGTATCATGTATTACCATGATATTTCATTCCACTAATGTACCGTCACAAATAATGAAATCTGTGTATTCTTAAATTAGTCATTAATTTTCTGGTAATTCTGCATGTTGTGTGTGTGCATGCCTCTGCATCAGGGTTTAAGATTAAGGAGCTGAGAGGAAAGCTGGCCATCGGGATCACGGCTAACTTCATTAACCATCGCACTGCTGCTGAGACTCGGGTGCCAGAGATCAGTGGCGTGGCACGCATTTACAACCAGAAATTTTTTCAGGAGCTTCAAACAAAAATGGGTATGGAATCAGGACACTGTGAATGCGCAAAAGTACTGTACACTCCAGCTTATGTACAGTCAAATGCACATACTGTAGTTAATGTACAGTACATGCTACTATTAATCAACATATGCTGTATATACTGTTAGGAATCAGTCAGGTAAGTTCTGACTGAGTAATGTGATTGGATGAGAGGCATTCCAGGAGTGTGAGTAATGGATGGTAACAGAACTGGGGCATTGTATCACACTTGTTGATGATTTGATATGTTTTATCTGAAGATGTTAATGTCTTTATTATTATTCAAAATTATTAATAGTAATTAAGCCCTTCCATGAGAAGGTGGGCCAATTCTTTGACTCTCAATGGATTTCTTTCTTTCTTTCATTTTTTTTCCTCCTCTGATTGATCAGGCATTGATTTGGAGAACATAGTCTACTACAAAGATGACACTCATTACTTTGTGATGACAGCCAAGAAAATCAGCCTGCTGAAGAAAGGGGTCATCAAGCAAGTAAGGCCAGGACACGCAATAAAATTTGATCCATAACACTGATCAAAACTGAACACATTATATTTCAGTATGGCTGCACACAAACAATGACAATGTGACTATGCACATGCACAGAGACTGGGTTTTTCTTGATCTTGAGTATGTTCACATGTTTAAATTCTGCTTTATTTTTCAGTATTAGTTTCTTATATGATTAGATCTCTTAGCTTTAATACATCATAGCATCACTGTATTATGTACCATTTCTGACCAATTTAAGTCGACAAATTGTAACACATCTTAATACATACACTGCAAGAACAGCAATATAAAACAATGTAAACAAATACCTATTTTAAATATGAAGAGAAATATATTGGTTGATTCTGTCAGGGTTTTTTTTTTTGGGGGGGGGGGGGCTATATCTGACGTTGAAGACTTTAAGTCAGTAAATCCGCAAAGCGCATTAATGGTGAACAATAAACATCTTTCAAATAAGTGACCTGAACTGAAAAGATGCATTCAAAAAGTCTGTATACAATGCCATGCCTCTTTTAATGATGGTTATTAAGAAAACATCAAGTTAACTGTACTTTAATAGTGTTATCTCTTTTTCACAGGACTATGCTGATGCTGAACAACTGTTAGCACTTGCTAACGTTAACACGGAGGCATTACTGAAGTACGCATATGATGCTGCAATGTTTTCTACGGGCCAAAACCTTCCTAACCTTGAATTCGCAAAGAATCACAAGAGAGAGGAAGACGTAGCCATGTTTGACTTCACCTCCATGCACCGTGCCGAGAACTCCTCGATGGTGATGGAGCGCAAAGGCAAGAAACTCCTTATTGGCCTGGTGGGAGACTGTCTGGTGGAGGTTCGTAAGTTACATACTGTATACACATACATGTACACTCTCTCAGAGTATGGACTGATCTTTCTCTGATAATTGTATGAATGTACAGCTGTGTTGTTTGTATTGCCTTGCCTTATTGATAAGTGGTTTTCTTAAGGCTACGCTGCTGTTTAGTCCCAGTCCCTCAAATTCTTTTCACACTGTGAGTGTGGAAATGCTCTTACTCTATAAAACATAGCTGTGAGTTCTACTGTTGTTTTCTTTCACGTTTACGTGATCTCCCATCACGTTCAGTCGGGATGTTTTTCCGACCACATTTCTCACTTCTAGGTCATGGTTCACCACTATCCTAACAGGCTTTAATAATGTGTTGGACAGCTCTTTTAGTTTCAGCAATCTGCTTAGTTGCTTTCCTTTCTTCATACAGGACAATAATTTGACCTTTCTTATACACAAGCATGTTTTATTATAACACTTGATATAGCCACATGTTCCACCTTATAACAATGCAGTTTGTGTGTAGCCCTTTTGGCCCTTGGGGACTGGAATTGCACGAGGTTTCCTGGCTGCTTTTGATGCTGCGTGGATGGTGAGGAGCTGGGGAAAAGGAACACCACATATGCAGATTCTGGCAGAAAGGTACTACAAAGCCATGCAAATCCTGATAATGTACCGGTGTTGAGTAGATCATTGGTCAGTATTTGTTAGGGTGTTATATTTGTGCTACATGAGTCATTTCAATAGGAAATGTAAGCACTCACTCATTTCTAGTGCACCACTTTGTGACCACATTGTGACCACATCCATCTCAAGCAGTCTTTATTTGAAGACAGTACTAATCTCATGTCTTCCTCTTTATTTAAATTAAACAGGGAAAGTGTGTATCAGTTACTATCACAGACCACTCCTGAGAATACGAGCAAGAACTACTCCGCCTACAGCATTAATCCGAGCACCCGTTACCCGAATGTAAACATGTCCTCCATAAAACCTGCACAAGTAAGAACTTAAAATACTTACCCTGGTCACTTTTTATCGTGTTTGTTTTTAAACCACATTTATTTGCAAGGGGTGGAATGTATTATTTGCAATGCATTTTATCCCTAACTGAGCAGTGTACAGTATCCAGTTAAATAAGTTGTGACATGCATGGTGCATGATTGTAACATGTTCTTTAGGTGCAGCATCTGTATAAGGTTGAGGCCAACTTGGACACCAGCCAAAAGAAAAAAGTTCCATTACAAACTAATAACCAAGGTATGTCATAGATCTCTTGCCCGTCATTGCACAATGTCGCTACTGCATTATTGTCCATTTGAGATCTTTTTTTAGGTAAATAATAGGGGTATAATTATATAGTTTATATTACTGCATTATATGAATTCAGCACATCTTTGTAATAGCCAATATGAAACCAGACTCCATAATTGTGTAATAAACTAGGCTCTTTGTCCTAAAGCTACTTAACGTATGATTAAACATGCCCACAGTCCGAATAAGTAGCATTTTGGTCAAAGGTGTTTCCATCTTTATTATTTATTGAATGATGAGATATGTGTGTTGTGTGTAGCTTCTCTGCGACGTGCATCAGACCTGCTGAGCTGGTGTCAGAAACACACAGCCTGGTGTGAGCGGGTCAAGGTGAAAGACTTGAGTCAGTCATGGAGATCTGGCCTGGCACTCTGCGCCCTGATCCAGCACTTCAGACCCAAACTCATGTAAGGTTCTTTTTTTTTTTTGGCAAAAACAACTTACAAACACAGATTCAGCGGGCTGGCGGCTTAAAAATCTAAAAAACTAATTACACCTCACGAGTAACACATACATTATATACAGTCTATTTCTAAATTATTATTTTATTTTTAATGTAAAAGCACATTGTTTAGGCAAAGATGTAATGAAATGCTTTTCCTTTTTTCTCTTTTGAACATATACTTTTTGAACCCACTGAATAAGTATACTTAGAAGTGATTATATTAGGTTATATGTCAGTGCTGTTTTTCAGTATGTTTGGTGTTGATTAATTTTCTGGACTAGTGGCTCTGACAGTCGTGCCGCCTGCAAGGCAAAACACTCCTTATACCAACCTTAGTAACAACTCGTTCACCGGGACTAAGAAATAAATTGATTCTAAAAAGGTGCAATTGTTTTACAAAAGAAAGTATTGATTGATGTGGTGAAGCTTTTTCCTTGTGTGTATACTGTACACACTCATACTGATTAGCCATAACATTATGACCACTGACAGGTAACCTGAACAACATTGTTCACCAAGTGTACAGCAGCAAACTGGATCATGGGCATCCAAGGCGAACCCATGCATGGGTGGAGCAAAGGCCAGTGCGTCCGGTCCAATACCACAGGAATAATACAGCACAAATCAGTAAATAAAGTCAATAATGGCCATGATGGAAAGGTATTGGAACCCCCAATACAACACAGCTTGCCACGCACAGGGCCCAGCATGCACAGAGCTCAATGTCCTGGTGCCAGTCATGCCTAAAGGGCCCAGAGCTGCCCCGGCAGCACAAGCGGAACCTAAAACCTAGGTGGTTTTAATGTTAATTAAACATTTTTGTAAATAAAAAGATGGTAAAATCAACCAGCAAGAAAAAGTGGTACAAGAAGAATAAAGATTTTTAGGATGTGCTGAAACAATCCACATTTATATATCATTTCATATATAGTGTATATAAAAGCAGCACTGTTAGATTTTATTTACATTTTTAAACTCCCTCGCATATTAAGTATTTGACAGACTGCAAGATGTGTACAAACTGACGCAAGTACTTTGTCATGTTCAAAAGCCCCAAGCTGCACCATCTGCTATTTTCCAAGCTGATGCGTTTCTTTCTCTTGCAGAGACGTGTTTACTCTGGCTGAAGATAATGCCACGTACAACAACCAGCTGGCCTTTGACATTCTCCAGAAGGAGTTTGGCATCGCCCCCATCATGTCTGCCAGTGCCATCGCCTCTAGCAAGGAGATCGATCAACTGTCCGTGGTGCTCTACCTCACGCAGGTCCACAATGCTTTCAGTGAGACTTCCAAACCAGCAGGTAGATTTCTAATCAGCACTAGTATGACATTTGAAGATTTGGTGTTACAAAGCTGTAGTAAGAGGCAGAAGGGTGAAAATTAAATATCCATTAAATTACAACCATCAGTAACTCAAACATATGATGGTGTTTCTCACAGTCCCAGGACTTGGTAAACCATAGTGTCTTTGGACAGAAGTGTATTCAGCCTTTTTCATTAATAGCAAGCTAACAGTCTTTGTTTAAGTCTGGCAGTGGAGAGTTTTCTCACAGACTAGAGCCCTAATGAGCAAACAAGATTTGGGGAAAAATTCAAAAGAAGAAAACTTGAGTGGATCGATCCAAACTCAAAAGTGAACTCATCCTCTTTTTGTAATTGTTTGAATGTGTGGAAAGGATGAGAACATTCTGAATAAGCATCAGAATGATCATCTTTATTATTTTTAGCTCTTTCATTACCAACACATACTGCCACTTCCTTATACGGAAAACTATTTCCTGTCACACATTTATAGAAAGTGCATTTGTGCTACTCACCAGCTGTTGGCCTTGCCATCTGTTTAAACTGCACAGAGGATATGAGACTATCAGGTCAACGCTCAATCAACTGTGACTGATGTTAGATTCAAAGCTGGTTGTTAGTTCATCGTGCAACACAGAATAATAACCTTCAAGCTTTAGCCGTTTGTAATCCGTTTAAATATAACATGTCCTGTGTGTGTGTGTGTGTGTGTGTGTGTGTGTGTGTGTGTGTGTGTGTGTGTGTGTGTGTGTGTGTGTGTTCAGGTCATGTCCTTATCCCATCCAGTCCGTACGCATACATACAGTGAGACAAGGTCTGTTTGAACAGGGCTATACACACTACAGTGGTGCGAAATTGTACATTAAATGACAGCAAAGTGCAGCAAAAAATAATGAGTACATACTGTTACTACATGCACTAATTATACAGAACAGCAGAAGCTTGACACCATAATCATGTGAAGGTGAGCAGACTGATTTTGTAAATGATATGCCATTGCAGAGTGTCATAATTACCACCATGAACAATTATTTAGATGACAGTCTAGAAAGATCATAGTGAGAGGTAAAATGCCATGTTGCAGATTGTGCTGGGGTGTATACAGTGTTTGTGTGGAGGCAGTTGGTCATTTTCCAATGCCGGAGGCTTTGCAGATGCAGCCTAAATGAACCGAGTGAAAGCAAGAGTGTCTCATCATCAAGACACTGTCTCTTTAAGAGCTCTTTTCCCAGCATGCACTGCTGTGAATGGGCTGTTCTGTTCT
The DNA here is from genome assembly GCA_030347435.1 of Clarias fuscus. NCBI lineage: Eukaryota > Metazoa > Chordata > Actinopteri > Siluriformes > Clariidae > Clarias > Clarias fuscus. The sequence continues at coordinate 9,922,811 of CM059221.1, forward strand.
GTGCTGTGTCTGTGTCTCAAGTGCTGCTGCACCAGCACACGCAGCATTTCGGAAACCTGGAGCTCGAGTGGGGAAATGGCTCGCCTGGGCTAGGGTGGGATTCTCCCAACCCTGCTACAGCTGACACACACACACACATCCGTTCCATAAGGGAAGCTGGTGTCGTCTAAGCTGAAAAACCAGGTATTAATGGATTAAGAAAGGATTTAACATGCTGGGGAATAGTCTAGGTCCAGTGTTCAGGGTTTTTTTTACAGTGTTCATCTGGAATGCCATCCAGATGTGCAGGTAGAGCTGTCACTCGAACTGAATGATGGAGGTGTGGAGGTGTGTATGCGAACAGCAGAAAGGACTAGCATCTGATGCTGTGGAGTCGGGGGTGTCATTTTGCATTCACCTAAAATGATGATTCATGTTGTGATTATGCAAGCATTAGCAAGAAAAAAATAATAATTAAGCTCCAGAATTGTATATGTAAATTTTCTACTTATGTAATGCACAAACATGAGTTATGCGTGTTTCTTTTTCTCTAACTAGTTCTGGGATTGTTGCGTTTGTTGTTCCATATAATTTTTTTATAATAATCATCTCCTCTCATTGCTGGTACGAAGTAGTTAAAGAAATCCTCTTGATTTGATGAAGGTAATTTGTCTCTAAAAGACATCAACAGAGACATTATGCATGTACTCCAAAATTAACTTCCTTATAATGGATGTCTAAGGGAAGCTGTTAAGGCAGGCAATAAATATTTATGAAAACATATTTTCGTATGGTTTCATCAATTTTACAGTCAGGTATTTAATATTTCATCTCCTCCGTCTGTACTGAGCATTCAGAAATTAATATTTGTCATTTTGCCTTGACCAAAGTAATTGTACTTGTGTGCTGGTTCATAGATTGAATTGAATGCTTCAGTGTTTTAAGGTTAATAAAGAACAGCTTTAGTTTTTGGGAGTGTAACAATTTTATGAAATGGATTAGTACAATAATTGAAAATATTCCATGGAACATTTAATAAATCATGTTTTCAAAAAAAAAAAGGACAACCACATGGACAAACTATTCATATTTATGAATAAATCAATTTTAAAATAATCCTTCTGTACATCATTACTTGCGACTTTAAGCAACGTTGGTCTCATCGATTAGAAGCTACTAACTGAATCCCAACGTATCAGGATCAGGAGTGTCTGACAAATATCCAATCACTACCTTTTGAATCGAATCATACTGTGTATCTCATTGAAACTATTGGCTCATGCTTTATTTTATGCGGTTTCATGATATTAACCATTTGGCCCTTTTTTATTACCGGGTTGTCAGAGGTGTCAAATTTATTATCTGTTGTAATAAACTACAATTATGATAAAGAGTAGAATGAGAGCTTTTTTTAACATATGCAATAAATGTAAATTTTTCATGTTGCTGATCAAAATAATTCCTGTAAGATATTTCATATTAATCAGTTGAAATGTTTACCTTGCGAACTTTTTTTCATCGTTTGCTCCACAGAAAAGGCCAGCTCAAAGTCTCTTTCCTTAACCCGCTCGGCTGTCTTTTTCCTGAACAAGCTCAAGCACAACTCCCTCCAGAGACGCAAGGTGGGCACCACACACGGGCCGGGCTTTTCTAAAAAGCAGTTGCGAGTGATAGTAAATTCATTGTTTATGTCTGGTTGAGTTATGTAACAAGCCACAAATGAGGTCATGTGACTTGTCCCTTAGGAGCGTCTGGCTTTTGAGAGAGAGGAAAGGAAGCGAAATATGAGGGAGGAAGAGAAAAAGAAAGATGTGAGTACTACCTTTTTAATGGAGTCTGTGTGTGTGTGTTTGGTTAGACATTTGTATCCCGTGTGAGAGAGAATCCCTGCCATCACATTGTAGCTGTGCAGCATCTTCAAAGTGCATTTTCTTCCCTTTTTTCCCTTGTTGAGAGCACAGACAAAAATAAGGCTTATGAATATGGGTGATGTGTTTTGTTTACTAATGCTCTTTAACAACAAAATTTATTCATTGCTCGAATGTAGATTTCTTTTTGCATCTTGTTGTCGTCAAGCTGTTTGTTCAGTGAATGCAGGTGTTTACCTCGCAGTAGGTGCGGAAACAGCATCGTTAACGTTGTACTCGTTCTGTCTCATGCCATAGCTCGTGCCCACAGTGCCAGCGGCAGACGCAGAAAGCAGTGAGCTGTGCTACTTTTGCAATCAGGAGCTCTATGTGCTGGAGAGAGGCAGCGCTGAGGGCAAGTTCTTCCATCGCAGTTGCTTCACATGCCAGCAATGTGGTTCCACTCTGCGCCAGGGAGGATACACTTTCCATGCCGAGACAGGTCAGCTATTTCATTGTTATAGGCCTTTGTTATTAGTCTACTAGATTACTACACTGTAAAAAAAAAAAATTTTGGTTTGTTTGAAATCTGTCCTGTTTTAACACAATGCATGCAAGGAATGTTATGCACATATTTATTTGTATTTGTATTTGTTTTTTTTCCAGTAAATTCTAGCAGATGTCATTGTGCACAATGAACACAATTTTTAATGCCTGCATAATTCCCACTCCTGCATCTCTTCTGTCCTCTGTAGACAAGTAGGATTGCATGCCAGCATGTTGTGCCAGCTTCAGCTGTTTACTTTTCGCTCTGTCCACAGGGAGGTTTTACTGCGAGCAGCATTCAGAGCCAAATCAAGAGAATGAGGAGCAGAGAGAACCAGAGCGATCGGATCAATCTGCAGGTGCAGAGGTGTGGAACATATCACAGCTAATTACACTGCGTATTAGCACTGCCATCATTTTCAATCTGCTCTATTAGTGTCTCGATGTTGATTAATAACACGGGAGCGATCTGCATTTCTGTGGGAGATTTGCTCTACCATGGTTCATTATGAAAGATTACTTCCTCTAACACAAGAAATAGCAGAATGCAGGCATGGGTTATTGCGACACATTGCGCTGGCTTGTATTTTTTGTGTGCTTGGTCTGTATTTTGCTGATGATCGTGTAATGTAGTGGCTGCAAAGGGAGGAACTATTATAAAGGAAAGAGCTGTAAGGTAGATGGATTGCCCTTGGGATCATATTCTAGGTGTTTTATCACAAGATTACTATTTTAACTGCTAGGCTACTAAAGATAGAAATGAATTCTAAATGGCTACATGTAAATGTAAATGTGATGTCATTTTTTTCATCCATACAGGATCTTAACAGGACAAAGGAGCCTGAGGAACAGAATGGGAAAAATGAGGCTAGTAAAAACAAGCCCAAGGACGAGAGTGTGTTTAATGCAACGCCTCAGAAGTTTCGTTCTATAAAGAGAAAAAGCTCCTACAAAATATCTATAGAGCCGGACTGTGATGAAACCACAGAACCCAACACGCTCACAGAGAACGAGCAGCTTGTACCAAGCAGTGCCAAGGACACCGATAAGCCTGGCATACCTACAGAAATGGGTCCAGTAAGCCAGACACAGTCAGAAGACAATTCTATCCAAAAAGAAGAGGAGTCTTCCTGTCCTGTCGCCATCCCAGTGCCAGCGCCACGCGGTTCTCGAGTGCCCGTCCCTAGACCCCGCACCATCCACAACATACCGTCCATGCACACTGAAACCGAGGAGAACCAAGAGCCAATGCCAGACCTCACTACCTGCATGTCAGCGCCAATAAACGTTCCTGAAAATGACAAGACCTCTCAAACTTCTCCTATTGAGCCAGAAAATAGCCTGAAGAAGTCCAGTGAATCCAAACCCAAGCTATCGCTTAAGAAGCTCCAGCTGTCAGCTGAGGAGAAAACACAGCTGATGGACTTTACTTTCAGCCAGGACTCAGACCCAGAGACACCGCCATCCTCATCATCTACATCTTCATCCTCCAGGCCTCAGGACGGAGGAGGAGCTGAGGAGGAGGGCTACTCGAGCGGAGGAGTGCCATGGGGTCAAGTTCGACAGAAGAAGCTCCGCCGGGGTTTGAGAAGGAAGGAGGAGGTGCAGCGAGAAAGTCTGCCTCAACCAGGGAGAGTCAGATCCAAATTTTCACCCTGGAACCTGTCTTCACCTCGGCTGCAGCATCGCTTCAGTGTGCTGCGGATCCCTGTTAATGCAGGTACGTTTTGTAGCGATTAAAGTTTATGAAAGTGTACCAATTTGTCTATTGTACACTGCCTGGTCATAAAAAAGCCCACTCTCAAATTTTTTTGTTGTACCCTTTTTAGCTTTGATTACGGCATGTATTTATGTGGCGTTGTTTTAGACAACCTTATGCAATGTCATAACGTTTATTTCTGTATAAATAGATCATGCGAGAGCCAAGTGACTACTTAAAGTTTTCTCCAGCAGATGCCAAATACTTTTAATGAGGCTTAGGTCAGAACTCTGTGGTGGCAAATTTATGTGTAAAACGTATAGAAGCACTCTATTTTTCAGAGTTTGAGTTCTGGATTATGTCTGTGTCATCAGGGAAGAAAAGCTCAGTGTATGATAACCTGGAAATTCGGTACATTCAGGTCATCAGCTGACTTTTTCTATTTTATTTTCTTGCCACATAACGTTGTTGAGCCTGGATCTGACCAACTGAAGCAACCCCAAATCATTCATCATAGCCATCAGGCTATGGCTATGCATGGTGGTGCATCGCTTCATGTGCTTCCCTTTTTACTCCGATATGCCCATCGCTCCGGAATAGGGTCAATCTGGACCCATCAGACCACATGATTTTGCTACTGCTCCAAAGTCCAATCTTTATGCTCCCTATCACAATAAGGACTTTTTTTTTCTGATTAGACTTACCAACAAATGGTTTTCTTATAGACACACAGCTGTTTAGTCCCAATCCAACAAGTTTACTTTGCATTGTATGCATTTGCTTTTGCATTCTGTTGCTTTCGATTATCCTGTGTATATGTCTATACTGTGTGATGCAGTGGTAAAGTGCTCACCCTATCATCCGGAGGTCGCAGCCTGAGGTGTAGAGAGAGCTGATTGGCGAGCTCCATGAAAGGGATGAAAGTTACTTAGTGCTCCCACATTAGTCATGGTTCTACAGCCAAACGGGGGGATAGCACTGTCCTCCAAGTGTGCTATGCCTCCGCCCCCCCCCCCCCCGGTGAGTGAGCGGGCAGTTCGAAAAGATGCAGTCACGTGGTACTGAGGAAACACGGGATAGTCCTGAGCCCTCCTGACTGAGTGGTGGTAGCAGCCTTAATGTGGGAGCCCCCTAGTGACGGGAGGAATTGGACACGATTAAATTAAGGAGATAATCGGGGAAAAATCCAAAAATAATAATAATGTAATGAAAACAAATGTTGGGCGCGAGCTTAGTCCTTCTCTACATATCCTCCCATTAGGCACCACATTTTTCCAAATGATGGATGAGCTGGTGGAGATGCCTTCTTTTTGGCTCTTAAGAAAAAAGTTCCACCTCAGTTATTCAATTCAATTTTATTTGTATAGCGCTTATAACAATTTTCATCATCACAAAACAGCTTTATACAACCAAAATAATTATTTAAGCTTGCATGAAATGTGAATGTGTATGAAACAATAAATGGTCTGATAGTCCCTGATGAGCAAGCCGAGGGCGACAGTGGCAAGGAAAAACTCCCTGAGATGGCAGTAGGAAGAAACCTTGGGAGGAACCGGACTCAACAGGGAACCCATCCTCATTTGGGTGCAACAGAAGGCAGGAATTGATCTGCATTCATATTGTGTGTTAGGTGGCAGGCAGTTCAGTATAATAGTTGTTAATAGATGTTAATTGATGTTAATATGGAGTCCAGTTAGTTATTAGAGGCTTAGGTAGACTTGTAGGAAATTCCAGTCCTGAACTATCGAGCGACTGTAGCCAAGTCCGTAGAGAAGCGGCTGTCAACATCATGCAAGGCCAGTACCGTCTTCATTGTAGAGTGAAACCGTCCCCAGACATCGGACGCATCCCAAAGAGACACACGGGACATCCGTGACGAGATCTCCAACCAGAAGCATGGCACCAGGTTGAGTCAGGCAGGTCCAGAGGGCAGAGGGTCTGGATCAATGGCAGCACAGGAACGACATGTGTAGCTCGGCAGAGAGAGGGAAAGAGCGAGAAGGAGAGAGAGAGAGAGAGAGGGGAAGAGAGAGAACAGGAGAGGGGAGATAACAGTTAGGTATGGTCACAGTCACATAATGTATAAGGTGAATGTATATTTAGTGTCGAGTGCAAGCAGGGACTCCAGCAGGACTAACTATAACAGCATAACTAAAAGGGAGAGTCAGAAGGAAACACAGACATGAGGGCTCCCTGAGATGTAAAGCAACCAATCACCTCACCTTCAACAAACCTGAGTGATCAATGAGAGTGGGGAAGACAGCATCTAAACATACCAGTTCACCATAATACTCTACATCCATGAGTCCCCCAGATCTGCTCCTTTACCTAAGGCAAATCTACTTACAAAATGCCTGGTTAAATAAATAGGTTTTTAGCCTAGACTTAAACACTGAGACTGTGTCTGAGTACCCAACACTATTTGGAAGGCTATTCCATAACTTTGGGGCTCTGCCCCCTGCTGCAGTTTTAATAATACGTGGTACTAACAAGCAGCCTGCATCCTTTGATCGAAGGCGTGGCGGATCGTAAGACATTAGCAGTTCACTCAGATACTGCGGTGCGAGACCATAATGCTTTATATGTCAAAAGTAGTATTTTAAAATCAATGCGAAGTTTCACAGGGAGCCAATGAAGTGAAGATAAGATAGGGGTGACGTGCTCATATCTTCTGGTTCTAGTGAGGACTCTGACTGCTGCATTCTGAACTAATTGAAGCTTGTTTGTGCACCTAGTTGAACAACCAGACAGTAAAGCGTTGTAATAGTTCAACCTTGAGGTGATAAAAACTAGTTTTTCTGCATCGTTTAGTGACAATATATTCCTTAACTTGGCAATATTTCTGAGGTGAAAGAATCTATAATCACACCAAGGTCTTTTACTGTTGCACTAGATAGAACAGAAAGGCCATTTAAAATTACAGTGTGATCTAAAATCTTGCTTCTAGCTGCATGCGGTCCTATGACTAGAACTTCTGTCTTATCAGGATTAAGCAGAAGGAAGTTAATTAGCATCCAGTCTCCTATATCCTTTACACATTGCTCAACTTTAGCAAGCTGGTTTCTCTCATCTGGTTTTGCTGAGACGTATAACTGTGGGTCGTCAGCATTGAAACAGTGAAAATTAATATCATGCTTACGGATTATGTTGCCCAAAGGAAGCATGTAAAGGGAAAAAAGCAGTGGGCCTAAAACCGAACCCCGTGGGACACCAAACTCCACTAGAGAACATGCAGAATAATCACCATTTAAATCTACATACTGATAATGATCAGTCACATAGGATCTGAGCCAGGAGATGGCTGTTCCCTTAATTCCTACTACATTTTCTAATCTGTGAAGGAGAATGCTATGATCAATTGTGTCAAAAGCTGCACTGAGGTCATGTAACACAAGCATAGTTACACAACCCTGAACAGGGGCCAAGGAGGTCATTTACTATCACCTACTTCTCGTTAAACACCTGCCACAAATTGGTTTCTTCAAGTGATGCAAGAGGAAGGAGTCACTAGGTGTGGGGTCGGGGGAGTAGAGTGGGATGAGGCAGTATGTCCTCCTTTTGGAGGAGCGAGTCAGGAAATGTTTTCCTCCACCAGCATCACGTAGTGACCTGGCCACTATTCTCCAAGAAGAATGGCCCAAAATCCCTCTGCAACTGTGCAGGACTTGTATCTGTCGACAAATTGATGCTGTATTGGCCGCAAAACGAGGCCCTACACCATACTAATGAATTATTGAGGCGTTCAGTTTCATTGTCCAACCCCTGTATACTGTATATGATGTAATGTCACCAGTTGTTCAAGTGATTTTTTTTTTTTAGTAAAGCAACCAGGTTTTCATAATGTTTTAGAGTGTTCTTAACTCAGTTCCAGTATTTCCTGCAGTCTCCGTAGTAGTTTCCTTGGCTTGATGACTTGACGAGGGCCAATAATTTGACCCTTTGAAACTCTAATATGTGTTTTCCACAACCATGTGGGGCATAAGAAATGTAAGAAATAAGAAGCTTATCATTGCATCAGTTAGAGTTAAAATCTGTTGCCAGCTGAACCATCACTGCAGTAATTATCCAATCATATGCTCTTAAGTAATTTGCTTATTTAATTATAAACTTACGGTGTATGGTCACCTATAGATTATTGTCGTGATTTTCAGAGTTCCATCTCGTTGTAATGAAGTCAAAGAGCTTTTAGGTTTTATCAAGGACAGGTTTTTATGCATGTACTGTAAGAGCTCCTGTTTAAAATTGGATTAGCTTTGAATACAGTTTCTTTTGTATCTCAGAATTATGATTAATGAGAAATATTTTCTAGTGCTTTGACAAGCACCATCATCTTCTACAAACATACCACTAAGATAAAATATTTACCACACCACAGCACTGACTGTAGTAAAAGGAGTCTTTTTATTTTTTGACATGGGCAAATTTGTGTTTTGATTTGTGCTGTTTCAGAATAATTATAAATATTACTGATGTTGTACAGTATAATCGTAGTCATGTTGTTGCAGCTGCAGCATTTTCGATGTATCTCTTTAGAACTTAACTCCCATGTATTTTACAGTGCAGTGCAGTGCGGGCGTGCGTGCGATAGAACGGAGACCAACAGCTCTGATGCAGCTGTATATACAAAAATATTAGTTAGATTTCTTTGTATATCTGTTATGAAATGTTTCCTGCATCATGCTTCCAACGTTGCACAAGATCATCTAACAAGCTACTCATACAAATTGAATTGCACCATTTCCCCTACCTCTGCAAACAAATGAGTACATTTGCTAACAACAGTTGTCACTGCAGAGCTTTTGACAGACAACATTAACTTTTCTCATAGATTACAGAAGATTAGAAGTTGCTAGAATAACACTGAGACATTGCTAACAATCTAATAGGAAAAGGCTAGTTTGTTACTTAACCAAACTCCTAATTTTCTATGCATTTATTGTGGTTACAAAAATTCTAATAAGTGACAGGACTATTACTTTTGAGCACAGGATTATGTATTTATTTATCTTTTTCCAGCCTTGTACTGTACCTCTCCAGGACTGTATTCTGTGATCATATTTAATTTGCTGATGTTTGTTTCAATACAATACTAGGTCAGGCAGATTCTGACGATGAGGTCGATGGTGATGATGATGAGGAGGAGGAAGATGACGAAGGAAACGAAGAGGATCTTACGCTGGAGCATTGCATGGACGGCCAGGTTAGAGGCTGGAAAATAATTAGCAGTCGTATGCTTGTTCCTCTCAGCAGGTGCCGACTAAGGATCTGCCCTTGAGAAGAAGATACATACTAGTGTAAATATGAGAGCTGTACCAAAAGTAATGCATAACCTTTTTTTTATGCATAACTGACATGCGTTATTCATATTGCACGTTGATCGAGTACTTTTTCCTCTGTACTAAGGTACTACTCATCATGGTTTACATCACAAGTGATTCATTTGAATGCATTGAACCCAACTGTTATTATTGGACTTCCAGCTTCTTAACACACACAGTATGACTGCACAACAATTCCTGCTATCCATTATCACCCAAATGAGTCTGGTTCCTCTCAAGGTTTCATCCTATTGCCATCTTAGGGAGTTTTTCCTTGCCACAGTCACCCTCAGCTTGCTCATCAAGGACAATTTGATAATTTTGAGTCCTATACATTTTGTTGCAGTTCATACACATCGTCATAATTTTCTTTATATTCTGTAAAGCTGCTCATTGACCATTGTTAAAAGTGCTACATAAAAATGAATTGAATTAAACTCTCAAATCCTCTTTAAAAATCCCCTTTGTTGCAGTTGATAGTCTTCCGCTGCAGGGTTTGTCTTCAGTGCTGATTTCCCCTTTTTTTTTTTTTTTTTTTTACTTCTTTAGCCATCTGTGCACATTGTTCTCGTCAATAGTGTTATCTCCATAAACATTCTGTAGTGCAGTTAGAGACCATCAACTGCAACAAAGAAGATTTACAAAGAGGTCGCAAGAGTCGTGTTTCAATGATGGCTCAAATGGATCACTTGTGATGGAGACTATGTTGAGTAGTAACTTTCTTTAAAATAAAAAAAATATCCCCACTTTTGCATAAATTTTGATACAGACCACATACACATGCACATATTTAAACTTTTGTTTTCTTTGCACATGGAGTAATGCCCGTCTCAAAATTGTAGTTTTCATGCTTTTTTTTTTTTTTTTTTTTTTTACTTAATTTATTTGTTTAGGCTGTACCAGTGCATCTGTCTAAGACAGAGAAACAGGAGTTGATGAAGATGAGGACTTTGGAGCGAAGGGCCAAGATGAGTGAACTTCAGCGCTTGCGTAAAGCTCAGGTTAGAAATAGCATGTGTACAGTATTCACACACGTGAAACACACTGGGAGAGTCACTATTTCAGATCTAGGCCGTACCTGTTACAAAACTACCCCCAAATCTCAGAAAAATCAGAGAGGGCATCATATGCAAGTACACTAACTGTCAAAGGTTTGGACACACATTCTAATTCCATAGTCTTTCCGGACTTGTGTTTCTTTCTACAGAATATGCAGTAATCTTCTTTGAACAGTTGATATTGAGACGTGTCTAATCTGAGACGGCTCTAATCTGAGGTGCTGTTAATTAATTATTTATAGTTACTGGGATAGTCAGTAACTATCTATCTATCCTGGCATGGTCTTCATGAGAGCCAGGTTCATCATGGTGCTTGATGGGATTTGCAATACAGTTCTTATGAGAACTCTTCCAAAACACCTGGTATGACTGGTGTGTCCAAACTTTTGACTGGTACTGTATTGTATTACTTCTTGTTCTTTCATGGTTTAAAAATATGACTTTACATAACTTCTGCTAATGATGAAAAATGCTTCAGGAGTGCTGAGAAGACCACAGCCATAAAAATATCTGATTTGCTGTATAGTTTAGTACGCTCTTCTAAAAAAAATAATAATAATAATTTTTCGGAGTCTTCTTATTGCTTTTATGAAATAAAAATTACACAGTTTACATTTTTCAATTCTGATACTTCTGATTATTTAGTAACATATGTAATCTACACAATATTACACTACCATGATTTCCAGTGACATTTATTCTGATTACTAGATCTGGCAGCTTTTATGCAACATGGGCAATTTAAAGAAGTAAGAGTTCTGACAAAAATACCAGTAATGTTAACTGTGGTAATAATGAAACAGTGATTACACACACCGGGTTTTTTTTTTTTTTTTGTCTTTTTTTGCGCTGGTCTCTAAAAATAGGTTTGAGCAGCAGATATTAAAAAGTCAGCCATGTGGCCAATTAGTAAAAGGATTATATTGGAAATGTACTTGCTGCTGCCAGCAATCAGCTCCCACCTATACCCTTCTCTATTGTGCTTGTTTCTATTGTGCATCACAATTTCTTTAAATGGAAAATCATGAGGGATAAATGAATATTGCACAAGTATAATCAACCAACCTTGCTCAATCTACCAACCTGAATAGAAAAGTTAATTGAAGTCAAAATTGAACTTTATTACAGAGCATTATTCCACCATTTCCCCTTCTCCTAGCTGTCAACCTATATCCTGGTTACATGTATTAAAATATTTTATCAATAATTGAAATGTATTTCTCACTCTGTTGTAATAATATTGTATAATTTACTAGAAATTTTTATTTGATTAGATTTGTGGTGCACCAGTGTGAATTTGGGCTGTATAAGTGTGAAAACGTTGCCCTACTTACACCTTCTCGCCCCTGCATTGCAATGGTCCTCACATTACAGTATACGTAGCAAAAACCAAATCTAGTCAAGCAGACATTTTACTGCTGCTAAGATATGCCATGCGATAATACCATAAAATGTCCAAGCACACCAAGTTAAAAGTGCTCCACTATTTCTGTTCATTCTCCCATAGTGTAATTTTGTGTAAAGTGCACTAATCATCCTTTTTGCATCTTTTGTGTATGATCTGTAGTCTATCCAGAGGAGGCTGGAGGAGATCGAGGTGACATTTAAAGACCTGGAGGAAAAGGGAGTGGTGCTAGAGAGATCTCTCAGAGGACAGACTGGTATGCATCTTCAGCTTCTACTACTTTCTCCCCATACTGTACACACTGATCAACCACTGATACAGTAGATGCACTTTGAAACGCATGAGTTAAAGGATACATCAGTTGTTTAAATGCTTTCAGAGAAATTGAGAATTAACGATATTTCCAGAGTATGACTTGTCTTTTTTAGTATTATATAACACATATTTATTGCATTGTGCTGTAATCCTGTGCTTATTGACAAAACTGTCTTTGAACACATGGGGACAGTGTCTAGTTTATAGGTGAATGCTCTCCACCAGATCTCTACTCAGCTTCTTTTCTAAATATATTTACATTATTTAACTAAGTAATCAATACATTACTCAAAAGCATATATATTTATTACTGGGCTTCATGGCATAGCTGATCCATTTAATGCCTGTTCTTCTTCCAAAGGCTCTGAGACCTCGACAGGCATGATCGACCAGTGGATCGACCTGGTCCAGCAGAAGAATGCTCTTGTTTCAGAGGAATCTGATCTCATGGTTGCGTAAGTCACATGGCCCATGCTTACACCAGCTCTAAACCCCGTTCTGTTCTGGATCTAGTGCAGTCATTTCTACATTAATTAATACAAATCTTTCAGGACACAGGTTCCCCTCTGTCGTTGCTCCTGGCAACCTTTATTCTAAATGTCTAATGCTTATTAAAATAAATATGAGACTGATGGGATGTATTTAAGCTGCCTTGAGCACACTGTAGAATTTGCATATATTTACATACCATAACACTTCCCTACCCCACCCCCATACTGATTCCCACCGTGAAATGCTAATGCGATATCTGTTTCATTTTTCTCATCCAGATCTCGACAGCTGGAATTAGAGGACAAGCAGAGCATGCTGGAGCTGGAGCTACGGCGCTACATGGAAATTGAAGGTATTATGGAAATGCATTTTGGTTTCGTACTTTTTGCTGTATCAGCAAATAGACTTTTGCTGTATCAGGAAAAAAAGAGGACACCATACAGTAAACTGTTTTATATACATCAGTTAGTGGTGTCATGTAATAAGCTTTGGCACAATCACATTTACATGTGAAACTAAAGGTTATGACAATATGTGGAAGCCACAAAACTTTAGGACACTATTTGGACTCACTGATGGTGCTGCTGGAGACATTTATGTTCAGTACAATGCTTGATAAACTGAGTATAGGGACAGATGGTGAATTTATCTATAAAATACAAGATGAATTTTAATGCATATTAATACATCATATTAATATTGGAGAAGTTAAAAAGAAACACTATAATATTCTATATTTTAAATTTAAAAAACTGACTAGAATGTTTAAAGAGGATAGCACACGCTGGTGCTAATTAGCCGATCGTGAGATACAGTATATCGGCAAAAGTATTCACTCACCCATACAAATCATTGAATTCAGGTGTTCCAATCGCTTCCATGGTTACAGGTGTATAAAATCAAGGACCTAGGCGCACAGACCGCTTCTACAAACATTAAAAGTATTATAACGAAGTGGAAGCGATTGGAACAGCAACTCAGCCACGAAGTGGTAGGGCACATAATATCACAGATCGAGGTCAGCGGCTGGATAGCACACAGGGTCACCAGCTTTCTGCACAGTCAATAGCTATAGAATCCATGTGCTCCAAACCTCATGTGGCCTTCACATTAGCTCAATAACAGTGTGTAGAGAGCTTCATGAAATAGGTTCCCATGGCCGAGTAGCTGCATCCAAGCCTTACATCACCAAGTGCAATGGAAAGCATCGGATGCAGTGGTGTAAAGCACACCGCCACTGGACTGTGGCGCAGTGGAGACACCTTCTCTGGAGTGACAAATCACGGTTCTCTGTCTAGCAATCTGATGGACTAATTTGGGTTTGGCTATATTTGTCTGACTGCATTGTGCCAGTTGAAGGGGCGATTATGATATGGAGTTGTTTTTAAGAAGTTGGGCTCAACTCCTTAGTTCCAGTGAAAGAAACTCTTAACGCTTCAGCATACCAAAACATTTTGATCAATTTCATAACCCCAACTTTGTGGGAACAGTTTGGCGATGGCACCTTCCTGTTCCAACATGACTGCGCACCAGTGCACAAAGCAAGGTCCATAAAGACATGGAAGTGCGAATTTGGTGTGGAAGAACTTGACTGGCCTACGGGCGAGTCCTCAGCACAACCCGATAGGACACCTTTGGGATGTTTAGAGAAGAGACTGTGAGCCAGGTCTTCTCATCCAACATCAGTATCTGACCTCACAAATGCGCTTCTGCAAGATTGGTAAAAAATTCCCATAAACACACTGCTAAACCTTGTGGAAAGCTTTCTCAGAAGAGTTAAGACTGATATAATTGCAAAGGGTGAGCCAACATTATATTAAACCCTTTTTGGATATTACGCAAGTTCATATGCATGTGAAGGCAGTCAAGCAAATACTTTTGGCAATATAGTGTACGTGTCATGACTCATCGGTGTACTTTTACATAGGACAGGTCAAACCTATTGTTTCAATTTGTGTGTGTGTAGATTCTGAGAAGACTGCAGAACAACGGGCAGAGGAGGATCAGATCCTACAGCAGATGTTGGAGGTGGTTGATACGAGGAATTCTCTTGTGGCCTTCCTGGAGGAGAAGAGGCTTAAAGAGGTAGATGAGGAACAGCTGGGATCCTCACTGCTGGAGAATAAGAGACTGTCTACTGCAGGAGCTCAGGTACACTGGGCATGAGAGAACACACTCGCACATGCATAGAGACTCTTGTCACCACGTTCTGCCCTTCAGCTTTTACATGTCAAACCAAAGACTTAAAAAAAAAAAAAAAAAACGTACGAGCCTATGACTTGTTACTGTGTGCACTTGGACTCAGGATCCATGGCTGGAGATTTAGTGTGTGTCTGGGGTTTCAACGGTCCAATCATATACTGAGGTTACTCATAAAAGACACCCAAAATTATTACAGAAAACTTTTATTATGAGCACCCAAGCCTTCACTGCCGAGTTGCAGCTTAGAGAGGGAAGGACCAGTAGAAATCCCATAATGTAGCTAGACTACCAATACCACACAACACAGACACACACACACATACACAGTATGTACCACACACTGTATCAGAAAGTGAAACAGAAAGATTGCATCATTATGGTGTATCAACAGAGATTGAATGTTTATTAATCTATACTATTTCATATGTATCCAGCTGTCTGGCAAGCACATAGCTCTTATGAAAGCTAAATTATCATAGTGTCATTATAAAAATAATTTATTAATGTGTTGTTTGTTAGAAATCATAATTCACTCTTTTTGCTGCTGCTTATTTACTACATGCCGTAATCAAAAGTATCAGTGGAAAAGCTGTATATAAAAAAGAGAGTTAAAATACATAATTCATGTTTTATTTATGAATGTATTTGATACATTTGCTACATTCAGTACCTTTTCAATTTTTTTCCTACATCATCTTTTTCTAATTATTATTATTATTATTATTATTTCCGCAGAAATCCATTTTAAATTAATTGATGCTGAAACTCTGGATTTCTGTTCTGATATAAAATGGCATGAAATAACAGCTGTATTTTCATCTGAATGGAATAATACTTGTGTTGTTTCTCGTTTCTACATTGCCGTCAGTAATGTACGGTTCGTACCTGATACCGTTGTAGAAATGGTCCGATGTGGAACTGTTGGAGTGGCTTTGCTTATTTTTTTTTTTGTTTGGTTTCTTCGGTTTCCTTTATTGTTTCCTTACCTTTCAACCATGATAACACTCACTCATGGAATTAACACAATAAAAAATAGTGTATAAATGACATCTCTGAGCGTCTGGGGTGTTCTCATGCATATCGTGGTTTATATTGTGTGCTGATCTGATGTGGGTTAGAGCTACAAGATGCTGTGGATGAATTTAGGCAGCAGACAGAAGTCCTTTCCTGGTTGCTGCTCTTTCAGATCCACTTGCTAAAAATAAAGCTAAAGGTTGGTGGAGCAAAGGTGTTATGAAGAAGGCAGTGACTTTCATTTTATGACCTACTGTATGTCGTGTCTTTAAATTACACCTTGTTCACTATTTTGTGCACTATTTTGGTTTGCCAAAGTATGGTGAATAACATTAAACTCTATAATTCTCTCATTTGTTTAAGCAGTAAAAATATTCAGTTGTGATGATTTTTATAACTATAATATAAACATTCAAAATTAAATAATTTATCAATTATGATCATTTTCAGCTCCCATGCTTTAATCTAAATACAAATGGCTATCGGACAGAAGCAGTTTGCCTGTGTGTGTTTAATAGACCTGCCAAACTTTAATAAGATGTGATAATAGTGGCTAAAGAGAACAAAGCAGTATCTCGAAATTATTTTTCTTAGATATCCTGCTGTGTTGTTTACACACGTGGACAAAATTGTTGGTACCCTTCGGTCAATGAAAGAAAAACTCTCAATGGTCACAGAAATAACTTTAATCTGACAAAAGTAATAATAAATAAGAATTCTATGAATGTTAACCAATGAAAGTCAGACATTGCTTTTCAACCATGCTTCAACCTAATTATTTAAAAAAATAATCTCATGGAACAGGCCTGGACAAAAATGATGGTACCCCTAACTTAATAGTTTGTTGCACAACCTTTTGAGGTAATCACTGCAATCAAACGATTCCTGTAACTGTCAATGAGACTTCTGCACCTCTCTGCAGGTATTTTGGCTGACTCCTCATGAGCAAGCTGCTCCGGTTTGAAGGGTGCCTTTTCCAGACAGCATGTTTCAGCTCCTTCCAAAGATGCTCAATAGGATTGAGGTCAGGGCTCATAGAAGGCCACTTTAGAATAGTCCAATGTTTTCCTCTTAGCCATTCTTGGGTGTTTTTAGCTGTGTTTTGGGTCATTGTCCTGTTGCAAGACCCATGACCTGCGACTGAGACCCAGCTTTCTGACACTGGCCAGCACATTTCTCCCTAGAATCCCTTGATAGTCTTGAGATTTCATTGTACCCTGCACAGATTCAAGACACCCTGTGCCAGATGCAGCAAAGCAGCCCCAGAACATAACAGAGCCTCCTCCATGTTTCACAGTAGGGACAGTGTTCTTTTCTCGATATGCTTCATTTTTCCGTCTGTGAACATAGAGCTGATGTGCCTTGGCAAAAAGTTTCATTTTTGTCTCATCTGTCCATAGGACATTCTCCCAGAAGCTTTGTGGCTTGTCAACATGTAGTTTGGCATATTCCAGTCTGGCTTTTTTATGATTTGTTTTCAACAATGGTGTCCTCCCTGGTCGTCTCCCATGTAGTCCACTTTGGCTCAAATAACGACATATAGTGCGATCTGACACTGATGTTCCTTGAGCATGAAGTTCACCTTGGATCTCTTTAGAAGTCTTTCTGGGCTCTTTTGTTACCATTCGGATTATCCGTCTCTTTGATTTGTCAACAATTTTCCTCCTGCAGCCACGTCCAGGGAGGTTGGCTACAGTCCCATGGATCTTAAATTTCTGAATAATATGTGCAACTGTAGTCACAGAAACATCTAGCTGCTTGGAATTGGTCTTATAGCCTTTACCTTTAACATGCTTGTCTATAATTTTCTTTCGAATCTCCTGAGACAACTCTTTCCTTCGCTTCCTCTGGTCCATGTTGAGTGTGGTACATACCATGTCACCAAACAACACAGTGACTACCTGGAGCCCTATATATAGGCCCATTGACGGATTACAAGATTGTAGACATCTGTGATGCTAATTAGTGGACACACCTTGAATTAACATGTCCCTTTGGTCACATTATTTTCAGTATTTTCTAGGGGTACCATCATTTTTGTCCAGGTCTGTTCCATGAGTTTATTTTTTTAAATAATTCTGTTGAAGCATGGTTGAAAAGCAATGTCTGACTTTCATTGGTTAACATTCATAGAATTTTTATTTATTACTTTTGTCAGATTAAAGTTATTTCTGTGACCATTATGAGTTTTTCTTTCATTGACCGAAGGGTACCAACAATTTTGTCCACGTGTGTATATGGTCTGTGTAATGAAGTGCCAGTTGTTATTGTCAAGGTGACTTATCTTTTTCAAAGTGTAATTACATTCAGCTTAAAAAGAGACTGCATAATTATTATATGAAATATGTCCTCTACGCATGGTGGTAGTGTTGCTGCTGGGAAATTGCTAGTACTGTAATTAATCTAGGTTAAGCAGGATACAATTACAGGTGGGTTTTGACTCCTTTTGTTCATTTATTTTTCTTCTTTTACTTAAATCAGTTCCAATTCAATATACTACACACTCACACTCTCACTCATCACCTATACCAAAGTGACAGTACTAACCACTACACCATGCCGTCTACACTGCAAACTATATGGTCAACTGTACAGTATGCAGATATACGTATGATGATTACACATCACACAATTGAAAGTACAGTGGAACCTTGGATTACAAGCTTAATTCATTCCAGAAGTTTTCGTAAACCAAATCATTTCCCCATAAGAAATAATGAAAACTCAAATTATCCGTTCCACAGCCCCAAAAATGAAATACATCAAAACGATTAATACAATCTATAAAATGAAAATAAAACAAATTAATCTGCACTTTACCTTTAAAAAAAAAGTACAAATAAATCCCGACAGATAAGTATTTCCGTTGGTGCGCGCAGGCGCCGCGTGTGTGTGTGTGTGTGTGTGTGGAATTAGCCCCTTCCCTCGCCTCGTTTTACACAGTAACACTCCTCCTCCCTCTCCCACCTCGCTTTTTAAGTTTCACAACAAACACACACACACACACAACGGAAACACCGTTTTATAACAGGAAAAAAAAGAAATCTCTCTGACACTGGCATGAGAGCATACTAAAGGAATCACTTTTTAAGTTTCACAACAAACACACACACACAACGGAAACACCGTTTTAACAGGAAAAAAAGAAATCTCTCTGACACTGGCGTCCGCGCATACTAAGGAAATCACTGCGGTAAAGTAAAAAAAAAACAAAACAAATGAACCAGCACCTTACCTTTGAAAAAAATCGCAACAGAGCAGAGTTTCTGTGTGTTTGTGAAGCCGGGGAGGGGGTGAAAAGGCGGGAGAGAGTCTGTGCGTGTGTCAGGGTGTTTGCATGTGTGTGTGTGTCGGTGTCAAATTATTCGCACGCACACACATAAGAGACGCTGAAAGAATTCCGCAGCGCAAGAGTGACGCTTGGTGTCAAAATAAGAGTCGTATGCGTGATACATGATACTCGGCGCTTGTAAACTAATACTTGCTCGGTTTCCGATTAAACATGTATTAAAAATCTTTGCTCGGTTTGCGGAACACTCGTAAACCACGTTACTCGCAATCCGAGGTTCCACTGTACATAATTTTCTAAAATTGTCTTTGAATGCTGTAGTTTTACATTTTCTTTAGAATCCTAACCCAATCATGTTCCAGTATACAATGCCCCTGTGTGCACAAAGCAAGGTCCATGAAAACGCAGGGTGCTCTGAGGTTGGAGTGAAAGTCAAGTGATTTGCGCATAACACTGAACTTAACCCGACTGAACACCTCCAGGATGAACTGTAATGCTGACAACACCACAGGCCTCTTTTCACCTGACATCAGTACCTGACCTCACTAATGCTTTTGTGGCTGAACAAAAGGCCACAGCTTTGCTACAACATCTAGTGGAAAGTCGAAGGTATTATAACAACAAACCTGGAATAGGATGCTCAAAAACGCATATGAGTATGGTGGTCTGGTGTCCACAAACTTTTTGCCATATAATGTGTAGTATATTTATTTGCGATGGAAACAAAAATACAGTACTGGTGAAAATCACCATATTAGTTTATACTGGGGTATCTCACATTTTATTTTAAATATAATATATTAAAAAGTGAGTGGGAATTAAATCATTTTTTCCCTCTAGAACTTAATTATACTTATTGTAACAGCTCTACAGAAGTCCAGATGTACAATGCCACGTTAAAACTGAGGCAACATGAGGAATCGACGGATAATGGCATTATCATGGCTCCAGTATTATCACACCCCTGCAATGAGCACTGAGTAACTGAGTTGCACTTAGTGCAGAAGCTGCGAGCAGAAGTAGAGCATCAGGATGAACAGCAGGGTGAGACAAGCCACAGCAGAAGTGTGTGAAAATCTGGCACCGGCATCACATTAGACAGTAGGAGTACATATCAACTCTGTTGCAATTATTTGAAATGATGGTTGATAATCTCTTATTATGCCCTAGAATAGCCTTCACATAGGTAAACTTGTTCTTCAATCAGTACTCAGTGGTCCAGATGTCAAGAAACAGCTGGCCACCAGCAGCAGGCACTGATGTCTGATAAACAACCGAATCAGTGTTGTATTTGCAGCATTTAGGGTCAAAGTGATGAGATGATACTGAGCTCTGAGTGCGAAAATAAAGAATTTATGTCATGCACCATTTCTTGTGCATTTACACTTTGTTTAATACAAAAAATTAAGAGCAACAACAGTAGCAAATATGCATCCAAGTGATGCCAAGCATCCCACATCCTAATGCATACAATAATAAGTATAAATAATGGAATAAAGCCTACATGCAATAATCTTGAAATGACTTTACCTGACTTGAGTATAGCCTTAAAGAATTTTTGATATGTACAGTATGTACTGTTATGTACTGTATAGTATGCCTCCCTCTGAACACAAATGAAAGTTTTAAAGGTTTAAAAGCACACACACTCTTATAATTCGCACTTTACCCATTAATTAAACAAGATTAACCAGCTCCTGTCCTGTTCTGTGAAAATATTTAAAATTAAAACATTGCCGTCTATAACTATTTATGTAGATATTTATGTACTGTATGTCTGCATTGTTTTGCAACACCACTAGAGGGCACACCATGTCAGTGTTAGAAAGAAACAAGTAAGGAACACTTTTTGTACCATGTAGTATTTGTTGCCAATTTTGTTGTCATACATGAAAACCTAGAATATATAGTAATAACATATTCAGTGCCTCAATTAATCTTAGAATGTCCCATGTGTTTTAAAAATCTATGGGTACACAATACCCATAACACACTTCTATTCAATAATTGGTATGTGATCACTATACGTTTGAAAACAATAGTTAGTTGCAAACCATGTATAAGAGCAACTTTCTGTACATTGTTACATGTGTACATGTACAGTACTTAAATATAAAAACAACGTGTGGTCTCCGAGATCCAAAAAGAGATGCTCAAAGATTCAAAATATAGAAATGCTTACTGTATGTTTTGACTAAAAGCAAAAAACGAAATAAAAGAGAAATGTTCCGATATTTCCTTAAAACATTTAGGCATATTTGACTAGATCTATGATACTTTTCATACCAGGATATCACTTTTTTTTTGGTATGTTGTGACTTGTTCGATGTTGTGCCACTTCTTGCCAGACATTCCTATCAGAAATGAAAATTATCTAAACTTTTAGATAATTCAGAACAACATAATGAAAGGAGAAAATGCACTGACAAACTCTAGCTGAATTGTACTCTCAGGGGAATAGCGGGCAAAGAGGTTGGTGGGAACTGAAGACACTATTGGCATTTTTATCTAAAAGGATTGGTGCTGTAAGTAAGGCAAGGATGCAATGTAACCAGGCATTAATAAAGACTTTACACATACAGCTAATTTTCTGTCCTGAGAGCTGTCCTTCAGCTCTGACTTCAGAACTGTTATTCTGTGCAGATTAGCCACCAAATTTGCCAACCTTGGACAATATATTAAGACTAGGTCACCACCTCTCCTCTACGCTTATACCTCCATTCCACTCAGCCAAATTTGCTACCAACCTCTCCCGATTTGAAATCACCAGCGATCCCAAATCGAGCCATTAATGATTTAAACAAATTCATAAGGATATGAAAAGACTATATTACGGCAATAACGAAGTACTAGCAACATGATAATGTTTAAATAGCAAGCCGTTAAGGAATTTAACAGTTATACAAAGTCCTAAAGAATTGATAACAATACCATACTGTTGCTACCAACATTAACCGAAATTACAACAATGCTACAAACTATTACCAGGGTGTTATTGATAACGACCATCTTGTTAATAGATAGAAGCCTATCTATAAAGGGGGTGCCGGACCCGTTAGTTGTCAGACTTTGTCATGGATGCTGTAGGAAAGGGGTTCCTCCTTTTAATGATATTTGTACAGCAGAATGTTCATGTACAACAACTAGCCCTAATCCGTGAAATGTTAAAACGACAAGGACCCCCCGCTTTCTGGGTTAGACCCTGGTTGGAAGCCCCACGAAGGTCGATGTAGGTATACTACAATTATTTGATAAGAGAATTGAGTATGGGACACTATTCCCCTTTCCTGACTAGTTAGCTTGTTTCTTTGGCAGTCTCAATGATGTTCACACTACCAATGATGGCAACTGAATGGTTGGCTGCATTTTATAGCTTGCTACAGTTGGTGTGTTGGTACATTTTATAGTTTGCTACACTTGGTGCGATTTCATTATCGAGACACTAATGCCTCAGTCTACTAATGCTATCGTTTCAACTAATTTTCACTATCCATTCGGCTGTAGGCGCGGTAACGCCACTGGCCCTGCACCGGCTCTGTACGATCTCAGTGTGAAGTCAGTACTGTTGGTACTTATTAAGTAATAAGCTATTGCTGGAATGGTACATTTACAGACGGATACTTTACTACCGAATGCTGCCGAACAGGTAAGGAGGATTGTTATGAATTAATAATGATTCGAAAACAACATTCTCCACAGGTCGTGAAGAATTTGCACTGGTGTCGATTCAGTAGCAAATTCAGCTGGAATGGGGTTATTTCACTCAACCATGGTACCACACAGGCTTGGGCTTGATCTCCATTATTTACGCTATCTACACCCATGATTGTGCTTTAACCCATCCCACCATCATCATCAAGTTTGCAGATTTGGTTGGGTAAAGTCTAAAGACTGGCAATGTCTTGTTCAGAAAAGAATCTCGTCCTTAAAAAAAAAATGACGTGCAGGGAAAGTGCTGTTGTCCTACTACTGTTGCCCCATTAAGAGCGTGCTGTTGGCATATATATATATATATAGCATATGCATATGGCATTACATGTCTCTACAAGTCTAGTAAATTTAATTTGTATAGTGCTTTTAACAATGGTTATTGTCTTTACTTTATGTCTTTACAGAATTAAAAGAAAATTATGGAAATGTGTATGAGTCCAGTTCGTTATTGGATGCTCAGGTACAAAACTGTAGAAAATTCCAGTCCTGAACTATTGAGCGACAGCAGTCACAAGTCATACCTCACACGTCTCCTCCATCGTTGCCAGGACTGTCTTCATGGTAAAGTCTAACTGTCCCCAGTCACCACATGCATCGCAAGCAGACCACGATCAGCGACAAGATCTCCTACCAGAAGTGAGTCAGATGAGTCAGACAGGTCAAGAGGGCAGAGGGGGTCTGGATCACTGGCATCTCAGGAGCAGCATTTGTAGCTCAACAGAGAAACAAGACAAGAACAGAAGAGAAGATAGGAGAAGAGAAGTGAGTTATTTATGGTCACAGTCACATAATGTATAGGGTGAATGTATATTTTGTGCAGAGTGCAAGCAGGGACTATGGCAGGACTAACTATGACAGCATAACTGGGATAAAAGGGATAGCCAGAAGGAAAGAAACCAATCACTTCACCATCAATCAACCTGAGTGGTCAATGAGAGTGGGGCAGCATTCAAACATACAGGTTCACCATAATACTCTACGTCCATGAGTCCCACAGATCTGTTCCTCCTCCGCCTAAGACTAATCTATTCACAAAAATGCATGCCTAAATGAAATAGGTTTTTACCCTAGACTTAAAAATTGAGACTGTGTCTGTGTCACAAACATTAATTAGAAGGCTATTCCATAACTTTGGGGCTTTGGAAGGAAAAAGCTCTGCCCATGCTTTAGTTTTCATAATACGCAGTACTGACAAGCAGCCTGCATCCTTTGATCAAAGTAGGCATGGCGGATTGTAAGACACTAGCAGTTCACTCAGGAAGTGCGGCGCAAGACCATTAAATGCTTTATTGGTCAACAGTACATTTCACTGGGAGCCAATGCAGTGCATATAAGATAGGGATGATGTGCTCGTATCTTCTAGGTTCTAGTGCGGACTCTCAACGCTGCATTCTGGATTAACTGGTAATAAAAGAATGGACAAATTTTTTCTGCATCATTTAGTGACAATATATACATAATGTTGGTAATATTTACATGAGCTTCAAAAGAAAGACTGGAATCTATAATCACATCAAGGTCTTTTACTGTTGTAAAAGATGGAACGAAAGGTCATCCAGAGTTACTGTGTGATCAGGAAGCCTACTTTTAGCTGCAGGTGTTCCTAGTACCAGTATTTCTGTCTTATCAGGATTAAGCAGAAGGAAGGTTAAATAGCATCCAGTGTCTTATGTCCTTCATATTTTGCTCAACTTTATTAAGATGGCTTATAATTGCGTGTCACCAGCATAACAGTGGAAACTAATATCATGCTTCTGAATTATATTGCACAGAGGAAGCATGTAAAGAGAAAATAGTAGTGAGCCTAAAACCGAACCGTGTGGAACACCAACCTTGAGAACACGCAGAATTGTCACCATTTAAATCTACAAACCAATAACAATCAGTCAAATAGGATCTAAGCCAGGAGAGACGTTCCCTTAATTCCTGCTACATTTTCTAATCTATGAAGGTGAATACCATGATCATGATCAAAGGTCAAGTAGCACCAGCAACCCTGATCAGAGGCCATTAGGAGGTAATTCACACTTCTAGGATTTCAGAGATAAAGGGAAGGTTTGATATGAGCCTGTAGTTGGACAGCTGACAGGGGTTAAGGTCTCTTAATTATTGGGTTGAAGTGCTAATTTAAAAGATTTTGGTACATATCCACTGATGCTTGAAGAGTTAACTATTTTTAACAGGGGTTCTGTTATTCCTGGTACTATTTGGGAGAAAATGTTTGGGAAAACAGTTTGGCAAAGTCTGGGGTTAAATAGTAAAAATAGTAACAAATCGAAGGGATTCTGCTCTTGTCTGGAATTCAGCATCGATTATGGATTGTAAAAACTGACTATGAAGTCCTAAAAACATTATTAATAACATGCAGCTTTGTTTCTTGCTGTAAATAAATTTAAAAATACAAAGCAAGCAAAATAATTATTTGAGGGCTACAATGGCTCTGATGAACTTCCCGACAGTCTCTCCGGGATTTTCTATGATCTTGAGATCAAACTGCTTCCAGAGCCAAAAGCCCTCATGCTTCTGTTTTGTGCAATGAAATAGAATGTTGAAAATACAACTTTACATGTATTACCCACTCTCACAAATTTTCTATACTGCTTTATCCCGTATACAAGGCCATGGTGGGTATCACAGGAAACTTAGGGCACAAGGCAAGGTACACACTGGACAGGGTGCCAATCCATTGCAGGGCACACACATATACACACTTCATACACTGCGAGCAATTTGGGAATACCAACTAGCCTAATCTGCATGTCTTTGGACTATGGGAGGAAACTGGAGGAAACCCATCAAGTACAGGGAGAACATTCAAACTCTAGACCTGAGGCTGTACAATCTTACAGTGTATAGGATCTAATCAAATTTTAGTAAAAGGATCTAATCAAATTTAAGTAAAATGCCCCAACAAATTAACTGATTAGCAGCAGTGCAAGAGGGGACCACCAATAAGACTAATCATATACTGTATTTGAGACTGAATAAAAACAATGAACCAGCACACTGCGTGACCTATTAGTATTATGTTCTGTTTAAATTCACAGCATGTAAATCTATGACATTTATTATCAATGCAGCTCTTTTTGCATAACAGAATCCATGATCCATGAAATATTTGCACAGTCGATTACAGTCTTGTTGCTTTGCTTTTTAATGCCTTGCCAAGACAAAATTACAATGAGTCTGTGTTAATATGAAAGAGGACATTGTATTCAGAGAATTCAGAGAAACACTGGCATGTGATGGACAAACTGAGACGAAGGTTGGTGTGAAGATTCAACAGTCCGTTATTTCCTCCTTCCTACGCCTTTCTGCAGTTTGACAGATTTTTTGAATCACACTCTATTTTGAATTCATTCATACATTAGATGTGTATTTGAAGTTCTCATTTTATGTAATCCCAATATGTGAAACTGTTTCTTAAGCTAGTAAAAAACTGATACTAATTCTTATGAATTAATATTCCTCTGTACTTATACTCATGTACTAGAAAGTCCAAGCAATGTTTTTTTCTATGTTGTTTCTGTCACCCTGTCTCCACTGTAGCCTTAGATTCCTGTTTCACTGACAAGAATGCAACCGAGTGTGGTCAGTTCTCACCTATCCACATCAAGGTCCGACTTCTTACAATGCATCCAGAAAGTATTGATAGTGCTTCCCATCCTGCCATTTGAGACCTTCAGTGCTGCAGATTTTTTTCTGTGCCCTTCCCCATATCTGATCCTCGATGCAATACTGTCTCAGAGGTCTACAGACATTTCCTTGGACTTCATCTCTTGCTTTGTGCTCTGACATGCAGTGTTAACTGAGGGACCTTATATAGACATGTGTGTGCCTTTCCAAATCATGTCCAGTCAACTGAATTTATCCAGGTGGACTCCAATCAAGTTGTAGAAACATCTCAAGGATGATCCTGGGCTCATTTTTGAGTGTCATGGCAAAGGCTGTGGATACTTATGTAGATAAAATATTTCTTTGATGTTGTCTTTATGGGGTAATGTTTGTAGAATTTTAAGGGAAACTTAAATTTATCCATTAAATTTTTTGGATAATTTAATCCATTTTGGAATAAGGCTGTAACATAAAGTGTGGAAAAAGTGAAGTGTTGTTAATACTTCCTACTGTAGATGCACTGTATAGATCCTGAAATTCTTTTCACCACAGTAGTGAAGAGTGGCTGTTAGTGTTACCACAACCTTCCTGTCAGTTTGAAAATGTCTGGCCACTCTGATCTGATCTCACATGTCAATTTTTTTGTGTTTCTGCATGAATCCCAGCATGTTTCACAGACATTTCTCCATAGGTGGTGACTGATTAGCTGGCACTAAATCCCAGCAAAACTGACTTGCTGTATATTCCTGCAGGAAACTCCTTTATGACAACTCTCAGATCTTACAATCTGTCACTACCTAGAGTAGTTCTGGACCTCACTAAACATTTGAAACTACAGGAGAATCTGGCCATTAAAATCCACAGAGGTTACTCGGCTGCCCCCTCAGTCTGCTGTCATTTAGAGACTGGATTACCACAATTCACTCCTGTCCGTGCATGCCATCCGACCCCTGCAACTGATCCAAAATGCAAAAACTTCCCCAATTTTTTGTCAAAACCACCACACTTTCACCACTGGCTTCCTGTAGCTGCCTGCAGCAGATTTAAAACAACAATACATGCCTGCAATGCCAAAAGTGGACCAGCACCCACCTAACACATCACAGCACACTCTGGACTATGCTTCCACTGAGTCTATTGCACAATTTGACTGCACCCACCATCTCTTATGAGCACACAGATGGTGGAGTAGGTCACTGGCTGTCTTCAAACAAACACTAAGGGCCAATTACGAAAGGCGTTCAAGTCAAACCATGACTTTTGATTGTGATTTTTTTATTGATTGTTTGTGACTTTTACATTGGATACCATCAAGGTTAAAAGTTTTCTTAGTACCCTGAAGCTATGATTGAACTAATTTATGTTTAAAACACTGGTTTCCCAGGACCACCTTTAATGGCCCAAACATGTGGAAATGGCTTGGAGCGAGGACAGGGATATATGGGGGATGTGACAATAACTCCCAGCTAAGTAGCTTTTAGGTTTTGCTTTGTTCTAGTCTGTTTCATTTTTAGACTGATGCTGCTCTTTGTCTATGACCTAATGGGTTAGCATGAGGATGTGTTTCTTTGATAGATACTACAAACCATCTGAATAAATGTGCTTGTAAAATGCTGTAAATGTAAATGTGAGCATACTTTTTTTATACTTTTTTGCAGTTATGTTTACTTTGGCTATTCAGCGTGTAATAGTATTTTCAAACAGTATTTAATTATATAGGGATGTACAAATTTGTGGGCTGAAATTACTTCAAGGTGGACTAATCGCAAAGTATTATGCAGCACTGGCTCTTTCATCCACCCTTTCTCTACATGTGTTAGTTATGTAAGACATTATTAACACATTACAAGACTGACTAATCCTCTAGCTCAGTGGCATATGCGCTGTTCCTCTGCATTGGATTTAGCCATAGGTGTAACAAAGGTCCAAGGACATGAATGAATGAATAACTGAATGAAAGAATGAGAGAGAAATTTTTTTTAAATAAACATTTGGAATAATTGTTGGAAACACTAAGTCTTGTTCTTTGTAAACAAAAGCGCTATATGCATTGAATTCAGTGACGTCCCATTCAAGATTGTGTTTTTACCAGTTTTCCAGCAATTCCAGCAGGATCTGCAATTGTGATTGTTATTTCATTAATCCGCATCCCCACAGCTACACACATTTTGCAAGCCGTCATGTTACATTTAGCTGCATGCTGATCACAGGGCTAAATTTCATTAGCCTGTATTTGCCACTGCTGATGAGCCTCATTCATGCTGTACAATACACTCTGTGCGCACTATGATGGCATGCTTTCGGGATTCTGTGCCAGCGTGGGCTAACCATTCAAGTGTGTAAAGAGTGAGAAACAGCCGTTGGGAATAAATCTTAGGCTGTCTCTTGCTAGGCAGCAGTAGTAACCACCACCAAATTTTGCACTTCATTGCACTTTTGCATTTGTCTTATGCCTGCCGCTAACTCCCAACACCTAATTCCAACAATGTAAAGGAACTCATATTTCCCATTCTAATGCTTCTGAGCAGCAGAGTCTTCTTTCTACAGCAAAAGTGGATTCGGATTCTGTGTGGGATGGATGGCATCCTTTTTTTCCTTTAGTCTCAGCAAATCATTGCTTGTGGTTAACATAGCTTGTGAGCTCCTCTAGGCAGAAGAGGGCGGGTAGTGCTTTGTTACACAACCATATGATGCAGCATGAGTAGCAGTTAAATAAAAATGCAGTACATGTCAGCTTTCACTCTCCACGGTTGCTAGGTGTTGTAGGATAGGGGAGAGATGGCTGGTAGGTGGGAATTTGCAGGTGATGAAAGTCTATAAGGGTGTAATGGAGAACGTTGCACATTCATCCATGGATGGATAGATAATAGCCTATTAACAACTCTCTATCCTCATTGCTAACACAGACGTATCTAGAGAATCCCATGTTTATTTTTTAATCTCCCTTCCTTGGCAACATCAAACCTAAACAATTGTGATTATCATGGTTGGCACAATGGTTTATTCTGTTTATTTCTAGAGTAACCTCACCAGAGACTTAGCTTCTCCAGGATGTAGAAGTTTACAGGGGAAATCGCACTGCGGTCCTGCTGAGGTGCTGTTTTTTCTCATTGCTGTGTGAATTTCCAGCAAACATCCCCTGTTCTCAAGATAGGCTCAAGATCCACAACGATGCTGATGAGGATGAATCGGTTACTAAAAATGAATAGAATAGCATGAGCATCTCAGTGAACACTTTCTCTCTCACTTATTCTCTAAACCACTTATCCCATACAGGGTGCAGGAGGCCTGGAGCCTCTCACAGGGTACCAGAGGGATGAGGCAGGGTGCAAATCCATTGTAGGAAATGTGCACATACCTGTACTACAGGGAATTTGGAAACGCCAATTAGCCTACATTGCATGCCTTTGGGCTGTGGGAGGAAACTGGAGTATATTTACATTTAGGCATGAGGCAGACGCTCTTATCCATCTGTCATTGAATAGATCATTACACTAGTTACTAGGTTACCAACTATACCTGCAGTACCACCAGTCAAACACTGTTAGGATTTATTTATTTATCTATATCTTACAGCAGACGTACAACCGTACTGCTGTCCATAAACATGCATGCAGGTTACTCTATGATGGATGACCCTGTGCTCTATTGGTCAATCTGAATTACCCCTAGGTCTGAATGAGTATAAAGTTCTGTGCATGGTGTCCCTGTGATGGACTATTCGGGGTGTCTTTCTGCCTCGAGTCCAGTGGGATAAGTTTTTCATCCACCGTCACCTGACCAGGATAAGTCAGTTACTTGTCAGTAACGAATGAATGACTACACATAGGTTCACACCCCTCGAAGCGCTTGAAAAGGCCATGCAGCAATTTAAGCGTTAAACACTGGCAGGTCTGTGGTGCACCTTTTCCCAGCACCCCTCCCTTCTCGGGCTCGTTTATGTCTCTGCCTCCCTACCAGACAAGTTGCCCAAAGCTTTTGGCAGGAGCGTGAGAGAGGAGCATCTCGGTACCCCCTCGGCTGTAGGTAAGTTAAAGCTGCACATAAGCTTCTTTCCTCTTCATTCATAAAGTAGCGGGACGCGCGCGAGCTGCAAACTGGAGTCACTTTATTTAACATTACGCACGCGGTCACGATCACTGCTTTGCCGTGAGAGGTTTCTCGCTGGTTCACGTAACAGCGCGATCTGTGGGGAAGAAATAATCGCCTCCCGTAGCCTGTACGTCTGTATTTACACGGGCACGAGCGGTTTTCGCACGCGCCAGCGTGTCTCATGTTTGTGTCGCTGAGATCAGCGCGTCGGTTGCTCCGGTTGTCTCGCGCTGTCGTCTGTCCCTGCTGTCCTTGCTGCCTCTGTCTGCCCATACTAAACTGCACCTGGAGGTCGTACATACCAGAAGGTAAAGGTCGATAACAAAAAACAAAAAAAAAGTTAGGTGTTTAAAGTTAATTTAGGCATGCAATCATCATTGTGTAAATTATTAGTATTATGTAATATGTTGTTAAACTATGTTTTAACGGCATTGTTAATGGTCCTCTTTGCCAATCTGTCACGAAGATATTAAATAAAATGTGAAATAAACATTCAGTATGGTTTTAGAATTTAGAACTACAATAATAAACGCCACTTAACATCGACCATTCTCACTGCTTAATACAACTGCCTTATGCCATTTTTTCTACTACTGCATTGCATTTATGGATTTAATCTAAAATGGATAAGGTTTTAAACAAACTTGTGAAGTCCAGGTCAACTCCATTGCACAGTGTTATTAAAGAAAAAAGCCTAACAAACACATTCACGAACATTAATAGAAATAACTCAATTATCCTACTTTTCACTTTTCAGTAATATAATCCTTAGTTATATTACTGAATTAAAATAGAAGAGAAAGAGAGAGAGAGAGAGAGGAAGGTAAAATCGTAAATTATAGAGATATTGTAGAGAATCATCTTATTTGTATATGTACAGTATGTGACGCAGTAAGTGATAGTGTGTGTTATCTTTGATGGTCTAGTAATTCCTTGCTTTTATATACTGTATAGTACTGTAGTAATAAGTGTGCCTTCCTTGATATAGAGAAAATATAGAGAAATTAGATTACTAATGCATATTCAATTGAAATAGCAGGTCAAATGTTCTCACTCAGTACACAGTTTAGCCCTCAGGTCATCTGCAGAAGGTCTTTAAAACTCAAGTCTCATTAAGAGGACTTCAGACCATCTTCGAGACAAGGAAATTAGTCCTGAAGGCGTCTGGGGTGTTAACATTTTAAGACTTTAATGGGCCCTGAATACATCCCTAATAGGTTTCTAGTCCTGAAAATGTCCTGCAGTTCTACCTGTGCCTCTTACTATCTACTATCTATCTATATACAGTAGGTGTCATATTGTGAAGTGCCATACTGTCTTTTTTCCCCAAAGTTGACAATATGACACTTCACAATATGACACCACTATTAAGGCAAATCTACTCACAGTGCCAAATACTGTTAAGCCCAAGGCTCTCAGTGAGTAGATTTGCCTTAATAGTGGTGCCTAATATGTTCATTTTGTTTTCATGTTACCTAATTTTAGTGTATTAATTTCTTGACTAATTAAGAAAAAATAACCAAGGTGTTATAGAATAATATTTTCACAATATCCCATCCCTGTACTGTCTGTACTGTGATTGTGCAAAAGCTATTTGCCTTTGACGTTATAAGTTGGACCTCTTGAACTGTGTGAGCTAATTCCTTAGAGGTTAAATGATTCAAGAATCTTTACTCTGTTATATAAGAGAAAAGAGGCCAAGTCTTAAAGGCAGACCAAGCTTGCTGATTGACGTCTAATCCTTTCTAGTGCTTTCAAGTGATTGATGGGATAACCCATTTCTTTCCCTGATTTTATTTTCCATGGCTTTCACACTACCTTGTCCTTCAGTTGTGCCAAGCTAAAAAAAAATAGTTGTCCTAAATAAAATACAAGTTCCTGTAATGTCCATTCCATTCATGTAGCTGATTTAAACATTACTATTATGGTCTGTTTCATATAAAAATATATGTATGTTAGTAAATTGGGACATGAAATGCTTATATGATATAAATAAGTTAACTCATAGATAAAGCTGATTTAACAATTTTGCTCAGAACACTGCTTGTTAGGTGTGATGTAGTTTCATGAAACAAATGGCGATTTGTTCATACTTTATTATATGCGCTCAAATCTGTACATCTGCATTTCTACTGGATCTGAAGTTTCGGAGATGACAGTTAACTGATGAGCATGAATAGCGCTCCAACACAGATCCTTTTACTGTGGATTTGCCTCACTCCTGAATAAATGTACCTTGAGAAATTACAGTCACTCTACATGAATTCTAAAAAAAATTACATTAAAAATACAAGTACTATTCATTGTATAAGATGCCTTATGGTTCCAAGAATAGCAAAAAATAAATAAATAAAACCTTTCCAACAAACATAATTTTGGGGCTCTTTGTTCAGTTTTTTATTTGTGGCTTTTCTTCTCCGACTAAATCTTAGAATAATAGGTTAGTATTGATCTTTGTGTCCTATTTCCTGTTTTCTAGAAATACCTGGAGACGCATACACCGAAATGGGTCGAAAAGAGGCTGACTACGATTGGAAGAAGAGCACGGACAACATTCAAGACGTTTTCGACTTCATAGAGGTGCTTGGATCGTGAGTACAACATTTAAAAAAAATATTATTACAAATTTAATAATAATAATAGTAATAATAATAATAAAGCAGTTTGTTTAAACAATATCAGTATGCATGACATAAGGGTACATCACTTTAAATGACATGACAATGGTGGTGGTCTTTCTATATTGTATATTCCTAATGTATTCTGCAATAAATATCTATAATGTCTATAGTGTCTCAACTTACTGTGCACAACTTGTAAGTTCAACTTACAGAAACAATTAGGTAATTCTTTCCTTCACAAGCTTAGAACAAACTTTGATGTCATAAAAAGTAGTACTGATACATTAGACGTACACTTATTATTATGCTAGGAAACTGATATGACAAAGCTACAAACTACAAAACAGAACTGAATAAAATGATCTTTAATTCCACTGAAAGCATTTCACTGCATATCGTATGACTGTGCATGTGACAAATAAAATTTGAATTTGAAGATAATTTTAGTCAGATCGGTTCTATAGATGGCTTTTTAGTTTGTTTTTCAGTATATTTACAACATTCAATGTATAATTAAACATACTGTGTATTTAAGATACTACTCTATACTGAAAAAATATACTGGATGTTCAGAGGGGATAATGTAAAAGTATTGTAACTGGTGGTTACACAGTTATGTGATCAGGGGTTCTCAAACTTTTGGCAGCTAGGGTCCTATTTAACTGTAAATTTATACCATAGAGCTCTTTAGTAAAAATGTATTTCATGAAAATCATCCAAAAGTAAACATTTTATGTGTTTCCTTTAAATATGTACAGCTGTAGCCAAACACTGACCATCTGGCTATGCTGCAAGGACATCTGGGTAGCCGTAGGCTCTATTAAAACCACTGACTTAGACACACAATTATGATGTTACAGGACACTGCAGACCCGCAAACTTAATTAGACTGAGGATTCACATGAACACACATGCTTATATAATGCAATCAAAATCACTAGCTATCTCATTAGAATTAATAATTAATTAATTATTATACTTTACATTTATCACAAAAACAAACAGCAGGTGTTTTTAACACCCTCCTGATTTCCCTGTATTCTCAGAGACAAGTTGTGAGATATGGAAGGCTGTGATAAGCCGTTCTTGTTTAACACCCAGGCAGAAATCAGGATCACTTCCAAGACAGTTATCACTATCGCCTGGCACCTCCAGGGTCCGGATTCCATTACCGCCTTGGGGTCTGCGTGCATGGAGTTTGCATGTTCTCCCCGTGCTTGGGGGGGTTCCCTCAGGGGTACTCCGGTTTCCTCCCACAGTACAAAGACATAAGGATTAGGCTAATTGGAGTTCGTGAATGCACGGGTAAATGTTGACCGGATATCCTGCCACAGTTGTACAATAGGAATATATACAATGGTATAATCACCATTGGCCTCCACTGTCCCTAGTTGGACTATAGAGGTTCCTAGATAGATGGATGGGATATAGGCAATCTAATTGAGAGAGTGTGGGGGGGGCAAATTTTAAAAGGATATGTCACAATTTGTAATACTGAACTCCTGTCTCAGTCTTTAAAGGACGAATGTTAATGGCCTCTAGATAAGCTTAGCAAATGATGTGAAATTCAGTGCATCATTTTCCATTTGCCGCTATTGCAACCATCCCTGGTGTCCTGACTGTGAGCTATAAAAATAAAGGCAATGGGACCTGTGAGGAAACTTTGCCTTGGAGAGATGGCCCTCTAGCTTCCTGTGAGAAAAACAACCTGAACCAAATTCCCAAATCCCTCATTAGAACTTACAAAATAGGGAATATGCCATGAACTTAATAGTTGTGATTAAAAATTACTGATGTCATAGATTCTCCCTTAAACATATAGAGAGTCATTAAATGAATCATATAAAAGTCAAGAACACTTACGATTAAAGCACTAAAATTACTGACTGCAGTGAAACCTGGCACAGAAAAATCTGTTTCATAGCATTTTATATTCAGAGAAAATTGCAGAGGCAGAATTTCAGTAACGCAGAATGTGCTGGCCTTAGAGGAGCTTGGAGGCGGCAATTAAAAGCAATTCTGCGATACTCTTTGTACTTTGTGAATATGTGTGTTTGTGGGGGTGGGTGAGTGTGAGACAGGGCATTGCAAGTGGGCGTCCTTCTACAAAGCTCTAAGTAAAATAGTTTAAACCCTTGTGCAAGATTCTTATTTCATCAGAAGATTAAATGAAAGTGAAGTGTAAGGATGCATTTAAAGCAAATGGATGTCGACTGTATATGAATGGATTAGTGAATCCAAATGAGTGAAATGAATTTGATCTGTTTGTACAAGCATGAAAAAAATTAGAGTTTTTTTTAATAGTCATTTTTTTTTACAGTAGACTACCAAAAATATTTGAATATCAGATGTGGATTTCTCAAACAGGAAAAGAAGTAGAGTTTGCTCCTTTCATGGAGAGCTCAGTGACCTGTTTGCAGCGCCACACCTGGTTACCAGAGCTGTTACTATTTCTGTTGGGTAGGGGATTTTGAGGCTTAATCCCCAGCCAGGACATGTATTCCAGGTTACAGCTTTAGACAGTGTGGAAGACACGGAGAACAATGCATGAAGTTGCTAATTTGCTATGGTCTCTTTTGCCATTAGAAAGCTCAAAAAGAAGAATTTTTTAAATGTAACCAAGCAAGCTGTTGCCTTCTGATTTCCTCTGAACATCAGAGTTCTGGTTTTGATTAATGGAGCACGAAAATCCATTCATAAAATTCACTCAACTATCTAATTCTAACTAGAAATCTAATCACTCTGGCTGTTTTTCCTGCCCCAAATCTTGACACAAATGACTTTGGGTGTTATGGATCAGATGCAGAGCTTG
Source organism: Clarias fuscus (assembly GCA_030347435.1). Classification (NCBI taxonomy): domain Eukaryota; kingdom Metazoa; phylum Chordata; class Actinopteri; order Siluriformes; family Clariidae; genus Clarias; species Clarias fuscus. The sequence continues at coordinate 9,958,826 of CM059221.1, forward strand.
ATTCAAGTGTCAGAGAGAAAAAAGAGTTTAAGATGTCATATGCACATCCTTATTAAGACATCCTTATTAAGATTTTAAAAAAAATTGTAAAAAGCAAAAAAAAAAAAAACTGCTTATCCCCCTCAGAGCAGTGTTTACCTACATGTTAAATCTTAATAACTTAACAGCCTCACGCAACTTCCTGTGCGTATTCTGCCTGTCTATGTCTCTTAGGGGAGCATTCTCTGAGGTGTTCATGGTGAAGGAGAGGAAAACAGGAAAGCTGTTTGCCATTAAGTGTGTGAAGAAAAAGAACAAAAGAGACATCCACTTGGAGAATGAGATTGCTGTGTTAAGGAGGTACAGTAAAAATAATTATCTATCTATCTATCTATCTATCTATCTATCTATCTATCTATCCATCTATCTATCTATCTATCTGTAAATGAACAATTTGACAAAATGCAGTTCTTGGCCTTTCATTTGGACTTTTTTGTTCTGGCTCACAAGGTTGGGTAGCTTTAGGTCCTGAACACATAATTTACTTTATTTAAGCTTACAGTATTGAATCATCGGTGGCGTAGTGGTTAGCCCTGTGGCCTCACACCTGCAGGGTCAAGGGTTGAGTTCCTCGCTCTGTGTGTTGCATGGAGTTGCATGTGTGCCCTTCAGGGTGTACCCTGCCTCACGCCCCCAATTCCCTGGGATAGGAGCCAGGCTTTCCGCCAACACGCACATGATGTCTAAAGATCTCTGTTTATTATCAGGAAAGAGAGCATATTTAAGCTGCCCTGTGTCACATACTTCCCATACATCAAAAGAAGCAGTCATTAACATGCAAGTCACAGAGAGACCGGGAGACAGACAGACGATAGGAAATACATACACTTAAGAGACACTCAACACTTTGTGTACAAGTGGCATGAAATGCACCTGCTGTGTGAGGGAGACTGCTGTGTTTGCTTTGACTGGTTCTGTCCAGACTACTCCAGTTATGTTAAACTGCAGACTGATATAACCAAAACATTTATTCATTTATCTTCTATAGCGCTAATCTTGTGCAGGGTTACAGGTGGCCTGGAGTCTATTCCAGGAGACTTTGGGCACAAGGTTGGGTATGCTCTAAACAGGGTGCCAATGCCGCCATAACCCAAATAATTTCAACATAATATTTTGCCATTTGTGCCAGTAACACTCTTGTGAATTAAAGAAATCATGCACAAAATATCAAATTTTAGTATTTAAGGGTATACATACAGCTCTGGAAAAAAGAGACCACTACAATTATCCCTAAATCAGCATCTTTACAAGTATGGCAACCATTACATTTGAGTGTCTGAATTCCGACACATTCACACCTCATTCTGCTTTATGAGGTACTGAACAGGTGATCATCACTGGAATCAAATCTTATTTAATGAGGAAAAGTATAAAACCACCAGGGACACAATGAGCCTCAGGTCACTTTCATCCTTACAATTTCAAAGACTGCAGTACACAAGAACAATGTCAAGCAGCAGACACAGTGGAGAACAAATCTACTGTACAGACCGGCAGAAGGTGAAAGAAATCTCTACCAACAGGGATAACAGACATCAAGTGACCTTCAAACACAGTGTCTAACTGAAGCTGGTGTGAAGTGCATGGCGAGGACAGGTGAAGTCATTCAAAGGCAGAAAAATGCCCTTTATCTATGAGAAGCAAAGAAGAGCCACTTGATGATATGGGGTACTGCAGCAAGGCTGAAATCAGGCGGTTTAGTGTTTGTGAAGAATATAGCAATTAAGCCACATACTGTACATGGTCATCTTGGAAGGACATGTGGAATCCTGGAAGAACATTTGCATCCTTCTGCGCTGACTATGCTCCCCAACTCTGGTGGCAGAGAATGAATGGTGGAGAGCATGCCAAGATAGATGAAAGCTGTGATTCCACTGAATGCAGATTTCTGAAAGTTTCATAGTTAAATCATTCATCCCATATTGTTTAAAAATCAATATGAACTTGTTTTCTTTACATCATTCAAGATCTGCAAATACTGCAGCTCTTTCGTTATTTTGACATTTTGTCATTTTCTTTAAAAGAATGGTCTAAATAACAATATTTTTATTTGGAATTTGGGACAAATGTTATCAGCAGTTTATAGGAAAAAAAACAGAGCAGTTTATTCTACCAAAACAACCCCTATAAAAAGAATACATGAGAAAGCTGTTTTTCAAGAGCTGTATGTGCAGTATGTATGTGTGTATGTCTGTATGTATTTACAGTACTGTATGTTTGTATGTATATACAGTACAGACCAAAAGTTTGGACACACCTTCTCATTCAAAGAGTTTGAATTTGTATTATGGCAAGAAAATAGCAGCTAAGTAAAGAAAAACGAGTGGCCATCATTACTTTAAGACATGAAGGTCAGTCAGTCGGAAAAATTGGGAAAACTTTGAAAGTGTCCCCAAGTGCAGTCACAAAAACCATCAAGCGCTACAAAGAAACTGGCTCACATGCGGACCGCCCCAGGAAAGGAAGACCACGAGTCACCTCTGCTGCGGAGGATAAGTTCACCTGAGTCACCAGCCTCAGAAATCGCAGGTTAACAGCAGCTCAGATCAGAGAGCAGGTCAATGCCACACAGAGTTCTAGCAGCAGACACATCTCTAGAACAACTGTTAAGAGGAGACTGTGTGAATCAGGCCTTCATGCTAGAATATCTGCTAGGAAACCACTGCTAAGGACAGGCAACAAGCAGAAGAGACTTGTTTGGGCTAAAGAACACAATAAAGAAAACTATTTGAATGAGAAGGTGTGTCCAAACTTTTGGTCTGTACTGTATGTGTGTATGTATGTATGTATGTACAGTATGTTTGCACAGTGTGTTTAGATGCATGTATGTAAGTATGTATGTATGTATGTATGTATGTATGTATGTATGTATGTATGTACAGTATGTTTGTACTGCATGCACAGTATGTATGGATGAATATATGTAGCTCATGAAACACTCTTGACAATTCTGTTTTAGGATCAAACATGACAATGTGGTGGGGTTGGAAGATCTCTATGAAAGCCAGACTCATTACTACCTTGTCATGCAGCTGTAAGTAGTATGTGTTTGTAAATGTAAACTAATTGTAAAAAATATATATATATATATATATATATATATATATATGTGACTCATGCCAATACTGTGCTTGGAATCTTATGTCTAGTGTCAGTAAATTGGTTTTATGCCTTCATTCGTGATAAATTTCATCACAAGTCCTCATTTGACTTAAACACCCACCTTATGCAATGACGTGACATTCACTTCCATCCAGAGTTGCTGAGATCTTGTAAAGAGTCAAACCACTTCATAAAGTCTTCAGCACATCCCAAGGATTTTTATTGGGGTTTAGATCAGGACTCAGTTAAGCCCGATGAATTCTAGCATTGTCAGACTGGATTAATCGTAATATGGAAAGAAAGAAAAAATATGTTAGCGGTATAACGTGGTCATTCAGTACATTCAGGTTGTCTGTACAGTGGGCACTATGCATGATGGGTGCATCATATCAAATACAAATAAGAAAGTGTTTATCTGAAGTTTTGTCCTATTTTTTTTGGCAGTGTTTCAGGTGGTGAACTTTTTGATCGGATCCTTGACCGGGGAGTGTACTCAGAGAAGGATGCAAGCTTGGTGATAAGGCAGGTCCTCGATGGAGTTAACTACCTGCATAAGAATGGCATAGTTCATCGTGATCTCAAGGTATGTGTATAGACATAAACTCACAATTTCTCTAATAAATTCACCTAAGTTTTAAATTACATCGGCTACATTGTGTTTTTTTTCTTTAAAGCCTGAGAACTTGTTGTACTTCAGTCGAGATGAGAAGTCCAAAATAATGATCAGCGATTTTGGACTTTCGAAGGAGGAGGACAAGGGCATCATGTCCACCGCCTGTGGTACCCCAGGCTATGTGGGTAAGAAGGCCATACAAGGTTAAAATAAATGACAAAAATAAACACTGTGTAAAGATTGTGTTGAATGCTAATGTTTTTTTCTTGCCTGTAGCTCCAGAGGTGTTAGCGCAGAAGCCCTACAGTAAAGCTGTCGACTGCTGGTCCATTGGAGTCATTACCTATATACTGTACGAGGTCTTATACGCTTACTATTATTGATACTGTTAAATATTCAGTTTACAGATTATATGTCACACATGGAATTTGCCGATTAGAGTAGGCTTCAGTACTGTTGGATGGCGATACAATGTCAGATAGAAACGAAGATCCCTGACAGAGTTTAGATGATTGAGACTTTTACACAGTGTGCATAACAAGCTGTTGATTGCAATGCTCTGCTTACCACTGCAGTAAGGTTGCTGTAAATGTAAAGTAGGATGTGAAAGATCTCCCCCTAGTGGAGGAACTGTAGGAAGTTTAGCACATAAAGTAATACAAAGACATACAGTACAATACTGTATTCTTATACTAAATAAAATAATAGATGGGTTTAAATGTAATCTGCTTATTTAATATTGATGTTAATGAGCATACAATAATTAATAACTAGGTCATAATCTTGTTCAATGATGTGTTTTTGCAGCCTCTGTGGATATCCTCCATTTTACGAGGAATCAGAGACTCGTCTTTTCTCGAAGATCATGAAAGCCCAGTACGAGTTTGACTCTCCCTTCTGGGACGACATCTCAGATTCTGGTGAATGTCTTTGTCTTTTAATATGCAGACTCAACAAACTTGCATATATTATATTATATTATATTATATTATATTATATTATATTATATTATATGTAGTTAACATTGTGTGTTCACTGTATTTTCAGCAAAAGACTTCATCCACAACATGATGCAGAAGAATCCTAATTTGCGCTACACAACAGACCAAGCACTTAGACATCCCTGGTAAGATGTGAGCGTTAATAGAAAATTAGATTTATGATAGGTTATGTCCAGTCCACAAATTGTTTTTTGGAGAAGAGAGTTCATGTTTATTATAAAAGAACTGCCTGCAACCTTTACTGTTTCAATGTGTTGTATGACCTCTTTGGGAGATATTATCGGTAATGGAAAAAATATACTGTATATATGACTTGAAATACCTGAGATACTTGACCATATTGTGTCTGGTGAGTGCTTTGGCCATGTACCGCGGTGTGCTATTTTTACATCAAGTAAAAGTATCATAAACAACACCTTTGGTTTGGTTACCACATTTTCTCCTAATATATTTTGATTCTAACATTTTATATTCATTTGATTAATTATCATTATAATCATGATGATAATCTGCTCTTTAAGGTATGCCATATACAGTATAAAAGGCATTGTTTAACACTGTGTTTACAGTAAATCTCAAAAAGAAAAAGAAAAAAACATTGAGATTTTCAGATAAATTGGTTTCTGGATTTGTCTTTAGGATCATTGGAAAAACCGCCCAAAGTCGTGATATCTACCAGTCCGTCAGTGTGCAAATCCAGAAGAACTTTGCCAAATCCAAGTGGAAGGTAAAGGCACCCTGTCTCCTAATGCTCTGACTATTTAAAGTTTGCCTTATTTGCTCTGTTTTAACTGGGGTAATTCATTTGATCTCTGGCCTGCTTGCACAACACAGCTTCAGCAATCATTTCATGTGCTTGCTCACTTACTGCATAGAAATGCCCTTTGCATGATTTTTTCACGCTAGTCCTGTTTTTTTCTTAGTTGTTGATGAGAACGATTATGTGATAAGTTAATTATTTACTGCATGTATTTCAGCAAGCTTTCAATGCTACAGTGGCCATCAACCATATGAAGAAACTACAGCTTGCTCATGGTGCGGCGTCAGTCAAACGGATCCAGGCACAGATTCAACTTCCTGATATTAAAATAATTTCAACGTCTCACCCTGAACAAACAGACAACGATCTGGTCCATGACAGTCTGGAACCCAATGGCAATCTGCCTTACAGTCATATAACCCTGCCGCCTGTTTCCTTGGAAACAAAGGCTCAGTACCTACTGCCGAAGGTCAGCCACAGTGTTACGCTCACAGTCACGGAGAAGAGCAAGCATGTGTACCACTCCGAACCAGGAAACCTGAACGGGTACTGATCGTTATCTTTAAGTTTGAGCTGATGAAAAAAATAACCATAATTATCACTGCACTTTATACTTATTAATATTGATGGTCTGCTATATTTTTATGTGTTTTTGTCCTGAGATAAAGGCTGTCCTAGCATGTGGACAGCTGAATTCAATGTGCATTATGGCATTAAAAATAGCATTGTCTCCTGACTGTTTAAAATGAATCAGAAGTTGTGAACTGGTCAGTTTCCAAGAAAAGTCATCTCCTCCTGTGTGTACAGGTATGAGAAGACAGCTACCAGCAGCAACGTGGAGAAGCTTCAGACAGGTGTCTGCTGTGTCATGTGACTGTCCATTCGCAGCATTATGAGTGGACGTTAACAGGTAACGCAGTTAGAATTAAGTGATTTTCTATTTAATCATTTCTAAATTTGATAGTTTGAATGGTGTGTCTAAGAGGAGTACAGCGATTTGAAATTACACCCATGATGTCACTAGAGCGGAAACGTAAAGTGATAGTTCGGACGTCTTCAAGTCAGAATTGAGGTGCATATCAGTACATTACAATATGTCTTGATAGTAAATTTTCCTGCTCTGAACACAGTCCATGAAGTTTGTTGTTTAGATCACCCAGTCATCAGAACCAAATTCTACAACCCTTTTTCCACGAAAAAAAAAAAAGCATTCCAAAGTTCTGCTGAGACTGACATGAAGCTCCTGCAGTAGTATAGCCAAATATAGCTAACCAAAACTAGCTGCATGGCTAACAAGAACAAGTCTGTTCATATAAGAGAAACTTGAAAAAAAAAAAACTGAACTATTTAACTCCTAAGCTACAAAGCTGCGAGAAAAAAATAATAAACTGTAAAATACGTTTATTGTGTTAGTGATATTACAAAATAAATTTGTTCCAGGCATAATAAGTAAACATTTCATTAGCTCTTTCCAAATGTATTACTTTTCTCAAGGACGTGGAGCCCTTACACATGTTTTTGTGTGTGTGTTTTTTTTGTAGATGTGCGACCAGTCTCATGGCCACTGGCTGCTTGAAGTTGGCATGTCTTGCTGCTTTGGGCTTTGGCTCCTTTGGGATATGGAGTGATTACAAGAGAGGTGACGTTTTGCTTGTCGACCTCACCAGTGTATTGGAGTTGAGAGGAGTGCCTCCGTGTCATTAATGCACATGCGTAGACATGACTATACTTATGAAAATGTACATGAAAGCAGAACTACATGCTTAAGCACCTGGTTGTATTATAACACAAAAAGCTTGTTCCTCAAGACTGATGTAGCTCCAGCTCTGTGTATTATTCCTATAAAGGTCACTGATCACTACATTTAATTATCCGGAACATTTGTGCTTCATATTACATTGAGAGTATTGGTGATGTGAATATTTTTATTATTTATTTCCTAATAGTCTGTGTTTTGCTCTGAATTGTTTAGGCCCACCTCTGGCTTATGTATCAGAGAAAATATCAAACTCATTCAAGTAGATTTAATTGCTGAACCCAGATGGGGAGACTGTAACCGGAAGCTATTGCCTCTTACTGTCTCATTCCAGTAATAGCTAGGTCTTTTTTTCCCTTTCGTAATCTACCTTAGAGCCAAAGTTTATTTTTATAATAAAATATTAATATTATGTACGAGCAGAATTACATACTGTATTTTTCAAAATACAATAACCTATTCCCAACACAATAAAGTAATGTCTATCTTTTTTAGATGCAAAAGTGTGAACTTTTTTGTAAATATATTTGTTAATTATCAGATGAGATGTACTGTAAATAATTAATAAGTCTACTAACATTTTAGGTTTCTTGTGATTTCTCATGATGTTGTGCATTATTTAACACAGCCCTAACAAATTAAATTTATACTTAAGTTTCTTAATTTTATATCATCATTATATTTACATATATTTCGCTATGTTGTAAATTATTATATTATATGTACAGTCATTTTTTCTTTGGATGCACATCTGGGGTAATACTTACTGATTTTATGTAAAACACTACAGTTGTGTGTCTTTAACTGCATACAAAGCATAACCACACAAATAAAAGCACTCAAAGTGAGTAGTATTTACTGGTCACTTATTTTCACTTTTTACTTTTGGATATACAGTACAGTATGTTCAGATTTGGAACACCCATAATGGCATGAAAATCCCTTATTATTATTGTTGTAATATTTATACTGCCATATTTGCTAAATTTAATGTGCAAAAAATAAATTGGAGAAATACCTGCGTCCAATTTCACGTTAAAATGTGCCCGTAACTAGAAGCTCTAAAGTAGAATGGCTTTTATTCTGCATGATGATATTATTGCTGCATTTATTTGGTTTCCCCAAACATGGGGAAAATTTCTGGAAGAGATCAACAAAAACTGAACTAGGTAAATAAAAACAATTTATAAGCCACTTATCACTCTCAGCAAAGAGGTTCATGCAGTCCCTAAAAACTAAACAAGGCAAAGTTAGAAATTTATCTCCATCCTCCCAGTAGTTACATATGCCGTATATGATTTTAATCAAAGCTGGCAACTTTTCAGGAAAACTTTGAGTGAGATTCTGAAAATAAGGCCATTGGTTCTGTGCATGACGCCCCTTGCGCATGCCCAGTCATTTTATCTAACACTAACCATGTACCTTACCCTGCATGGCTCAGTTTCTGCATATTTTAGCTTTGCTGTGTTAAAGTGAAATAATGGATGCATGTGACTGTATTTGTTCCTGTTGGTACAACTGACATTTGAAATATTCACCCAAATAAAAAAGGGCCTACCTTACCAACAAGCAAAACTACCTACATGCTCTCCAGCAGCTCCATGTAGGGCAGCGGAAATGTAGTACAGAACTCTGGGCCTTACACATGAACAGTCTCATTGTGCACCTTCCTTCCTTGTTCATTATCTCTCACCTCCCATCATTTGGAGCCCTGTGTTGTCAGTCCCCAGTATAACTCTCTCGAGGGCAGTACAATTAGGTACACAGGACAGAAAAAATCTATATTTGCATTAAGTTTAATCATACACAAACCAACATATCACTATTCATATTCATAAGAACATACTCAGGAGCTAACAAATTTAACTAATAGAGAGAGACCAAAAAAGCACACAATATTATGTGAAATGCAAAAGTCATGCAGGAGCAATGGAAGAAAGATAATATACGAGGGAATTCAATTTTATTTGTCGCAAAGCAGCTTTCCACAATCAAAAGAAAATTATGGAAATGTGAGAGAATGTGTATCAATCAAAATGATCAGATTGTCCCGTATGAGCAAGCCAAGCTCAATGATTCCAAATAACAGAAGATGTGTTTAAGTTAATATAGAGTCATCATAGTCATATAGTTTGTTTTTGATGATCAGGTAGAATTTAGTAAATTCCAGTCCTGAACTTTGGAGTGACTGCAGACAACAGGTCCAGAGGGCAGAGGGGGTCTGGATCACTGGCAGCTCAGGAGCCGTATGTGTAGCTTGACAAAGAGAGACAGGGAGAGGGAGAGGGAGAGAGAGAAGAGAAGAGAGAAAAAAGAGAAATAGAAATAAGTTAGTTATGGTCATAATCACGTACTGTATAAAGTGAGTATATATTTAGTGCAGAATGCAAGCAGTGACTCCAGCAGGAATAACTATGACAGCATAACTAAAAGGGAGAGCCAGAAGGAAACACAGACATGATACAAAATCCTGCTGTTAACCCATAAATGTGTTACTGGTCATGCACCATCATATCTGCAAGAGCTGATCACTATACAACGTTCTAACCGTACCCTTAGCTCATCAGGAAGCATGCTCCTTAAAGCCCAATTTACCAGGCTCCGTACCATGGGGGACCGAGCCTTCTGCTTCTGAGAGCCATACAGAGCCTGGATTCCTTTAAAGCCAAACTGAAGACCTTTTTATTCAAGAAAATGTACAATTGTTGATTTGGTTTTAATTGATTGTTTTATACCGCTTCTATTTTTATTTTTTATTATTATTTTAGCCTTGATGTGGTTTTATTTTGTTGTTTTATGTCTTTTCTATCTTTATTTTTGTTTAATGTTAGCACTTTGAGATTTAATGAATGAATGAATGAAAAGTGCATTACAAATAAAATGTATTATTATTACATACGGGGGTTAGGGCAAATCTATTAACAAAAAGCTTGGCTAAATAAATAGTTTTAAAGTCTAGACCTAAACACTGTCCATATTTCAGAACTTTGGGACTTTGTAAGAAAAATCTCTGCCCCTGCTGTAGTTTTCATAAAACGCGGTACTGACAAGCAGCCGGCATCCTTTGATCAAAGTAGGCATGGCAGGTCTTAAGACACTTTTCAAAAATCCATGCAAAATTTCAGTGGAAGCCAATGCAGTGCAGATAAGATAGGGGTGATGTTCTCGTATCTTCTGGTTCTAGTGAGTACTCACTGCTGCATTCTGGACTAACTGGAGCTTTTTTATGCATCTAGTTGAACATCCAGACAGGACAGGAGTTACAGTACAATAGTCCAAACTAGAGTTGATAAAAGCATGAACAATTTTTTCTACATTGTTAAGTGAGAATATATTCCTGATCTTGGTAATATTATCTACATGAGCTTCAAATGAAAGATTAGCATCTATAATCCAAGGTATATTACTGTTGTACATGATGAAACGGAAAGGTCATCCAGAGTTACTGTGTGATCAGAAAGTTTACTTCTAGCTGGATGTGGCCCTAGTACCAGTACTTAAGCAGGATTAAGCAGTAGGAAGTCATTTTATCCTGTCTTTTATGTCCTTCACATATTGCTCGACTTTATTAAGCTGGCCTTTCCTCATCTGGCTTTGCTGAGACATATAACTGTGTATCATCAGCATAACAGTGGAAACTAATACCATGCAACAAATTATGTTGCCTGTAAACAGAAAATAGTAGTGGGCCTAAAACTGAACCCTGAGTGTGAATTCCCCTTTTCTCTTTTTGCTCACGTCTTCCAGAGACAATGGCTTTAAATATGTAAGTGTAAGAAATTTTAAAGTGGGGTACGGGGTGTGTGAAGATCCCACAAGAGCGCAGTTCCCTTAATGTAGTAGGAATTAAGGTAACTGCCCTCTTGTGGCTCAGATCCTATTTGACTGATCAAGTGGAGTTTGGTGTTCCACAGGGTTCAGTTTTAGGCCCACTGCTTTTTTTCCTTTACATGCTTCCTCTGGGCAACATAATTCGTAAACATGGTATTAGTTTTCATTTTTATGCCGATGACACACAATTATACATCTCAGCAAAACCAGATGAGAAAAACCAGTTCACTAAAATTGAGCAGTGTGTGCAGGACATAAGAGATTGGATGTTAATTAATTTTCTTCTGCTTAATCCTGATAAGACAGAAGTTCTAGTCATAGGACCACAAGCAGCTAGAAGTAAGCTTTCTGATCACACTGTAACTTTAGATGGCCTTTCTGTTCCATCAAATGCAACAGTAAAAGACCTTGGTGTGATTATAGATTCCAGCCTTTCATTTGAAGCAAATGTAGATAATATTACCAGGATAGCTTTCTTTCACCTTAGAAATATTGCCCAGAAAAATTAGTTCATGCTTTTATCACCTCTAGTTTGGACTATTGTAACGCCATCTTGTCTGGTTGTTCAACTAGGTGTATAAACAAGCTTCAGTTAGTTCAGAATGCAGCAGCGAGAGTCCTCACTAAAACCAGAAGATACGAGCCCATTACCCCTATCTTATCTTTTTTTTTTTTGGCTCCCTGTGAAATTTCGCATCGATTTTAAGATACTACTTTTGACGTATAAAGCATTAAATGGTCTCGCGCCGCAGTACTGTATCTGAGTGAACTGCTAGTGTATTACAATCTGCCACACCTACTTCGATCAAAGGATGCAGGCTGCTTGTCAGTACCACATATTATTAAAACTACAGCAGGGGGCAGAGATTTTTCTTACAAAGCCCCAAAGTTATGGAATAGTCTTCCTATTAATGATCGGGACTCAGACACAGTCTCAGTGTTTAAGTCTAGGCTAAAAACCTATTGATTTAGCCAAGCATTTTTGTAAATAGATTAGCCTTAGGTAAAGGAGCAGATCTGGGGGACTCATGGACGTAGAGTATTCTGGTGAACTTGTATGTTTAGATGCTATCTTCCCCACTCTCATTGATCACTCAGGTTTGTTGACGGTGATTGGTTGCTTTACATCTCAGAGAGCCCTCATGTCTATGTTTCCTTCTGGCTCTCCCTTTTAGTTATGCTGTTATAGTTAGTCCTGCCGGAGTCCCTGCTTGCACTTTGCACTAAATATACATTCACCTTATACATGTTGACTGTGACCACACCTAACTGCCATCTCTCCTTCTCTTCTGCTCTCTCTCTTTCTCTCCCTCTCTCCTTTTCCCTCTTCCTGTCTCTGTCGAGCTATACATGCCGCTCCTGAGCTGCCAGTGATCCTGACCCCTCTGCCCTCTGGACTTGTCTAACTTGTCATGGAGTCCTGCTTCTGGTTGGAGATCTCGTCGCATGGATGCCCTGTTGGTCTGCCTGGGATGTGTGTGGTGGCTGGGGATGGTTTCCACAAAGACTGTCCTGTCCTCGACTAATGCAGACAGCTGTTCTCTGGGGACCTGTGACTTCAGTCGGTCGATAGTTCTGGACTGGAATTTCCTACAGTCTACCTGAGCCTCCAGGAACAAACTGGACTCCTTTTAATTTAATTTAAACACATCTCCTGTTATACTGAACTTCCAGTCTTACACATTATTATGCTGATCGATCCCTGCTATCCGTTTCACCCAAATGAGGATGGGTTCCCTGTTGAATCTGGTTCCTCTCAAGGTTTCTTCCTTTTACCATCTCAGGGAGTTTTTCCTCGGCTTGCTCATCAGGGACAATCTTATCATTTTGATTCATACACATTCACATTTCATACAAACTTACTTCTTTTGATTGTGTAAAGCTGCTTTGCGACAATGTGAATTGTTAAACGCTCTATACAAATAAAAATGTAATTGAATTGAATTGAATTGAAGATGAGTGACTGTGTTAGTCTCCTGTTCAATGTAAGAAAGGATTCTGAGAAGCCCACCTACTATAACTACAGCAGCAAATGTGTTTTCATTGCTGTATCAAAATGTACCACAGGGACATGTGATTTCATGGTGTTGTGCATTTAAATCTAATTCACAGGAGATTTTGCAGCACAAGTCAAATGTGACACTTCTCCAGGGAAATTATGTAAGTAAAAAACCACAGACACATGAAAATCTCTGACCTCAATATTATTTTCCAAGTTGCAAGTGTAAGTCTGGGCCATGAGTAAAGAGGATCTCCATCAGGGCACATGCTTATATAGCAGATTGTTAGGGCTGATCATCATCATCATCATTATCCATATTGCTGACTTTGTGTGCACAAAGCAGGACTGTGATCTGTTTACAATGTCAACGTCAGGTATTTATTAATGCTCAACTCGAAGGTTGATGCAATGCAAAGAAATATAGAAAATTTCACAAATGTAAAAACAGGCTATTGAGAATGAAAATAGTTGGAATTAATTAACATGGGATTGCATATCTCCAATATATGTCTTTTTTTCTTCTTTTTTTTTTTGCTGAAGCTGCTCTTTTGTATTTTATCACATGCAGCTTGTGATGCTGTGACCCTGCTTAGCTGGTTTCTCAACACTGTCTGTGTAACTAGGGGACAGGGCATGGCACAAATCAGAGCTATGGGTCAGAAGTCTTTGGTGCTACTCTGTCCACGCAGAAGAAGCTCTGTCTAGAGTGAGTCAAGCCAATAACATTGCTCAAAATTCTCTTTCACCTCACACACAAATGCTCACTCAGTCAACAGATGAGTGTATTTTATTTTACCAAATGGTTGTGAAAGGTTGACAGCAAACTCAACATTTAGATTGCATTAAAAAAAATACAATTAAATAAAATGAAAATGAATGAATGAAAAACAAAAAAATATATATATATATATAAATAAAATAAAGTATTTTATATGTAACAATGATTCACAACAAAAATTCTGACATCTGCTTTATAGCCTTGTATAATAGTAATTGTTGTCTGGTGTTTAAGATTAGCTCTTTTGCACTATTTGTGAACTGCACTGAACACAGAGAAATTGACACCAGATAAAAATAACAACCACAATGCAGCAAACAGTCCAGTAATTATTAACTCAAGATGATGCAATCTTATTGAGCATAAACTGTATCAGTTTACTGGTTTCTCATCTTAACAGCTTTGACCCTGCAACAACTGGCAGTGGACCCAGTAGAGTAAAGTTGATTGTCATCGTGTCCAAAATTGGTTCGCTTTCTTTTACCTTTTACATACATTTACTTTACTACCGATGTACGTGAGACAGGACACATGAGACCAATCCTGACCCCATACCTAACAAAGAATACTATAGCCTACTTATAGTAAGATGTTTAATTGGGGTAAAGGCCATAAGCTAGTGCATAAGATGTTACTTAAAGATTTTACAGATTAAGTCATTGTAAGTTATTGTAAGTATAATATAGTATAATATATAATATAATATAAGTATAATATTTTGACTCTGTAATTTAACACATTCAATTTGTACATGAAGTATTTGCGGTATTTGTATTATGGTAATAATATAGTAAACAATTTTTTATATTTACACCATATTCACCTGCTTATTAAAAGGTTTAAACTGTGTTTTGCAGTTTGACATAATTTGGCAGGAAATAGCTAAAAAAAAAAACTACAAAAAAATCGCAGAGACTTTTTTTTTTTAAATATAGCCCTGTAGTCAGTCTTGTTTTTCAGTAAGTGAGAATATAGCTTATTATATATTCTTTAGATGCCAACCATTGCAATGATCCAGGCGGGTTAGTTATATTTTCACAAAAATAATGAATTCTCTTGGGTTATTTGGGTGAACCTTAAGTTGATAACCAATGTTAATGTGTTAATGTTAGGTGGTGTTCTAATATGGCTGAGGGTTATATTGTATATAAATCATATACACTATTTTGGCTTTGGACCAGCACTGCATCCATTGGGTGGGCTTCATATAGATTTACAATAGGCTTTTGCCCTGAATTAAAGATTGCATTACCCTTTAATGGAGTGCAATACAAAAAATACAAAACTGTGTCTATCTAAAGACTCCATTATTGCAGTGTAAGAGTGTGTGTTTTTATGTATGTGTGTGTTTTCCACCAAATAAATGCAATAAAATGATCTTAAAGTCAGCATGATTATAGATAATTTAATAATTAATCATTAAGAACTTACTGAATGAAGAGAACATTAGCTTAACCACATTAATCACGTGCAATGCAGAACTGTTTTGCCATGTGATCAGAAGATGAAGTTGTCTGAACAGAGGTCACTCTAGTGACTAGACACGTACCCTCCACTTCTGAAGCACATCAAAAATTGCGCAAACATAGTGGCAGTGCTTCATTTTCTTTATGAATATTCATGTTTAGTGGGTGTGGCTACAGACAGCACCGACCTTAAATACAGAACATGTCTGTGTTGCCTATTGATACTTGCTTGGACATAACCGAATACAGAGGAATCAGCTGAGACTTTCACTTATATTCCACATGTAAGTTCTTTTGCACACTGATACTATTTGCAATTACTCATCTGTTTCTTAATTAACATTCTGATCTTTACTTATCTGAGCATTAGACTGTGTAATAACTTTATATATGCATTCTAAATGCAGTAGCTGTACTATCATTCATGCTGATGAGAATGCTTTATTGGAATGCTTATTAATTTCTTATCAAATGTAGTGAATCCTGACAGTCTCTTTTCTTTCCTCACAGACACATCTTGCGACTGAGTTGTAACAAAATGGAGATGATGCAGGAGATTATTCCCTTTGCGAGGGAAATGCTAAGTGCTCGACCGTCAAAAGGCACCATGAAGGTATATCTGGTGGGAGGGACCTTTGCAGTCCTGGGCATCGTGAGCGGCATGCTGGAGGCTGCCTGTTCACTTTTTCCTGAGCAGGAAGAGAGCACTCTAACTAAACTGATGGAGGACTGCTTAACAGTGACGGCTCAGAATCAGGAGCCACAGACGTTCAT
This sequence comes from Clarias fuscus, assembly GCA_030347435.1. Lineage (NCBI taxonomy): Eukaryota > Metazoa > Chordata > Actinopteri > Siluriformes > Clariidae > Clarias > Clarias fuscus. Next base: position 9,974,948 of record CM059221.1, read on the forward strand.
CCCAGAAGACGATGAACAGGACGCTGAGATGGAAGCCAAGGCTAAGGACCTGCCCATGTTCAGGCAGAGGCGTATGAGTTTCAGAGCCCATGCTTCTTAAAATACACACTCACTAACACACTGCGTGTGCTGCCGTTGCACTGAGGTTTGTGTATGTCTGACAGAGAGGAAATGCTAAGTGCCTGTTGGGACTGAATGCTGTTGAACAGCTAATGTTGGGAATTTAATGTTGTGGGTCGGTTCTCAAATGTTACTTGTAAGTTTGTTAAGATGTAATGATTTTCTACTGGCTGAATATTATTTATAAAGGATGTAACAAGTCTTTACTGAATGAGCTTTCTGTGGTTGCAGTTAAATAAATTCTAGTTTGTGCAAAACCGTTGTCTGTGTCTTAAATGTATATCCTCTCCAAGATGTCCTGGGATGTGTTTAGACTTTTTAAGTCAAATGATGAAAACTAAAATGGAATGAAGTCGGGCACATGGAATCCTCACATAAAACAGGCCAGGCAGAGTTGGAGTAGATTACGTTTGTAATTATTATAGCCAACTGCCAGATTCATACAGCTGTCACAATAAATATTTGATGTGGGTCTTTTATTAATATTAAATACAAATAATTCATGCAAGACTGAAAATTCAAACCTCCATATGCTTTTAATAAATATGATATGATAGGTGAGGTGTCTTTGTGTACTTTGTATCACAGGTGCCCATAAAGTCTTGTGTGACCCTGAATGGAATAAACTTGTTACTGGAAATAAGTAAATTTATTCAATTGGGTCAAGTCTGATTCTCGGCACAGAGCTACCTACTTTGCAAACTCACAAGTCACACAAACTTTTTAAAGTAATGTTTAAATTATTATTCTTTTTTTTTTTTCAAAACAAATGCTTTTTTGGCTTTCTATGAGTTATTAATCTCATTAAATGTCTACAATGAAATTAATGGTTTTATTACATTTATTAAGGACAGGGTTCTTATAAGTTCAACTATGCGTTGTCACTGTAGATGCTCTGTAGTCTGAGCCAGGGTTTCATTAGCTATGAGCTCGGCCTGATGTACCCATTTCTCTGCTTACTGTTACAGGTGGTGAGGAACGGAAATGATGCAGATGTTTACGCAGAGATTATTTTTATTCACGTAAAGAGAAATGTGATGGAATGTCATTCTGATGTGCTGATGTGATATTTGGATATTTAAGAATATATTTAAAATTGCACAGTCTTTAGTGAGGTTAATTAATTGTACATACTGTAGTATGTAGAATATAGTGTAGGGCCGTTGGTGGCTCAGAGGTATGTTTCTCGCCTGACATGTGGAAGGCCCACGTTCAATTCCCGCCCAGTGCCACTGGATGCAGTGCCGGTCCCAAGCCCGGATAAAATGGGAGCGTTGAGCCAGGAAGGGCATCCGGCCTAAAACCTGTGCCAAGTTGTTGTGCAAATTGGATGGTTCGCTGTGGATACAACATATAGCATATGGAATACAGTTAAGAAATTGTGTCTTTACAACCCACATATTGTGTGTGTGTGTGTGTGTGTGTGTGTGTGTGTGTGTGTGTGTGTGTGTGTGTGTGTGTGTGGTGTGTGTGTGTGTGTGTGTGTGTGTGTGTGTGTGTGTGTGTGTGTGTGTGTGTGTGTGGTGTGTGTGTGTGTGTGTGCGTGCGTGCGTGCGTGTGTGTGTGTGTGTGTGTGTGCGCTTGTGTGTGTGTGTGTGTGTGTGTGTGTGTGTGTGTGTGTGTACCCACTTCATTAGATGCTTGTTGAACTGTTTGTTAACACATAGGGCATTGGTGACTCAGTTTGGTGGACTCAGTTTCTTCCCTTGTCATGTGGAAGGCCCAAGTTTGATTCCCAGCCAATGCCCCAACCCCAACCCCACGCCACTGTGGCGACCCTCCGATGGGAACACCTGAAAGACTAACAACAACTGCTTGTTAACACATATATCTAATCAGTTAATCCCAGAGGTCAAAGGAGAATGGCCAGACTGATTTGAGCTGCTGAAATGGCAAGAAACATCTCTATACATCCATGGTATACCTGAAGAGCATCACTGAATGCACAACACATTGAACCATGAAACAAATGAGCTACAGAAGCAGAAGGACACATCGGGTGCCACTACTGTCAGCCAAGAACAGGGAACGGAGGCTATGATTTGCGAAATTTGAGCAATAGAAGATTGGAATTTTTTTCTCTGGTCTTTATTTCTTCTAGTTAGTGTGAGAATTACACACTTTGAGATACAAGCTGTTTTACTAGGTAGTATTTAGTACACCTTATACTGTATAATCTTGTTCATTTTAGGCATTGGTCAAGTCTGTACATCATAGTGTAATTTTGGAGTAACATGGTATCTATGCCCATGCTCTAAACACCAATAATGCAGTGCAGGGGTGATCCAAGACCACAAATGAGAAACACTGACCCAATGGCCAATCATGATACTAGTGCTTCAAGTCTAAGTTTTAAAACAATGCAAAATACAGTAGTTGTAAGTTGATGAGAGAACCATTAGACGTGTTTCAGATGTGTTTGTGGACTGTCCATGTAGTAAATAAACTGTGAAGCCTTATATAGATTTACAATAAATTTTGCTCTGAGTTAAGGATGTCATTACCCTTACAAAATAAAATATACAAATTCTTTTGACTATTCAGTTGCATAAAGACTTCCATGAATCCTATATTGCACTTAATGACTATTTGTGTGTGTGTGTGTGTGTGTGTGTGTGTGTGTGTGTGTGTGTGTGTGTGTGTGTGTGTGTGTGCGTGCGTGCGTGCGTGCGTGCGTGCGTGTGTGTGTGTCCCACTGAGCAAATGCAATAAAATTATCTTAAAGTCATCCTGGATTATGGATGTGATATAATCATGAACTTGTTGTATGAAGAGAACATCAGATGAACCACATTCCTCACATAAAATGCAGAACTGTTTTTCCATGTGATCAGAAGATTAACTTGTCTGCACAGAGGTCAGTAGACATGTACCCGCCAGCTCTGATGCACATCAAAACTTGCACAAGTATACTGGCAGTGCTTCATTTTCTTTATGAATATTCATGTTTAGTGGGTGTGGCTACAGACAGCACCGACCTTAAATACAGAACAAGTCTGAGTTGCCTATTGATACTTGGACATAACCGAATACAGAGGAATCAGCTGAGACTTTCACTTATATTCCACATGTAAGTTCTTTTGCACACTGATACTATTTGCAATTACTCATCTGTTTCCAAATTAATATTCTGATCTTTACTTATCTTTGCATTAGTTTGTGTAATAACTTTATATATGCATTCTAAATGCAGTAGCTGTAGTGAAGAAGCTACTAAAGAAGTTTTAGTGGAATGCTTATTAATTTCTTATCATATGTAGTGAATCCTGACAGTCTCTTTTCTTTCCTCACAGACACAACTTGCGACTGAGTTGTAACAAAATGGAGATGATGCAGGAGATTATTCCCTTTGCGAGGGAAATGCTAAGTGCTCGACCGTCAAAAGGCACCATGAAGGTATATCTGGTGGGAGGGACCTTTGCAGTCCTGGGCATCGTGAGCGGCATGCTGGAGGCTGCCTGTTCACTTTTTCCTGAGCAGGAAGAGAGCACTCTAACTAAACTGATGGAGGACTGCTTAACAGTGACGGCTCAGAATCAGGAGCCACAGACGTTCATCCCAGAAGACGATGAACAGGACGCTGAGATGGAAGCCAAGGCTAAGGACCTGCCCATGTTCAGGCAGAGGCGTATGAGTTTCAGAGCCCATGCTTCTTAAAATACACACTCACTAACACACTGCGTGTGCTGCCGTTGCACTGAGGTTTGTGTATGTCTGACAGAGAGGAAATGCTAAGTGCCTGTTGGGACTGAATGCTGTTGAACAGCTAATGTTGGGAATTTAATGTTGTGGGTCGGTTCTCAAATGTTACTTGTAAGTTTGTTAAGATGTAATGATTTTCTACTGGCTGAATATTATTTATAAAGGATGTAACAAGTCTTTACTGAATGAGCTTTCTGTGGTTGCAGTTAAATAAATTCTAGTTTGTGCAAAACCATTGTCTGTGTCTTAAATGTATATCCTCTCCAAGATGTCCTGGGATGTGTTTAGACTTTATTATTTTCTCAGTAGATTACTTTTTTTTTTTTTTTTTTTTAAATATTATGCAAATGCTAGGTTCATACAGCAGTCACAATAAATATTTGATGAGTTTATTAATGTTAAAGACAATTCATTACTGCAAGGCTGAAAATGATTTATATACACACACACACAAATACACACACAATTGCAACTGCAACATTTTGGCTTTTTTGTGTGTTTTAGTGATTTTATATTTATAAAAACCTTCATTTGTGATCTGACACCAGTCAAAAGTCCTTGCAAACTCAAAAACGCAAACCATGCCTTCACGCCATGAGTTTGTGTACAGTGTAATTGTCGTACTGGAACTATTAATGCTACAGTATCATAATATAGTTTGCCTCCAACTTTGTGGCTCAGGGGAAGATCCAGATATGGGTGTGAAGGTCAGGTGTCTTTGTGTACTTTGTATCACAATTGTTCATAAAGTCTTCTGTAACTCTGAATAGAATAGGACTGTTACTGAAGAAATTAATCAATGAATGAAAGCTACCCACTTTCCTAATCTTTCCAATCACATACACAAACAATTTTTAATTACAGTACTTGACATTTAAATCATAGTTTTTTATTTTAAAATAGAAATGCTTTCTTGGTTTGTACAAGTTGTAACTTCATTCAGGATCTACCATGAAACTAATTGGTTTTAAGAACTAATAGTTTCATTTCATGTTATTTAATTTAATTAAAGGCCAAGGCCACAGTGCTAACCACATTCATTTAATTTAATTATATTTTATTTATTTTCATTTAATTTTGTTATGTTTCATTTTGTTTAATTTCTTTATCTTCTATACCCCTTAACCTGTGTACAGGGTTATGGGGGCCTGGGGCCTATCCCAAGGGACTTTGGACATGTGGCAGGCTACACCTTGGACAGGGTGCAATCCACTGCAGGGCGCACACACACTATGGAAAATTTGGGAACGCCAATTAACCAAATCTGCATTTCTTTGGACTGTGGGAGGAAACTGGAGTACCCAGAAAAACCCAACAGGCATAGGGAGAACATGCAAACTACACGCACACACACCTAAGGCAGTAATCGAACCTGGAACCGTGACGGTGCAAGGACAGTGCTAACCACTAAGCCACCACACCACATTCAATTAATTGAACTGCATTTTCTTTCATTTCATTTGATTTTGTTTCGTTTTATTAACTTAATTGTTTAATTAATCATAAGTTTATTTGATTACATTTTCATGCCATAATTTATAAAGCTCTATTTTGTGTTCCTGTCAGTCGCCAGTCCACACTCCAGTCCGGTAGGTGGCGGTAATGCACCTTTAGCCGGATGTCAACCGCCAAACAAAACAGAAGCATAGAATCACAGCGCTACACTTTGGTGCAGACAGAGCGCTTTAGCTATTTAATAAGATCGTTTGTTTGCTTTGTAAATTAAACGCCCAAAAGAAGCAGCATATCTGTATGATTTAATCAGTACAAAGTGAAGGATCGCAGAGATGGCAGATCCGGCGGTGGCGGGCGGCGGGTCTTTAAACATCGGAATGGTAACTTTAGCTTCCTGATGAGTTTGTGGCTGTCAGCTGGCGGCTAAGTGGAGTAAATAAACTGCAGACCGAGGTGCAGTGCTCGCGCACGAGCTGTTTAAGAGCTGTAGAGTTATGCGCTTCGTTAATGAAGTGTTTTAAAATGCGTTCCCTCTGGCGAAGTTGTGAGCTTTTCTGCACGATTTAGCCGTCATGCTGTATGCTAAGTCAGCTAGCCAGTTAGCTTAAGCATGTTGTGAAGAGCAGGTTGCTAGCAACATAAATACATCCTTTTGTTTTTGTCATTTGTTTTAGCGGTCAAGTGGTAACAAGCCCACTACGAGTCCGGCGGAGAACTACCAGCTGGCCCGCCGGCGCACCCTGCAGGTGGTGGTCAGCTCCCTGCTCACCGAGTGCGGCTTCGACAGCGCAGAGAAAGCGGCCGTGGAGACTTTAACTGAAATGATGCAGAGCTGTAAGTTACACTAAAACAGACATTGAACTTAACAGTTCAACACAAACACAAGGATTGACCTCAATTCAGTTTCTCTTTATTTATGGATGGGTATCATTAGTCACCTCCCGATACGATATTAACACAATACATCGGTGTCGATTCAATGAGTATCGCCATTTTATATACGTCGTTTCGATAAGAATTTTTCTCCTGATTTGGTTACAATTTTAAACGTTTAAAAATGTTTAATAATTTATTCAAAATTCCTTATAATATAAATTTTCTCACCTAAAAAACAGAATTGAGACAGTACAAACTAACCTCACATACAAGAGTTTAACATTTAACTGAGCAGTAATTCATTCCTACCACACAGGATGAAACTACCTTTAGGATTATTGAGAAATGGTGATGATTTACCACTCCCAAACTCTCAAAACTCAACTTGACGACGGGCTGCTTGGTTATGGGGCTTCTGGTGTAAGCGATCTGTGACTAGTTAGTGATGGTGTTGTTTTGAGACTTGTGTAAGAATGTGTAATGAATGGGTTTGAGTCCAGTTCGCCTGGAGTTTGGAGAAAAATTCAAATTGGATGCTTTTAGCATTCACATTAGTTTTTCTAATGAAACACCATAAAATGTGTTTCTGTTGCACCACTCGGAAGCTTCTGCACTCTGTACAGAATCGTTAATACCTGAGGCTGATTGTCCGATCACCGGTCACGGCCAGTCGAACTGAAAACCTGCCAATGGATCCAAGTGGAACCATCCCCAGTCACTACGCCTCCATGCGACGAGAGCATCAACCAGAAGCGAAATAAAACAGATCTTTTTAGCATTCCACATGTATGCTGCCAACAAATTTTAAGAATATTTGTTTATACTTTTATGCAACCAAGAGCGTTACAGTACAGTTGGGCAGCTACTTTCAGGGAAAATGCATTCTCAAAAGAAAAAAAAAAAGCATTGGATGACATCAATTGCTCATTTCAATTGAAACGTCCAGGATTAAGTAATGGTTTTTAAAGATTACAGTTTTATATAAAAAAAAAAAAATTCAAATGATATTTATTTTTTCCTTAGAGTAAGACATCTCCTTTGGTCTTAACATTACTAATAAACTATTTACATGCAATTTATGGCCAAAAGTATGTGGACACCTGCCCCGAAGTTCTTTCTGTTTATGTACTAGAGCGAGTATGTTACATGCATGTGTGAATGCATCACAGTTATCACAGGACTGATAACACCTACACTGTTTTCCCCTAGTGGTAGTATTTTAGCTGTTCCTCAGATTAAAGAATGTTTCACTACCTCTTCATTTTAAGAACACATTCACACACTTTTTTTTTTTTACGTGACATACACTTTACTAATTGGATCTTCAAGCATTTACAGAAATGTATATGAATTTCAACCAGATTATGCAGATGTTTTTTCTCCTAACTTTGAAATATATGTATATATAGTCGTTTATCACATCTAATATACAAGGTTGAGTCAAAAATGATCCGCACTCTGGCTATAGAATTTATTTTTAACTACTACTTTTAGAAAAGACAAACAAATTTTTTTAACATCATCTCCCTGCTTTTCAATAATCTTTATCCATCTGTCAACAAGCTTTTGTATTTCTATGATCTATGAGCCATGAATGCACTGCTGTCTGCACTTCTTTACCAGAAGTGAATCACGAGCACTGTTGATGAACCTTTTCCTGATGATGTTCCTGTAATGGCCCTTGAGAATTTCAGAAAACTGTAATACTCTGTTGTTTACTCTCAGACTCGTAGTGATGAATCCATGTCTCGTCGTCAGTTATAATTCTCTATAAGAGACTTCCATCGATCCAAGTTTTGTTTGCAGATATCCAAGCTTCTGCTTCTGCTTTTCCATGAGTAGTTTCAGGACCCATCTCGCACAGATGCTCTTCTTTTGAGCAAACCACAAGAGGGGCATCCATTTTTGCTTGCAACATAGTTACAAACGAACTGATGTAACACGTTCACACCTGCACAGCAGTGACTGGGGAGACATTCGCCTTGAACCGAAAGCGCTGACAAGACCAACAGAAGTTTTAATATAACTTGAGTGTGGATTAGTTTTGACTCACCATCGTAGTTATGCGGGTTGTAATTACACATTGACTTGACTGTATTCCATCTGCGTGTTACTAGTTTGCTGATCTAAAGTGTCCCCCATGTCCAATTGTGATACTTTTCCTGCAAGTCTAAGCTTTAAACCTCTGGGAAAAGTGGAAGAAAATAGTTGTAGGTTAAACAGAGGACCATAACAATGAGGATTTGTGCTTTTTTATTATTGTGTGCTTCTGTGAAGGATAAATGATACAATTTCCATTCTGTTATGATATGCTTTGCAGATATAACTGAGGTTGGACGTTGTGCAAAGGCAACTTGTGAGCATACAGCCAGAAGCAGTCCTACCCTCTCCGACGTGGTTATTACATTGGTGGAAATAGGTAGGCACCATAGGTTATAACAAATGCTGTGAAGTACACATAGTATTTTACACTGGGTGTTATTCAGGGCAGTTATATCATATGTGGGAGAGATCTCGGACACGAAACTGAAAGCATTGATGCAGACTTTTAAAAATGACACTTCTTTGTTATAACATTTTCAGGATTTAACGTAGACTCACTGCCCTTGTACGCCAAAAGATCACAGAGGATGGTCATAACGGCACGTAAGTGTTACGAATCAACATTCAGCATTCATCCTACAACATTTTCAGCTAGTTATGCATGATTCTGTGACAGACACATTTTTTTCTGAGACTGATTTCTGGTCCTCCAATTCTTCTGACCAATGCACAGACAAAACTGTTCATTTATTTATATAGATGTCCACTTTATTAGGACACCTGCCCATTTATCTAAACAGCCAATCATGTGGCAGCAACACAATTCTGCAATTCTGTGGCGTGGTTGTTGTTACCAGAAGAGCTTTTTCTTCATTCTGATCTTCAGTGTGAATATTAACTGAAACGCTTGACTTGTATCTGAATGATTTAGTGCGTTCTGCTTCCGCACATTATACACATGTACAGGAATTCCTTACAAATTGATCAGCGAGGGGAAGAAGTAAATGATGCATGACTGCGATACTGAGTTAAGCTTTATTATAAGTTATATAAGCTTTATTATGGCTTTTGGGCCACCCTGTACATAGTTAAATGTGAAACTAAACAAACAATGCAAACTCTAAAAACCTGCCCATTAATAATTACACGTGGCTGAAAATGTTTTGTTAGCTATTTATGTACATGTATATTTAAATGACACTACCCACACCTTGAAAAGTGACAAAGCAGTGAAAATCATTGGGATGACAATCACCCTAAATGTGACTGAACATGCATTTTAATGAGTATTTTTGAAACAGTCTGGTAATCATTCATTCTTACACTGTGACTAACCATACATTATAACAACCCTACGTAAAGTTTAATCTTGATAAACAAGGGCCATAGTCATTAAATCTTAACTAGGCATCAGATTACTTCATCAGTGGATCATTAATTAACATTAAGTTGTCATATGTTTTAGGAGCTTTTGTCAACCCTATAATTATGAACCTACTGTAAATTAATTCCGGACTGGGAAAAAATAAAAACAAAGCCCATTAAATGTTTTCTAAAACAGGCCAGTTTTGTGTGACCACAACAGCCACAGAGTGATTGATTTTATCCTATAATTCTAGTGTAGCTCTTATGTTATTTATTTTTGTTCTGCTTTGCAACAGCACCAGTGACAAATTCTCCAGTGATTCCCAAGGCTCTTGTTGCTGGACAGAAGCGGACTCATCCTACTTACATCCCTAGCCATTTCCCAGAATTCCCAGACCCTCATACGTACATTAAGACCCCGGTAAGATAGCATGTGTTACTTATTTTAACCGTTGAATGAAATAGCACAAATTTTATGGACTGTTAAGCTGGGGTAGTTCAAGTGAAATTGAATTAATAGGCTTTTCTGTCAAAATAAAGTTAGTCTGTGACATTAAGTACAGCAAACTGATGGAAGCATGCCTTTTTGTTTTTCTGGTATGTAGACATTTCGGGAGCCTGTTTCAGACTACCAGGTGCTGAGGGAGAAGGCAGCCTCCCAGAGACGAGATGTCGAGAGGGCACTCACACGTTTCATGGCAAAGACTGGAGATACACAAAGCCTCTTTAAAGATGACCTCACAGCTTTTCCATGTAAGAACAGTGTTCAAAAGTATTAGTGTGGATAATTGTAATTGTAACCAAAACTAGGCAGTCAAAGATTGGACAAACTGGAAAAAGGCAGGTGATAAATTATGAGCATGGATTACATTGTCTATAATTATGAAATCAAATGGTTATCAGTTGTTTCATAATTAAGTTTCATTACATCTCTTTAGTATTATTTACTACTAAGTTACTTTCATTCATTTTATGCAATCTATTTTTTTGTCAGTGATTGCAGCAAAGCCCAGCTCCATCCCATACCTGAGCGCTCTACTGCCCTCTGAGCTGGAGCTGCAGTCCCTGGAGGAAACAGATTCATCTGAGCAGGACGACCAGACAGACAGCGAAAACAATGCCAACCACATCATTAGCGTAAGACACTACTTATGACATCTCTCTTTTCTATGCTGCCACACTACTGGTGCATGTTTAAATGATGTACTAAACATCTAAATTAATGAGTCGATTCTGATACAAGCAGTGTTGTGTATAGTTTAGAGCTCGGTTACATACAGTTGGTATTCTAGTGAAATTTTGACCTTATTGCCCTAAGGAAATGTACTCTTGTGACTGTTTGCAATACGTTTTCTTTAATCCAGGAGGACACAGGAGCAGATAAGGAGAATGCCGTTCTACCACCTGGTGGCGGTGTGCCTACTGCTAAGAATAACGAGGAAAACATGATTGATAACCCTTACCTTCGACCAGTCAAGAAACCAAAAGTGAGGCGGAAAAAATGAACAAAAAAAACATGGACCTTAGTGTATGCACAGAAATATTTTCAGAACGAGGATCCTATTGTGCTCACAGTGTGCCTCTGAATAGAAGGAAATGCATCTATTATTGCAATTAGGAACAGTCAACAGATTAAATTGGCATCACGTATAATACAGAGGCTGATCAGCTCAACTGCAGTGTGTTGAGTAGGTGGGTATTTGTAGACTGTTTGACTGTTACATCTGTCAAATATATATCATTATAAGTTGGTTTCTGCTTGGATTTTTCAGTGTTTGTAAAAAAAAAAAAAAAAAAAAAAATGTGTGTGACATTTCTCATGTTTGAATGAATGAAGAAAATAAATCTTCCAAACATTGATAAAGGATTAGAATGTTTATGGTTTGCCTCCCATTTTTACATTATAATTAAAGGTGCACTTGGTCATTTTATGGAATAAAACCCAGCCCACCAGTGATCATTTCCAGACAAAATTTCAATTTAATGGTTGATTGGAGAAGAGAAAGGAACGGCTTGCCAGTATTTACACTGCAATTCACTTGTCTGGCAACAGAGGGCTGTTGTGTTCAAGAAATCCCACCAAAGATGATTTATTACCAACATTTAACAGCACATAAACAGCACATAAAATGATTGGGTTATTTTTATGGAACTTTCTAGAAGCACCAAATACGATTCATTTAAAAAATTATTTTTAAAAGGATTTCTCATCAGATGATCTGTCCTGCTTTGTGCATTTAAAGGAATCCATATAGCCATGTTTAGACAAAAACTCAGCATACAATGACTACCTGGTTTCATTATTATTTAAAGACGCTACCTCAAGAATAGTACAAGTGTAGATAGGCTACTCTGTTGCGATGGTTCTTGAAGTCCTTGTCACATGGGAGCTGTGTGTAATGAAATACAAACATACAATTTGTCAGAAATGTTTGGATGCTTTTGTAACATAGAATTAAATAATTTATACCAGGGATAATCAAATACAGTTCTAGAGAGCCCATCATCCCTACAGTTTGTGTTTCACTAACAACCGGACCCACTAAATCTTGAAGTTAACAAATTAGGTGAGTCATTTGTGTTGAACACTGCCCCTCAGCACTGGATTTGAACAGCCATGATATATAGCTATAGCTGGAAATGTGTTTTTTTTTTTTTTTTTTTTTTTACCTCTGTGCGAAGTGCCCTTCTATCCAGCATGGGAACCTGAGACCAGTCTGGTGAGCCAAACTTCATCGGCCATGATACCCGCCGATTACTTGGGCAGTTGGGTGTGTATGCACCAGGTCTGTGATTTGATTGATTGATTTATCATTATCAAACAGTAAAATACAAAAATAATAGTTTCATTATCAGTATATAGACAAATCAGCCATGACATTAAAACTGTTTTAGGCTTCCCTTGTGCCACCAAAACAGCTCTGACCCACATGACCTCTGAAGGAGAGCTGTGGTGTCTCGCACCAGGACGTTAACATTGCTCTGTAGTAGCAAGTCTATAATGTAATATGAACTAATGGGTATTATTACACTTGTATACTATCTCTAAACTGTAGAAGACCAACACACACTGCTGACCCATGGAGTGAAAAACATGCAAATTTCAAACCTTTTCTCATAACTCTAATATATATGAGAAACACCTGATCAGACAAATGTGTTTGATATGACTCTAAATAATATATTCAATGTCTTTTAGAGATTATGCACAGTCTGTATAAGCATAAATGGTTAACAGCGTGATGATTATACAAATTGTGTTAATAGTCCAAAAGGAAACCATTTATTCATTTATTTTAAGCAGACAAAAGTGACCACAAGTGATATTCTGGGTGTGTACTACTTAAACAATGTGTTGAGTATAAGTATTAAAAGAAACTCACCCAGGATTAGTGCTGACTGTAGCAGGTTTGGTCACAAACCTTGGTTCGGTTGAGCTGAATGATGTTTTTCCAGGAGCACACATTGATGACACACTCCAGTCCTGCTGGTATTTCTGAGGTGATGGAGTGACTGTCTAACAGGAAAAAAAACATGCTACCATTTAATTTTAAAGAAAGTAGTTAAATAATTGAACAAACACTTATTTGATAACCAAGTAAAGATAACCTGTCACTATATTACATTTTGTCAAAGTTTGAACTTCAATTAGGGGGAAAAACTGGAACAGACTGCAGTCATTTCTGGTGTCTTGAACGATTTGTACTTTCTTGCTTAGTGCATTAACCATGATTTAATCTCCCTTGGACAGAGACATGATTTGAAAAGGTAGCCTTCACAGGTCCATTCAAGTGGCTCTACTCAACCTACTTTCTTGATCAATATCAAGAATGACTTTGACTTTTGCTCTCAAAATTGCAAATCTAAAAGTACCATGACAAATTAGAATTCTACCACTGACTTTTCCATATTGCACTACACTGAGCAACCAGGTCAAGATTCTTACTTATGCCCCCTTAAGTAGCTGACAAGACATTGGTTTCCAATGCTGCTTTTACTCATGGTTAAAACGCCTTGTTAGCTTCCCCTCCCCTAACATACTGTATCTACCATTTCAAATGTATGGGGCCCCTTCTTCATCTGTGTCTGTGTGTCTAGGAATATTCAGCTAAATCCACCTGCTTAGCTAAAGGGTCTAGGGTAGCTCCTTGGGTAAGGCATTGGAGTACAGTTTGGAAGGTCCTAGGTTCAAACCCCTTGACCACCAAGTTACCACTGTTTGGCTCTTGAGCAAGGCCCTCAACTGCTCAGATGTACTGTATATTGAGATGAATGAATTAAATGTTTAATACTAATATGTTGGATATCCACTTTCATAGAGGTCTTACATGTCTTTAAGCGTAAACTGTTTTATGAATACAAAGTTTGCTGTATGGGATATCTCCATATAGTATCTGGCCATCATGACTGCACCACAGCATTTTTTCAAATAAATCCAAGGGGTTTTGGGGTCAATGTTTTAGGAATCATTCATACCTGAAAAGAGGGCAGGAAGCGAGGAGAAGTGCGGGCTGCTAAAGCATAGCCTTTCTTACTCTCTGGTCTCCTTTTGAGGTTATAAACAATCGTACCCACCTGTTGGAGTTAATGTAAGAAATGTAGAACATTTAACACCCTCATTTATCATTGTATAAATTTTATGTTGCTTCTTATTAGGGCTGGGCAGTGCTTTGATGTTTCAGGTATATCGATATACTTTGAAACAAGCTATAGGATTACACAATACCTTTATATAAATATAGTTTGATTATGTGTTACATGACCCATTTCTTCCAGGAAGCTGTGCTAGTGTTTGCTCTCGCCTCTCACATACTTTTCTCTCAGCTCTGCCCGCCCTCTTCTCCTTCTGCGCCTGCATGAATACCATTGCTTTTAAAACTTAGTACTAAAACTTTGTACATCTTTGTGTTTGCAGAGCCTCTGCCATTCTGAAAGACCACGGTATAGTCTGTTTGTATCTGTATCTGGTAGAAGGTTTCGTAGCATTAGGACCCACACTTCCAGATTTTGCAAAGCTTTTTTCCCTAGGCCTTTCAGAGCCTTGTGGTTCAACAACAACCCAATAGGTGGTTGGCTTAAAAGCAAACAACAATGTATCTTTGTTCCAATATTTATGGACCTGACTGAATATTAACGTTTGCCGAAATATAGACCACTTTTTTTTAAATCATTCAGCAGACTAGCATTACTAAGCTAGCTAGATAATAGTACTATGCCACATTATATGGCCAAAAGTATGTGGACACCTGACCAATAGAATATGCGCTTATCATACATCCCATTATAGATTGACTGTTCTGCTGTTATAAATATCCTCCACTCTTCTGGGAAGCCTTTCCAATAGATTTTAGAGTGTGGCCTTATGTTCATTGAGTCACAAGAGCATTAGTCAGGTCAGGCACAAGAATGCTTGGTTGGGATTCCAGGTCATTCTGAAGGTGTTCAGAAGGGTTGAGATCAGGGAGATCATCCACTCCAGCTCTGTAAAACCATGTCTTCATTGACCTAGCTTGAAACCAGAAACCAGGCTTCTTAGTTCTAGTAATTAGGAATTCTTAATGTTATGCTGTAGAAAAAGATATTCTAGCCAAATACTCTTAACCATATAGAACCATGGTTCTTGGTCCTCTAATCAAGATCTCAGATCTTATGCAAGGCATTGGAGGTCCGAACACAACAGATCCCCTAGAGGTCTGTCTTGCAAGATTTTATATTTTAATCAGCTAATAAACTTGTGGACACAGGGGCACTGTATGACACTTAAAGTGCAGCTAACATGTCTTACTTGAATTTTGTATTTTTAAACCAATAGTGATGATTATGGTAGCAAAGATATAAAGCAATATTTATTCTCTTGCCCATCAACATGAAAATAAAGGGTCATTAAAAGATAGAAAATAAACTTATTTAAATGTATCCTCTCTGTTCTGTTAGTGATTTTTGTCAATAATCTAGACACTGAGTTAGGGACCCAGGCAAGGATGAGCATTTTATACATACCACATGGTTGTCATAGCAGCCAGGGCCAGGCATGGGTGAACTGTGAAATGTGACCATCTCATTCCCCATGCGATTCGGTGCACTGTCAGTTGGGAAGATCTTCCGCTCCTGGGAGCTCCCAAAGGCCACCTTGGTAACTTTTACAAATTATTAGAAAACATAAAAATTAATTAAACTTATTGGATTAAAGAATTGCTACATTTTCCATCAATCCCAAGAGGGAAAACAGCATGGAAAGTTCTAGACCCTGGCTATCATTTCTAGTTTTCATTTCTGATGTTTATCCATCATTTATGAAAAAGGATTTACAATACATAAATGTCGTATGTTCATTTATGCACTCACTTAGGGCCCCTTTAGCATGAATTACTGCATCAATGAATGGAGACAATCAGCCTGAGGCACTGCCGAGGCATTATTAAAGACCAGGTTGCTTTCATAGCAGCCTTCAGTTCATCTGTATTATTGGGTCAGGTATTTCTCATCTTCCTCTTGACAATAACCCATAGATTCTCTATGGGGTTCAGGTCAGGTGGTTTGGCTGGCTATTCGACCACAATAATCTCACAGTCAGCAAACCAGTTAGTGGTAGTTTTGGCACTGTGAGCAGGTGCTAAGTTCTGCAGGAAAAGGAAATCTCCAAAAAGCTTGTTACAAGACTGAAGTAAAACGAAAATCTTTTGGTAGATGGCTGTGTTGACTTTGGCCCCAAATCATCACAGACTATAGAAACATCACACTTGCCTTCGATTCTGTGCTTCTCCACTCTCCTTTCACACTTGGGGACCTTCATTTTCAAATGAATTGGAAGGCTGTGGTCATCCTTGTTGCTTGTGCACCTTTACCTACCACATTTTTCCCGTCCAGGCAACTTTCCATGAAAATGCTTCACTACAGGACTAAGTGAACAGCCAGCTGTTTGAATCATGACCTTCTGCGTGCTACACTCCTTGTGGAGGGGGTCGATGATTGTTTTCTGGACAACTGTCAAGTCAGTAGTCTTCCCCATGATTGTGGTTGCATAAATTGAAGTAGACCAAGAGATACATATATTTATAGTAATTTACTCAAATTAAAAATTTTAATATTCTAATATGTTAAGATACTGGACATTAGATTTTCATGAGCTGTACGTTATTTTCATCACAATTTAAAGCCAAGGCTTCAAATATATCTGCTTACATGTAATAAATCTAGAATATAGGAGTTTAACTTTTTGAATTAAATCACAAAAAAGAAGATTTTCCATGATATTCTAATTTATTAATATGCATTGTATATATTACAAATTAAGTTAAAGAAGTTAGAATATCATATAAATGGTGTAAGCTACTGGACTCTAATTTACTTTACATCTACACATAACATTTAGTAGCACATGTTGAAGTGGATCTGTGATGGTTCCTGCTCTCTCCTCCTTTATTCTTTCCCTTTTATGGAAATGTCATCTCTTTGTTTTGGTTTGCAGTATATTGCTAAATGTATTGCAAAAAATGTTTGGAGTATGCTTTACTGCACAAAGAACTGGGTAGTTTTTTTTTTTTTACTGCACAACAAGTAAAAACCTTTGTGTAGTGAGTCAGACTACTTACACCTTGGATATTGTCAAATCTGCAATGGTTAACAAAAAAAAACTTGCTCTTTTGGTAGTTAATTTAGCTAGTTCACAGCACATAACATTTTAGCAGGACACAGCACTGGCTCCCCGCTTACTCTTTTTGATGCTTCTGCCTCTCTGCCACTGTCCAAGCGTTGCCAGCTACTGTATTTACAATCAAAATTAGATAAAGCTTGCTGGAAAAGTTGCTCGATTAAATAACGTCACATTCTAATTTGCATATTGATAACATCATCATCACAGTTTTTGCATAGCAAATACTAGCAGACAGAGAAGGTGGTGTACAGCCAGAGGCAATGCCTGTCAACAAGTAAGGCAGGTTATCAGGTTATTTCTATTTCTGTTTTTATTAAACTGTACACAGGATAAAGTACAGAATATACTTCATGGTATAGAATGAATGAAATCCTGGTCAGAAAGTATTACCAGTGTTAAAATAATATAGAATTTAATATCAATTATATTCTGATAATGTAAAAAAAAAAAAAGAAAAGAAAAAAAAAGTCATATAGTGCTACCAGTATGCCAGGAAACTTACACTATATGTACAAAAGTACTGCAGTATTGCAAACCTGCAATGTAATTGTATCCGTATACATAAACTTCAATATGGAGTTGGTCCCACTTTTGCAGCGACAACAACTTCCACTCTTCTTGGAAGGCTGTCCACAAGAATTTGGAGTGATCTGTGGGAATTCATGCCCATTTATTCTGTAGAGCATTTATGATGTCAGGCACTGATGTTGGATGAGAAGGCCTGGCTCCGCTCCAGTTCATCCCAGAGGTGCTCGATGGGGTTGAGGTCAGTTTGGCTCTGTTTGGGCCAGTCAAGTTCTTCTGCACGAAACTCCTCAAATTATGTCTTTATGGTCCTTTCTTTGTGCACTGGGGCACAGTCATGTTGGAATAAAAAAGGGTTTTCACCAAACTGTTGCCACAAATTTGGAGGTATAGCACTGTCCAAGACGTCTTGGTATGCTGAAGCATTAAGCTTGCCCTTCACTGAGGATAACGGGCCTGACGGAAACACCTGAAATCAATACCTATCAGATTTGGACAAATACTTTTACATACTGTATAGAGCCTCTTGTAAAACATTTTACTTTCGTTTTCCGCACCGCCTGACTGATGAAAGCTGAATACAGTGTTTTCTGTTGTGATGCCAACTGCTATCTTCTCTAACGGATTAGACCAGTGTGACTCTGCACCGTGTGTGTACATAATGTCGGGGCTGGCAAAAAAGGGACCGGACATCACGTGACCGGCCCATCTGGAAAAATCCCGCAGTCCAGGGCGCGCGCCTTTTGTGCAGATGTTCCTAATAATAAACTGATCGGTGAGTGTATACACACACACACACACAGACACACACGTGGACACCGCGTACACGACTCTGCAGAGCCTAACGTCATATACTGCGCAATGTATCTGGATCGCTATTTAAAAGTTTCAAACATCGTATTTGCATAAGATTATGAACTCCTGCATATACACTGGCTATCCGTTTACTGATAACACTACACATCATGTTTTAAAATGTGACTAATCCGAGTTTTACCTTTGTTGCGTGCCGCCATTGACTTCCTGTTTAGCAGTAACCAGGTGACTGTGGGAACAGTGACTCGGCGGGTTCGATTAATGCATTATCGTTATGCAGTGGCCAAGAAAACGCTGTTTATTTGATCTATGTCCCAAAGCCTAACATGTGATCCTTCCATTTAACAGTTTTTTTTTTTTCACAGGGGCGGCACCTTAGCTTAGTCGTTACTGTCGCTTTGCACCTCCAGGGTCTGTTTGATTCTCACCTCAGGTCTGTTTTGCATATTCTCCCTGTGCTTGGTGGTTTTCCTCCCACAGTCCAGACATACAGATTTAGGTTAATTGGTGTTACCAAATGTCCCATAGTGTGTGAATGTGAGTGTGTGTATACAGTATGTGTGTGTCCTGTGGTAAATTGGCAATAGGCTCCAGGCCCCCATGACCCTGCATACAGCATAAAGCATTATAGATAATGCTTTCCACACCTGTGCGCAGAGACATCACTAGGTTTTTCTTTTTTTCTGGTGCTTACAGCTGCTTTCAGTGAGGATGCCCCAAAATGTAGGATTTCCCAATAATGTGCTGGTCGCCACAGTTTAATTTTTTTATTTTTTATTATTATTATTTTCTTACATTTTTTAAAACCACAAAAATTCATAACACATATGCGTGCATACCTTACCCAGAATGAGTAAATGCACCAATTAATTAAATTGCACCAAATTTATTTAACCCCGCACTTGAGTTTACGCACAAGCAGCGACACATACACACACAGGTTTGTGCAGATTTCAGCCTCAGAATCTGCCAGTTAGCAATAGTGTTCTGTTCCATATACCTAATGATATTATACGAATGAGCATCGTATAGATTCCATTTAGTAACCATAACAACAGCAGGCATGCACCACTCTGACTGGCCGAAAGATACTGAGCCCATATATAGTGGGGTGTTCTAACTCCCCTTAAAATAACCATAGCACCCACTAAGAAATATCTCTGCTTTATTAAAGTCTTGACCTTACTTTCAAGTCCCAAGTCAGGGCTTTCGTTTGTTTATTTTAAATTAGCATTAGTGAAGTGTTAAGGTGAGTATAATTAAATCGTTTCACTTCACAAATGCAATGCACCATGACATTGTTGCCTCACAATAAGAATTGATAATGATTTGCAACATGCTCACACAATTCATAAAGCCCAGAGCTGAGATTCGAACCATCAACTCTGAAAGTGTGAGGCAACAATGTGGGACTGTAGGCTCACACTGACAGGGATGAGGGTTTGAGTCTCACTTCCGGTCTATGTGTGAACTGTGTGAGCGTTGTGTATTGAGAATTGTGAAATTAGTCAAATGTCCCTGACCAAAGTTTACATACCTTGGCCTGAGAACAGGCAACTGGGTAATGGTTACCATGTTTAAGGACATGCTACATCAAAAAACAAATCAACACAAGGAGGAAAAAAAAAAAACAAAAAAACAATGTGCCATGAGAAAATCAAGTCCATTCATTACAGAGGAGAAAAGAAGCAGCATTAGCAAAAAGCACACTAACAGGCTTGAGCCATATGAATACAAAGAATGGTCAGGGACATTTTCTGTCTTTATATATAGTTTTATTTACTCTCAATTTTCAGTGTTGAAGATTAGAAGAAGAAGGTATAGAAGAGCACTATTTTTCTATGAGGTAAAGTCTGGATGCATTAGGCAGAGATTGCAATCCCACAAATCCGGCGTTAGAGTCCTCCCAGTGAGGTGAGTGGCATAACTGTGCAGTCAAAGCTAACACTAAGGCTTGCCCACAGGAGCACTACTCCTCTCTGCTTCACGTCCAACAGATTTGCTCTCCTCAGTAAAGCACCCGCTGAGAAATGCTGAAAGAGTTCCTATTGTAGGAGACTCTATTCTGAGGCACCGGAAATTAGCTAGGCCTTCAAGGGCACCCTCGACACTTGTTAGGTGTGTTCCTAGAGCCAGTGCTGGACATCAAGTAATCAGTCAAGAATTTCTAAGAGTGTTATTCATGTACTGTATGTACTAATGATATAATCTTTCATCAATCAAAGGGTACTAAGAGTAACTTTGTAGAGGTGTGTACATTACTGATGCTGTAATAAGCTCTGTCTCTTTCCCAATGCAACAAAGAAAAAAGCTCACAGGTTACGGCCACTGACCTGCTTAATATCCAAAAATAGCATGGAAACCATCCATTCTGCTCAGGTAGGTGCTGCTCTTGTTTCTTGAAGTACAGCTTATAGTCTCAGAACAGGCCTAATTAATCAGTGAAAATGCAGAGTCCTGGCCAGGATGCAGCTAAAGCGACCACACTAAGCTGCACTGAGTTGACACACAGGTTCCACCTTATTGGGACTGACTGTTCCCTGAGCTTAACAAAAATCTAACTATCACACAAAATCATGGACATAATTTGAAGTTCTTTATAATAACATGCACACCCGCAAAACATAAAACTGCCCAGTCAATTTAGCTAATTATGATTTCTAAACTTTAGACAAAGCATTAATTGGTGGAGATTTGAATATAAATTTTGATAACCAGGAAGATCCTCTGTTTAAACCATAAGACAATGTAAAAAAAAAAAGAAGGAATGTGTGTATATGTACAGTATGTGATCCCTGTTTATCTAATAAGCAAAATATTTGAAAAAAAAAAAAAGTTAAAAACTACACTTTTTTTTTTTACCCTGTCTTCATTTTATTTATAACTTGACTAAAGGTTCTAACACATACCACTTCACATGCTAGGTAGTGAAGATTTCCACAAACAGCAGAATGTTGCTCCTACCCTAAGAACACTGATTTCAAATGGTGCTAGATAATTTGCAGAAACACTCCAAGCCACAATTCGAAATCAGCTTCCAAAGGTAGTCACTACTATCCATGTTCTTGTTATGTTCTTCTTTAGGTCACTGAAAACAAGCACAAAGCATCTGATCAAATATATAACACAGCGCTTACAGGAGTGACAGCTTGCAGTTGCTTCTTTTTAGAAAATGTAAAAAAAAAAAAAAAAAAAAAGAGTCCATTATACAGTAAATTGCATCATATCCATATACTCTTCAGGAATATATTTTGGTTCTAACTAGATCATAGTGGTGTCGGCACGGTGGCTTATTGGTTAGCACTGTAGCCTTCCACCCCAGGGTTGAGGGCTCCAGGTCTGTGTGCATGGAGTTTGCATGTTTTCTCTTTGCCAGTCCAAAGACATGCAGATTATGGGCAATTTGGGAACACAAATCAGCCTAGTGTGTGCCTGTGTGCCCCTTATGATGGCTTGGCACACTGTCAAGGGTGTACCCCACCTTGTTCCCTACTGTAAGTCTCCTAGCATAGGCTCCCCCGTAACCCTGTACACAGGATAAAAACGGTATAGATGATGTGCGAGTAGATCACAGTGACTTATTTTTTTACGCTGTTTAAAGACCATGCAAAGACAATTTGAAATTTAGATAAATGAAAAAAACTCTGATATCAAGTTTATAGTAAAAGAAGCAAGAGTTGAGCATTTTACTTACAGACCGGAAATGTCTCCACGAAATGGCTAAAAAACATAGTAAAGTAACGACTGAATGACGCAGGCTTCAGTTCCAGGATCAATCATTTTAGCTGAGCCAGGTTGCTTCCATGACTATTAATAATATTTTATTACTTTCTTCACTTTGTCATTGGGTATGAGCAGCTGTCTCAGAGTAGGGAAATCATTTTTTATCAATAAATAGGCAGACAGCAGATGTAGCAGCGAAGTAGACACAATAGGCCTATTTAAAAGGAAATGCATGTGAAAGAATGGATTAGCAGCAACCCTGACTAGTGCAGGAGCATCACTAAAAGCCTGTGAATGTCCAAGCTATACAAATCAGTTTATTTTAAATAATGTGGTAATAAATGGACTACATACCAAAGCAGTCTCACATCAAGTGAGGGGCATTTGAAATAGAATAAATAGGCAGGAATGCTTTTCCTTTGTGACCCAAAAACATACCAAAAAAGCAAAACCTCACTCCACTACTCTTATCTCACTTTAACACTTCAATGAACAGCAATCAGCAGGGGATTTCATTTAAAGAAATAATGTTTATTAATGTTAATAATGGTGGATGTGGGTCAGAAGTGATATTATCCACCATTAAAAGAAAGCCACACTGGTGCATTGCATTTCACTGTGTGATTCTGTTAATGCGAAATACAATACACAATACACGCACAGGCTTGCTTTTCATTGGTGACACACAGACACCTTCCACACTCAAAAGCAAGAGCTTTTCTCTCTACTACTGCAATAATAAAAAATATTTTTGAATCTTTTTCAAAGAAATGAATAGAAATTCCAGTTGTATTACATTTCCCTTTGATCTCAGTGTTGCATTTGTTCAGTCATCACTGTTTGATCACAGGCTATGTTTAGAGCAGTTGGCATAAAGTGGACATCGCCGTGTACATGAACCGGTTATAGTCTCAATATTTCCTCACTTTTACCTTTCTGAACTCAAATTACTACTAAAATATGATGTGGAAGTATTTAAAGTGCAAGTATTTCTAAAATGGCAGCACGGTGGTTAGCACTTTTGCTTTACACCACCACGGCTGTTCCCGGCTCAGGTCTGTGTGCATGGAGTGTGCATGTTCACCCCATGCTTGGTGGGTGCCCTGCGATGGATTGGTATTCTGTCTGCGGTGTACCCCACCTTGTGCCCTTAGTTTCCTCTGATAGGCTCCGGGCCCCCGACCCTGCACACAGGATAAAGCGGTATAGAATAAATGAATATCACCAAAACATTTCTCACTTCCAGTTCTTCTTTCAACAGCTCCAGTTGAGATCACCACAGCAAATCATCCAATCCTATATTTGATTTGGCATACACTTTGTGCTGGATTTTCTTCCAGGCAAAACCGTTCCTATTTTATCCAGGGTTGGGACCAGCACTAAAATTACACTGACTTCTGCACCCCCTTGTCTGTGGAATCAAACCCTCGTCTTCCCTGAGACTAGTGGAGATGCTACCACTGTTTTAAGGAAGCAAATACCTTATTTTAAGTAATGTATATTCAGATATCTACATCTAGGCATTTGGCAGACGCCCTTATCCAGAGCGACTTACATTTTTTTTTTAATCTCATTATACTCACATTATATCTCAAGGGCCCAACAGGGACAACTTGGTGGTCGTGGGACTTGAACCTGGGACCTTCTGAACCGTAGTCCAATGCTTTAACCACTGAGCTACCCCTGAGATATCAAATGCAAGAATTGACATATATTGATTTATGTGCTTGGGCTACAACCTCTTATGTATAAACTGTTGTAGGCAACCCATGAAAGCATGTTTCGGTGGATTTTGTGTTTTTCTTGATGGATGCATGTATGCATTGTTGTAGGAATCAACTCACTGGCTTTTTTTTTTTTTTGTATTTATGGTACTTGCTGCTGCCACCTGGTGGTCAAAGGGACGAAGTGTTTTTATGTTCCTGTATATAAAAACATTTACAGGTTTTAAGATGTTAATATGTTTCAATAGTAAAATTAAAAATTTTATAGAAATATTTCCATCCTTGGTTAATAGAGAAAATGAGAGATTATTTAAAAAGTTTAAACTGTGACATCTACACAATTGAAGTCACACCCTTTTATTTTATTTTTAGATTAAATGGACATTAGATAATGTGTGGGTTTAATGTTTGATCAGCATTAACTTGTAGGTATGAAAGAGAAACGCCCTCTCTCTTACGCACACTGTCGCACCAATGGCAGTGGAGTAAAGAAATGGTAGAGGAATAGGGAAAGAAAGCAAACTAAATGCAAATATTCACAGAGAAGAGGCAAATTATAGTCAGTTACCTGCCATTGACTTCACCAGACTAACTTTCCACTGGTTCTTCATGTGATTCTGTATGAAACATGCTCCACAAGTGAGACTGGTCATATGAAAAAGTCTCTGCTGCTGAAAATTTTACATCTTTAACATTAAATGGTTCTAATAGGAGATTCCTCCTTCGGTTTAATTTGTACTTAATTATATATTTGGCCATAAGTATGTCCACACCTGCCCATCACACCTATATGAGTTAGTTGGACGTCCCATTCCACAACCAGATAACATTAGTGCATTAGTGCAAACATTTTCATAGTGTGTGAATGACTGATCATTGGAGTGAGGATTGACGAATCTTGGATATGTATAACAGCATTTAACAACAATAATACTGTATTTAATAGTTAAATATTAAACTTTTTTCAAATTTCTGGTGAACTAACACTTTGAGGTTTCCTCCCCCAACTTTTGGTTGAGTAATTTGCTTTCTAAGATATTTCTAAATTATTCAGACAGCATAGTCTTGTTTATAGAAGCAAAATACTCAATACTTAATGTATCGTAACAGGGACCCCATGCATAAAAATAAATAATGAATAATAAAAAAAAGCATGTAAAAATTATGATTTTTACATAGTTTTTGTCCAGTAACTTTTTTTAAAATTTTTTTTTACAAATGGTCATATTTTATTTTTTTTCACATAAACTATTATAATAAATTGTCAATGAAATGTAATTAAGGGTCTGATAACCTTTGGGATTTTTGGGAGGTTTGTGTGGAATAGCTTTGTTTGCTCATTATTGCTTTCAGACTTCTGAGTCTGATCCTATGGGTCTTCATAAGTTCCCTGCAAGCATGGCTGATGAGAGAACTGACAGATACTCTTGCTTTATACAGATATACGCTTTTTGTTACTTGACACTAGTAACAAATGGGGCACACACCCTTAATAGTCCAATGTGATAGATCATTAGCTAGAGAAATCACTGTCATCTACAACTGTAAATTTTCTCCTGAACAATCATAAACGCTGGCAACAATCAAGCCCTTGTCTTCGCCAAGGTGCATCCTCTTAAGCCAATGCACAATTGCCAAAACAAGAAGTTCCTTGAATGTCCACTGGGGGCTGCCTCCAAAAGTGAGTCAATCCATATGTTAAAATACAGAAATAAATACATTTACAGTATGAAACAAAGAACAGTTTGGTCTCCATAGCTAGAGTTCCCATTCACGACAACTGTACTTGGTGAATTTTTATGTTACTAATCAGTTACAGTTACATCAAACCATAAAGTTATGAATAATTTAAGTGATTTAAGTGACTGCTACACTGCAGGTGCCAAACCACTAGCTGTCTGCTGTGGATCAGTTTAGCTAACCAGCTAACTGGAATGGTTGTAGTTTAAATTAGTACAAAAATGTAGGAGTTGACACAGGACGGCAGGAATGACTAAGTTCATTCAAATGCATCAGTTGAAGCTAAGTTTGCTAGCTTCTGGGTGGTAACTGCGTTGGGTAGGTGTGTTCCAAATAACATTCAGTCTTCCGCCCATTTGCCCATTGATGGATTAACCAGGAGTTTAGGTGAAATCAGCTCCTGTCAAGATGGCGACGATCAGAGCTCCCACAGTTCGGTTTGTTCAAAACTGCTTCTCAAAAAACCTATTGGTGACATCACAGAGGGTTTGTTTTATACAGTCTATTTTTTCACACCCTATTCTATTTGACCTCTCAGACCATTTCCTTGTGCCAAAGCCACAACTATTTCTTTCATAAGAAATGCTATTCCCCCATCTTCTCTTACATCAATACCGCTATCTTGTTCTTTGCAGAGGTAAGGGGAAACTGAAGGGAAAATGCATCCCTCCTACTGATATTCCAAGAGTGTCAGGCACCAATTACCTTACTTTCTTTCTTGTTCTCTTCTAGTGAATTTATGATGAACTTTGCAAAGTTCACCACCATTCAGGCATTCATCAGTCATCAAGCCTGCATGACAAGTCACTTACATTCTAGCCAATGAAACCCTACACAAAGCCAAAGAAATTTGTTATCTCTTTTCTCATCTTTCTGGACCAGTGAATCACCAGATTCTAATCTCCACTCTTGCTGACTTGGACGTCCGGAGATTTACTCTGACTGCGTTTTTGATAAATCTATAGGATCTTTCAGATAGCATGCACAGACCAGGTATCATTAGTTTAAAGTGTTACAGTCGGATTTCCCCAGAAGTCAGCTCTTGTTCTCAATCATAATTTTTTGTCTTCATCTTGGTTATGGTTACAGTGGATCTGAACCCAAGACTACATGTATAGGGTCAGGGTTCTGATAATATGGTTGGGATCCATATCACTGTTACGCTGATGATACTTTTCCTTCTTCCATTTCCTAAGTGTTTTAAAAGAAGCCTCTCTTTCTGAAAGCCCGTCCAAGATACATCATCTGAAATGTAATCTTTACAAAACAGAAGTCTTGGATACTGGATTAATGAATCACCAGTGACACTGTTGAGAGCCGGTAACCACACATATGGCTAGAGATCCTGGTGTGATTTTGCAATAATTTCCACTGTTAATTCCAAGACACGTATTTGCAGCAAGCTTCTGTTGAACACTCATTCAGCACAGAGAACTGTTTGGCTTTACTCTTCTACAACTGTGTTTAATGCTCAAATATTTGTGGACAGCTGAATCTTTTCCTGAACGTCACAGTCCAAAACCAGGAGCATTAACATGGATTTGGTTCACTTGCTGCTGCTGCTGTAGACTTCAATCTTTTGGAAAAACTTTACTTTATATTTACAATGTGGCTAGTGGGAATTGTGCCCATTCAGCCAGATTGGCCTCAGATGTCACGTGAGATGGCATGGCATGCAGTTGGCGTTCCACTTTATTCCATTCAGTTTGCTTGGCTCATGTTCTTGACCTAACTTCCTGACAATTTCTTGTTTAAAGCATGACACAAATAAATCTTTTAATTTTAAGAAATTGCTAAAAAAAAGTTTTAAAACTCTTTATACACTATCTAGGCTAATACTATTAACGCTGCACTTACTTTTTTTATCAAATGTCTTATGCAAATCATCGTCACTAAGATTACTTGACATACTGTATAGTATAAACCGAGCATATGCTGTGTTTAAGTCATGAAAGGATATATTATCCATACAATCTCACACTATAATTTTTGATTTGCAAGGTTTATCTGCAAATCAAAAGTACCAGTACTTAAGTACTTGGAGTATTAAAGTCAAACCCAGACTTGTGATGGAATTTCTCATGAATGAAGGTGTAAGACGTAATGACAGAAGCAGAGTACAATGAGACTTAGCCGCACTAAAAGAATTGAATGGTGCATGGAACATTTTAAGGAATGTTGTACTGTATGTCCATGAATGGCTATCTCAGCCGAGATCCTTCCAGTAACCATGAAGCCTCTGTCTGTGTGAACTAGACTGTCTGTACAAATAATCAATCGCGAACACCACTTGCAAATTACAGGAACTCATCTGGGAGTTATTGCCACATCCCCAGTACAGTCCTGAACGTGCTCTATTTCCACATGTTTGGGCTATTAAAGGAATTCCTAGAAGGACAGTATTTCATACATGAAGGAGGTAGTCTGATCATGGCTCTGACCGTACTGAGAAAACTACATGAAAGGAAAAAACAGGCATCACTTGAGATATGATTTTACTCCTGTTGCATACTAACTTGTATGCGAACATAGTACTGTCTCAGCATCAAAATACTGCCCACTCCCCACTGACTTCTTGTGGATATTCTGCATAGCAAAACATCTGTTTTTCATGTGGTTTTGCCAACTGTCATAAATGTGTTCAGCTGCCTGCACACTATATGGGCAAAAAAAAAAAAAAAAACAAGAAAAAAAAAGTAAAAAAAAAAAAAAGTAAAAAAAAAAAAAAGCTATGCAATCTCCATAAACGGGCACTGGGAGTAGAATAGGTGATACTGAAGAGGTTAGTAACTTTAAATTACATTGGCAAAAGATCCCAGCTGTCTGTCCTGGTCAATTGTAAGCAGTGGAATGGAAGCATCCAAGACAGCAGCTCAGCTACAGAGCAGTACATCACAAATGCAGAGTGGTGCTGGCAAGTGCTGAAGCATGTAGGATATTAAAAGAAATCACTTATCCTTTATTAAATCACTGCAGAGTTCCAAATTGCCCCAGGAAGCAATATCAGCATAAGAACTGTGCTTTGGAAGCTTCATGAAAAGGGTATCCATGGATTTCCTGTTCCAGCAGGACTTTGCCCTGGTGCCATAAAGACATGGTTTGATAACTCCAGTGTGGAGGAACTGAAGTGACCTGCACAGAGCCCTGTCTTAACCCAACTAAACAAATGTTGAAGGTGAGGTGAGCTTTCCAGAAGTTTTCCATTGACACATTTCAAAATCTTGTAGAAAGCCTTCACAGAAATGGCGGCAAATGCTTTGACAGCAAATCCATTTAACCCAGCATGGTTTTGGAATGGGTTGCTCATCAAGCTTAGATAGGTGTAATGTCTAGGTGCCAATATCAATTTGACCATATAATATTGATACTTGACTATAGGAATTTTTAAAACTTTGTGTTGTTATTACCTAATTACCTAATTCCAGTTGTGCAATTTCAAAGTTCTTGCTCATCAAGACCATTCCAGGAAAGCAAGACCAAAACTTACCTCTGCTGCAGAAGTTCATTTAGAGTCACCAACCTCAAAAATGACCAGTTTTACGAAAGTATTATGAAATAAGTGTTATGAAAGTATTACAGAGCATAAGTAGCAGACACATTCAAAGGAGATTATTGCACATTTTGAATACCTTCAGCATTGTTTTACAGTGTAAAAAAAATAAACAAATAAATCAGGAAGTTCAAACTTTTGACCACTAGTGAATAGTATATCTGATTGCTTCTTATTTTATGAATAAACCTTCATAAAAAAGATTTTATGAATAAATCTTCCAAACTATGGCATTTATTTATCTGTGTAATAATTTTCAAACTTACCACTTTCCACAAACATCTCATCAGTAAGGTAGCAGACAGCAGAAAATATGCATTTCTTTCCTTTAAATGCTGGTTTCTGTCCTTCATTGTAACCGATTTCAAATGGTGCTAGAAACCCCAAAAGACTCTGAACACCAGAAGAAATCAGTCAGCCTTGGTGACAGGACATGATCTTGATGTTTAGTAAGCTTAGTAAAACATTTTTTAAAAAATGAAAAATTATATATAAATTTTGAGGAAAAACACAGAAACCACAGAGTTTTTACAAACAGAAGGATGTTTCTCCCACCCCAAGAACACTGATTTCAAATGGTGCTAGATACTGACAGGAACACTCTAAGCCACCATCTGAAACCAGCTTCCAAGAGGAGTCACGTTTCTCCACTTTCCCATCATCTCCTCCTGCTCATCGGTTTGCTGAAATTAACACAAAACAGAAAAATGTATGTAAGACACAAGTATTTACTTTCTATGTCATGTTACATTATAAAAATATTGCACATTAACCAGTGCATTAAATAGTAACTCACATGCAAGATTACAGTTTCAACATCCATATATTAATTTTTTTTATGAGGCAATTTTTGCATGTTGCCCCACACCAATGTTCACTTTCTTGTTAAGATACATTGTCAGAAATAGTGAGAAAAGGATATAAATGGCAATCATCTGGGTTCAAGTACTTCTTTTGCAAGTAGCACTGAATACTAGCTAGATGGAAGTTGCTATTCCACCAACATAAGCTCATAGACACCCAACATAGGCAAATGTCACTGTGATTCACAGAGTACATCACCGTTTCCTTTTGGGGACAGTTGGCTGTGTGGGGATTATTGGGATTCAAACCTTTCATCCTTAGATGATAGAGTCATTGCTTTTCAGTTGCACCACACAGTAAGATTTAACTAACAGCAGAATAAATTAAGTAGAAAGGAATTTTCTATAAAAAGATATCTTTTTGATTATGTATTTACTGGTTCTATATGTACACAAGCATGAAATTGAATATTCAACTGAAATGCAAGTGCTAAATCTGCATTTAAAACTATTATCATAGAAGGATCACTTCACTCTATAGGCAAATGCAAGGGAAATTAATAAAATAAAAATACCTTTAACATTTTAAATGTTATAAAAGCAAGTAACAAACCCATAACCTTTAATAATTATTACCACTCCTGTAATGGTTTATACAGTGGAACCTCGGTTCACGAACAACACAGAGTACAAACAAATTCATTTACAGTGGAACCTTTCGTTCCGGAAGCGGACTCGTATAAAAAAAATAAAAAGGACGACTTTCATGCACACACACATACAAACACAAAAAAAAGGAGTGTAAAAAAATTAATAAAAATGTTTTACACACACGTGGTCAAGGTGTTATAGTAAACAGTACACACGTGCACGAATGTTGATTATACCAGTCAGAGACGCACACTACGACCGAGCAGGGGAGACGATTACCAACAAGAGAAAAACTATTGGCTCAATTATGATCATATTACGCTCTGCATCAAAACAACAAGCACATGCGTGATACATGATACTCAGTACTCGTAAACCAAGACTTGCTCGTTTATTATTTATATTTATTTATTACAAATTTTTGCTTGTCTTGTGGAACGCTCACAAACCACGTTACTCGCAATTCAAGGCTCCACAGTACGAACAAAAAATCTGCCAAAAATTTGTCTCTGTTTATAAACTCCTCCTCCTACCCAGAAACCTCCATCCCAAGCTGCACAAAGGTACGAATCACCCAGCATCAGTTTTTCTCAGTCGGCTTTTATGGATCGTGCACATGGTAAAAGAATTTTGAACAAAGTGGAGTGTCGTCTAAGCTTTTGCCGAGATGCATCATCCTAACGAAACTACACATTATAAACGATAACGCAGAGTGTTTTTTTTGTGCAGTGCAGTTGCACAATTGGGTAACAACAGAAACAAATGCCTCTGGATATATTTTTTTTGTTAAAATGGCTGAGGTTTAAAACCAGAGATCAAGAAACAAACAACAACAAAAAAAGAGAGAGAAAACCCTTGACTGAGAATTACCCAGTGGTATTATGGAAGGGGATTCTCCTTCCAAACACCAACCTCTTTCTCACCCATCTTCCTCTCCTCCATTCCTTCACATCAGCGAGTCTCCCTAAAAAAGGTGCATTTAGTCTACGACCAAATTGGGTTACGACCAGAACTTAGAAACAAATTATGTTCATGAACTGAGGTTCCACTGTTTCAACTATAATACTGTTTATGAAAGACATGAGACTTTCATAAACTATCCAGGGTTGCTTTGAAAAGGATCGAAGCAAAGGTTATATACAGTACAAAGACCCTTTGTAAGTTCCCTTCAAGTGAGGTATTATAAAATTGTGTTATTTGGTGCTTTTGGCATCTCATGTTTGTAACAAACACACATTAATGAATGTGTTTAGCTGTGTCAGTAAATGGCAAATTACAGAGAAGTTACCAAGAAATTGACTAGCATGAATATTATCATTAAAAAACAAGGTGTGGCAACTTAATTATATTCCCAATATTTAAATTTTAAAGGAAAAAAAAATCAGACATGAATTCCATTCCACATTGGATAAGTGGCAGTACACTGGATGCCCGCTTACTCATAAACCGTGCAATAGAGCCAAAGATATCAAAGAGGAAGTCTTTTTAACCTCCCAACCACTTACAAAGAATGTCTGACTAATACTGCCCACTCCTACATACTCTTGACCAAGTCTATCCACTACAGCATAAGGTCTTACCGATCACACCTGTGATTATTTGATTTTTTATTTTAGTTATAAAATCCAATAAATAAAGAAATACCAATTTTAAAATCACAGACCCCACAAAAATATCACATCTAACCCTGAACTAACCCTGTTCAACAACTTTTCAGCCACCTCACAGTCTACTACACTAGATAGGTTGCAAAACAGGAGGAAATAAATGTTTCTCCATTGTGTCCTCCAGAGACACAATGGAGAAATCCCATCAATCGGTATCCACAAACAACTAAAGGTATGCAACATTAAGCAAGCTCTAATACTAACACACATTTATATATACTTACGCCCTCACTGACGTACACTAAGCTCACGGTCATGTGAACAAGTTTCAGATGACTTTTGTGTTTTGTGACACATTATCATGCCATTATACTGTGGGTGTAGACTGTGGTCATAAAGGGAGGTGCATGTGGTTAGCAAAATACCCAGACAGATGGAAGCATTCAAACATTGCTTGATTGATATTAAGCCGTCCAAGGTGTGAGACCCATCACTCACCAGCAGCTGCCTGAACTGTTAACACATGACAGGTTGGGTTCCGTGGATTATTGGGTACATGCTGCTCAGGCCAAATCTTTGTGTTGCAGCAGAAAATGAGATTCACTATTGATGACGCTTACAGCCTATCTGCTCCAAGGTTTGTTGTTAGGCAATGTGTTGTTAATTCTGAGATGCTTTTCAGCTTAACATGATTGTACAGAGTAGGTATTTGTGTATCCAAAGCCTTCATGTCAGCTCAAACCAGTCCTGGCATTCTCTTCAGACTTCTTTTATCAGTGAGAAGGTTCTTCCTGTAGAAATATTGCATAAGCTTGTGACTTTATGTATAATGTGACAATCGTTTCGTGCCCCTTGACTAGTACCAATTGGCAATAACATTGTCTGTTTGCTTTTAGGGGGTAAACAAGGGGACATGGGCAAAATATGTAACGTCATCTACATAACTACAACTAGGGGAAAGATATGCCAAATTTTGCCTAATTACATGGTCAAAAACAGCTGCAAAACCTCATGTAGGCCTCATTATAAAATAGCATCTCAGTTGCAAAGGAAATTTCTGCGTTATCATCCCCCCTCATACTGGAGTTAAATAATAAAAAAAAAAACCTGGATGTGCATGTCCTTGCAGTGGAGCTTGCATTGCTTGCAACAACAGTGGAGAACAGCAATTCTAAAAAACTTGCTAGTCTTTTTCCCATTCTCCTTTTTGATGTAAACAATGACTGAAGCTCTTGACCTTTTATAGGCAGGATTTTATGCATTGTGTTACTAACACATTATTGGCTGATTGGATACTGTAACTTCTCATGTTGTGAAATGGTGGGTGAGTATACAGGCCAAATATTTAATGGCTTATTCCTCAAAAGCCAGATTTTAGGCACAAGGACCAAAACTCCTTCCAAAAACAAATTAATCATGAGCTGAGCCAGGTAATTTTTCCAGAAATGATTTGTGCATCACATGATTTGCATAAAAATGGAATTCTAAATTCCTGCACTCTCAGTAATCAATGGACCAAACTTTGCTTTTCCTTGTTGCTGTGGTGGTACCATGAAGGGTGCCGGTCATAGACCTGTTATATAGAACAATAAAAATGTTAAATATGCATACTAAATGTTCACTATTTGCTTCTTTGATTGTATAACCCCAGTGACAATGAAACGTTTAGTACCATTATTTCTAAGTGCGTGTTAAACACATTAATTTCGGCTAGCCTATTTACTAAAATGTGAGTGCAGCTGATTGCTCTGATTACATTAGCAAAACTGATTGTGCTGCAGATTGTGTGGGCCTGTTTACTGTTATCTTAAGGGAATCAGTATCTGTCCTACAGATTATAATCTTCCATATGGCAAGTATGTCACAATACAAAGTCAAGCAGGAGACACCTGACCAGTCAGCCAGTTCATAGCAGGACTCAAAAGAGAATAGGTAAAGCTAAATCTATCGTTGCTTCCCTTTTCAAACCACATCCAAATTCAAAACACAAAAGTTATAAGAACATTTCTCTACTTTGTTCTTTATAGTCACTGATTACCAAAACTCAGCAAAACACACATGGTCTAAAATATTGCAAACCCATATACACACACAAGATGTGATGCACTGTGTGTATTGACACCTTTCAATCATAGGATTAGCTTTTTCAGCCGTTTGTGCTACCATACTGTAGCTCATCTAATGGATCAGACCAGATGGGCCATCCTTCACTCCCCTTGTGAATCAGTGAGCCTTGGGCACCCCCCTAAACCTTTCCAGGGATTCACTGATTGCCTCCTCTTGGACAAATTTTCATAAGTTTTAATCACTGCATCCTGGGAATACCCCACAATACCTGCAGTTTTGGGAATACCCTGACCTAGTCATCTAGCAATCATAATTCAAATCATTCAGATCCTTACAAATCACCCATTTTTCCTGTTTTAAAAACATTAATTCTGAGAGTAAACTGTTTACTTGCTGCATAATATTTCCCACCTATTGATAGGTGCCAGTGTAAAGAGATAATCAATCTTATTCACCTTAAGCGGTATTATATACTACTACATGGAGTAGACAACATAGTACAAGTAAAGTTTCTATTGAGCCTCTTTCGTATGACAGGTAATGATGATATTAGTTGTTCAGTGTGTAATGTGTGGCAGCCTGCAAAATCCTTCAAATTCTGACTACAATTTTCACTATCAGCACAATCGGACGTTATCTGATTATCCCTAAAAGTGAAACTGGACACATACTGCAATTTAAGATCCATGGATAAACTGCTCCCCTACCATTATATTGGTACCATAAATTACATCATCAAGCTCTTC
Organism: Clarias fuscus; assembly: GCA_030347435.1. NCBI lineage: Eukaryota > Metazoa > Chordata > Actinopteri > Siluriformes > Clariidae > Clarias > Clarias fuscus. Next base: position 10,010,115 of record CM059221.1, read on the forward strand.
CTAATCACTAAGGGGTAAAATTCACTTCATCTGACCCATCACACTGCCATGTGGTGCAGCAAATTCTCTTGACTACATTATTAATGTAACTTCCTCTGCTGTCATCTGCACATACTGTACTGAGCATACTGTATAAGCACACTTTTCTGTTTTGATCCTGATGATTGGATGGATGATTTCAAAGACAGTGAGTACATTTACAGTACATGCACAGTTATTTCGGTCTATGGTTATAGCTTGACAAGGCCATTTAATTGGGCGACTGTCCTTGATCCAGTATACAAGGAGGTAGGAAAATCGATTTATGTTTGTATACAAGAAGTATGCGGCTTGTATTCCTCTGCTTACAAACTTAATTTCTGGCAAAATCTTAGGCAGAACCAATTTTGAGGTTTCCTGAAAAATTCCCAAACAAAGCTAATGCTGGATGTGCAGCCTCACAGATTGCCCCCCAAGTGCTTCCTCTATATAAGAGATATTATAATGTTTGACTTTACATTGATGTCTGGTATCAAGTTATCCAGTAGAGGGTTGGTTTTCTTCAAAGAAAGGGTTTCCTCTCAAACTTTTTTCCTTATGTCATCTAAGGGAGTATTTCCTTGCCATTGTTTCATCAGGCTTGCTCAACAGGTATCCAACTCCATATCTGAAAGCTGCTTTGTGCCAAATCTTACAGCATCTTGTCAGTTCAATACAAGGTTAGTCCACCCAGCTGAATAGCCAAGTCAGGTGTGCTGTTACAAAGCCACATTTCTGTGAAAATTAAAAAGCAGCAGCCCCTCAATCTGAGCTTGGTAGCTTATCCTAGTCAGAGATAATCCATTTTGTTATCAAGTGAATAGACATTGGCACTATGCTTAGGTTAGCCTTTAGCCTAATTTGGATACCAGCCCACTTCCCACGCTCGTTTCTGCACACGCCACACGATTTCCAGGTCCTAGGGCCTGTTCCCTGGCATATCGTCGGTGTTCTGATGAAACCTCGTAACCCAATTTTTCGCCAAAATCGTTTTTTTCGTGTATATTAATTATTTTTAGTGCAACGTGTAACTTACTCTGTGCTATATATATGCTGCATTTGTCTTGGATACATTTGTACAATTTCTTTTTTTTCTTTTCATTTACATTTCAAGTGCATTTTTAAAATTTTTTTTCGTTCTCCTGAAATTGAGTTACGAGGTTTCATCAGAACACCGCCGATATGTTGAGGCTACTTAGTAACACTAATGCTTTAGATGTCATTAAAACTGTCATTAAAAAATTTAATTACTGTATAAAAAACGCCAGACTGTTGAGTTTGCAAGCTGCAACTCACCTAGTGAACGACAGATAATATTTGTTTAGGTAGACCTAAAATCCCAAACTAATAAGAATTTGAAATTTGAAATGAATTTTGAAATTAGAATTTTTTTCAAAATGAAATTTGTTCTTAATTAAATAATATACTGCTTGCTCATTTACAATCATCTAGACAAGCAAGGTCAAAAGCTCATAGGATACTTTGTTTTTCTTAAACTTTTACATTTAGATATCACATGTTTTTATATGTTTTTATTACAGTGTACACATTCTTGTGTACACTGTAATAAAAACACATTCCTTAGGTATGATTGCTAAGGTGCCTCTGTGCCGCTGATGTTTGTAGGACATTGAAGGCAATAACAGTAGTGCCTTTAACACATGAAATTCATACTCTGAGTTTTATATATAAAATGCTTCACAGTGACATTGTTTTAATAATTGTCACAACAATTATTCCTATCCAGATTCACATTTTCTCTTAAAGATCTCGTATTGATGGGAGAGTCAGCCTGTTGTGTAAAGCCTTACTCAGTACATCCCAAAGATTCGAGGGTTAAGGTCTAGACTTTGTCTCAACACAATTTGAGCCGGATGAATTCTGAGAACATGCCTGTGTCATAAGGGGGGAAAAAAGTACTTTGATAGTAAAACCTGGTCATTCAGTAAAGTATTCAAGTAGTCAGCTGACCTTATTTTTTTTTTAGCACATATCATTAATCATAACAGCTAATAACATACACCCCTCACTCTGAAAACAGGGTGAATCTTTCCAATTCTTCAATCTATTCTTTATGCTCCCTAGCAAACTGAAGCCGTTTTCCCATTCAGCCTCACCGATTTGTGGTTTTCTTAAGGCTACACAGCTGTTTAGTCCCAATCCCTTGAGTTCTCTTTTATTTCACTAAATCACAGAGTTTAAGTGATCTCCCATCATGCTTATTCAGGATGTTTTTCTGACCACATTTCTTCCTCAAAGATGATGGTTCACCACTATCCTTCCAGGTTTTCAATAATGACTAGTTTTAATAATTTTAGTAGTTTCATCTCCCTAGTTGAAAAGTATTCTTTGCTTAAGTTAGACCGATAATTTGACCTTTCTGAAACAGAGCAACATCTACAATAGGCAGCTCTTACCTATTTGCTTAGTTAAATTCTGATGATGACGTGTGTATGTACACACACACAAACAGCCCATTTTACAAGGAAACCCAACACTAGTTCCTATGAGGACAATTATGATTATCAGTCCAACAACTCTAGAGAATCTAGAATCTAGCAAAGGTAGGACCATATAATCTTATTCATTACCCCTACCAGACATCGATAATGGCCTCCCACAAGAGCTGACAGGCAGGTTTAAAATGTTAATTGTATAGAAGGAAATTCTTTCATGTGACTTTGAGGAATGATTATTCTCTGTGATGAAGGACGTTGGGCAGGTTACTATAAATAAACACTACACAATTAGCATCTAATGACACATTTCTGAGTAAAAGCCAGAGTGATAGGATTCAGGATATTTTTAACATTTGGTCACTTGCTAATACCCTGCACTCCAGTAGCTAGCTCCCCTACCACATGACAACTACCGGGCACATGTTCCCTTTGGGCAGCTCATGCTGCATCACATACTTTGAGGAAAACACCATCTACCTATCCTTCTCTACATCCATGATACCCACAAATTGGCTCCTGTCACTCTAATAACCTGGCTAGAGAGAGTGAGAGAGAGAAAGAGACAGAGAGAATTCAAACTCACGCTCTCCTGATAACTCTCCTGATAAAAAGGCAAATGCTTGCACCACATTGGAGTATCAAAAAGTTTACTTTGTTTTGTTGAACTTTTTTTCAGTCTAGACAAATATTAGTCTAATTCTTAAGAGTATTCAACAGCTTGATCAAGGGCCCAGCTGTCCATGGGAATAATTTCCAGCAACGCATGAAAGCAGGTCCTTTCACTAATGAGCTGTCAATGAATATGAAAATAGAAATGCAACAATCACGATGGAGGTATTACCATGGCTGTAATTAATAGGTCAGAATTATGCAATCATCATCCTAAAAAAAGCACCAGAGTAATAAGTTACAATACAATTCTCAAAGCCATGTCTTAAAGTGTCATGTCTTAAATCTTTGTACCTCACAGCAACATTTGGTTCTTCACACGCACTGCAGCATCAGCTGTGTTATAACCTAGATCAATAAGGAAGAAATGCGAGCCTCATAGCAAGGGCTGAAATGCGAGGCTGTCATATGGCAGTGCCTTTGGCAGCGAGTTGACAACCTGAAGGCAAGTGTGTCTCAGCATGCAACACAGAAAATGTCTTACATATCTGACTGCAAAAGAATTCTAATTCCAACAGGTGAAAAGATTCAGCTCACCTGAGGCAACATGCAATCAAACATGTTGTGAAGATTCTTTTGCACTTGCTTCAGTGTCCGATGTGTTCTTCTAGTTAAATGAAGAATTCTGGGAGAAGCCAGTGCACTGTAGAGGTGTGGTGACAGGTACTGCCTAGTGCACTGAAAGACAAAATAATTTCCCTGAATGCTTTGGAATGTCAAATCTCACAATACTGCATGTCCAATAGTGCCAAACCTTCTGGCAGGTAAATGGACACTTGCCTTACCACACCCCAAGCCATGATTTCCTCCAAGCTTTTTTTCCCCCTCCCCTCTCCCGCTTTATGCTGCCGACTTTGAACGCGCTTTCTGACCCTGTCTGATTAAAGGATCTTGAAGGAAGTGGTATAAGTTGCCAAAAAATTTTTCCCTCCCTTCTCTGATCTGTTCAAACACTACGTGTATGCGTTTTGGCACTACAATAAGAGAAAGGACAGAAAGGCACACTGAAGGCTTTATCTGCTGGATGGAACAATGTTCAAGGGAGTTTCCCGGGTTCAGAGCATAGACAAGGCTTGGTGACAGTTGCTGTTTGGAGGTATCTGGTTGCTTCTAGAGCTTATCCTCCCTCTTGCGTTCTTGCTGCTGCGTTTGTTTGTCGTAGCCGGGCCCTCAGTGTGTTATGTAATGTTTAGAAAGGAATTAAAGGTACAGTGTGTGCGTTTTTTTTTTTTTCCCCAGTGTGACCAGGATGCAGAAAATCTAACAGGCAATTAAGAAGCTAAAACATTAAACTGGGATGAACTTAATCTGTAATCTTAAACATTATAATGTAATTAAAAGAACAGTGTTTTTTTTTGTGAAATAAAAAATAAAAACAATTATTTGCACCACGATGTGGAAAACATTACACAAAACACGTTAAGAAGCAAAAACACGGAGCTGAAATAAAAACTTGCCATACAATATCTAAACATGCTCACTAGTAGATAACCCCATTACCTTAAAAGTACCGTAAACAAATGGTTCTTACCAGGAATGAAGAAAATTATAGTTTGGAATCTACCAAGCTCATTTATCAAATGCTTAATGCCATCCCTGATAAAGTTTATCCTCCTTACTTTACTAAGTTCCCATGTCATCTTTAATCTTTGAACAATCAAACGGCAAACACAAAATCCCAACAAGAGCATGCAAGCACACACACGTCAAGGGCATGATGAACAATCCAGGCAGATTAATGAAAATTACCAGCTGTCATTCCTATGTACATCAGAGACCAAAGCTCTTAGCACACCACCCACAGGTTAATACACTTCTGTGGCCCGCCTCATCCATAAAGCACCACACAGTCCTGTTGTCCATGGTGCCACCACGTCCAACCAGGCTGTGGCAATGACTGCAAAAACAGCTGCAGTGCGGGCCAGTAGCATTTATGCAAACCCGTGTCCTACCTGCAGACAGAGCCGCACGAGGCACTACGGCTATCCTAACGGACCGCTCATCTTTGTTCTTCTACAACATGTTTCTGTAATAATCCCAGAACGCACCATGGGTTAAAAGAAACCACAAACTGGTCGGAAGTCTAAAACAGCAAGGAAGCTTCTAGAAACTCCTAAGGAGGGAGGAGAGAATTTCTCTGCTTTGCTTCTGAAAAACAAAAAAAAACAAAGATGTGGATGCCGTAGCGAGCCTCTAAAAGTCCGCAAAACAAACAGGTAAAGTGAGAGAAAAAAAAGACACCATCCAAAGAAATCAAGGTGCAAGCATTCTGTCGCTCTAAACAGGAAACTCAGTGGTCAGCCAGCAGAGGAAGAGGGGAGCTGATAAACACCAGAGCAACAGGCACAGATCATCTGCGTCACACTTCTCACTCTCTCTCTCTCACGCAGCACTATGACTGGCAACACGGAAAAAAAAACAACAACAACAACCCGTAGTCTCTTATAAAACCATCCATAAGATATTCATATAATCTCACTAACTCCGCTATATGACTTATTAGATAAACCACATTACATAACATCCCATCCCAAATCTAATTATATTCTCCAAGAGAAATTGGGGGGGGAAAAAAAACATACACACAATATTTAATTTTCCATCTAACAATTAAACACAAAACTGTAAATAATAACATTACCTGGCCCTACTCCACCTGTTTGTTTGAGCTTGCCCCATAGAATTCCTTCTTCAAAGGCGCTTCGAAATTCTGATTGGACGAGAGAGCTGTCGCTCAGCTGCCTGACGTGGCTGCTTACAGAGGTCTAGTGCATGTGAACTGGCCAGCAGCCAGGGCACAGTCACCAAGAGAGCAAGGTAAACAATTTCTCTCTCTCGCTCTTTCTTTCTCTCTTCCTGATCTGCTGGCGTGACATTTAGAGTCTTTTCAGCGCAGTCCCATTTTCTCGAGCCATCCTTGTATTTCGGGGAGAGAGGAAGAGACAGAGACAGACAGTGAAGGAACTGATAAAAGGAAAATGTACATCATGCACTGGTGTCTGAAGGCAGCAGATATGGCTGAGTCACATGCGCTGCTTCCAGTGGCTATGCAGAAATGAGTGCAGTTGAGGGACATGCTAACAGGATGAGCCGCAGTCCAATTCGGACGAAACCGCCCCGATTAACCAGCACATTCTGACTGGCTGCGTGTGCCAGGAGATCACAAGAATAGTTCTTGTTCGCAATGCTCTCACATTTAACCCATTACAACATGCCCACAGAACATCATTTAGCTTGTACCCAGGTCCTAAATGCCACAGCCTCAGATGTGTATGATTTGCAAGACAAGGCCAAATGCAGTATGAAGTGCCTCTTCCTCAACAGGCTTGGACCATCACTGGGATGAGAGCTCATACTAAGACTCAGAAGAGCCTACACACCTACAACAGACTTACACAGTGCTCAAGGTCTAAGCACTCATTTCCTCGTTGGTCCAAATACTGTTGAAATAATGTTGAGTATTGCGGTACTATTTTTAAACATCATCATCACTCTTTGTGAAGGATGTCCATCATCTTTCTCCTTGAATAGAAGAACCTTCCAGAACCTTCCTGTCTTTAACCCTTCACCTGCCCACCTGCTTACTAATACGCTTTCGACGCAATCACGTATACACATAAATATATATAAATATATATAGACATAAGAAAAAGTATGTCAGCTTCCTCCGCATCGGTGTTTGGACCCAGAGCTGCGATTCCGTAGTGCGGACACGGGCGTCAGATGCAGTGAGAGAAAAGGGTGGCTGAGAATGAGGATGGAGAGGAAAAAGAGTAGGATGAGAGGCGAACGAGTAGACAGAGGGCTGAGGCTCACTCACGGCCGCGCTTGGGCAGGAGAAAAGCATGCGACTCGGACTCCTGTCCTCCTAGCTGCTGCTTTCCTCTCGATGTGAAAAAGTGACGTAGCAACTAATCCAAAAATCTTGCCCTCCCTGTCTCCCTGTCTCTCTCTCTCTTTCCTGCTCTCTGTCACCCTCCCTTCTTTCACAATCACTCCTCCCTCTGCTGCTTACTCTATTTTCATTGGCTTTTAACAGCAGAATAACTTGTTTTTTTTGTTGTTTTTTTTACTGATTCACATCCATACAAATAGATGTCAAAGACTTGCGAGCAAACAATTGAATATCTGCTGCAATCGCTCATGCTCCCACAATGCCTTTCTTCCATGCTCTATGTCTCTTTCTCCCTCACTGTTTCTCTCCTGTGCACACAGTGTGACGCAGCATTTAATTCTCCAGGCTGTTCTCTCCTCTCTGTTATGGCTACACAAGCCATTCTTCACGGGGAAACTCAACCCAGCATCACAACAGCTCGCTGCTACAGTGTCGGAAATGAGAAAGTTGAAAAAAGAGAGTGAGAGCAATCGCTTGTTTACAATTAAACAGACGGCCATCTCCCTCTCTCGCTCTCTTTTCCTTCTTTTCCTTCATGTCCTCCTCTTCCCTCTGCCCTCTTTTAATTGGGTCTCTGCCCATCTAGCTCCTGCTTTCTCTTCTTCCCTCTCTTCCTCCTGTACTCCAGTGTCTCATCTTGTTGTGTGATTACACACTCACGTCTCGGTGAACTGAGATGACTGCGCTTGCCCGATCACCTGACAACCCACAGCTTTTAAAGGCACATAGCTAAGCTGAGCAACTGTTACATAACAGCTAGGCTGCTCTGTTTATGCTGTTCCCTCTCTTGGGTCACATCTTTGAAGGGCAGACACAATCTGTTAATATCAGAACTGCCATTTGTCATTAATAACTACGTAAGAGCAGACAGACAAGATGGAAATCCTAGCAATTAAAGCGGGAATAAAAGTCGACAACAAAACACTCGCATTAGCAACCTTAATCAGAGGGAAATAAACTAATGTAAAATGCAAACGTGCCAGAAACAAGTCCTCTCTGTAGGGTAACAACAACAGCGAAACTCAGTGTGACTCCAGTGTTCAAGTATGTGCCTGAAAAACAGGAAATAGATGTGTATTAAACAAAAACTGACATGGAAGGTATTGGCTTTCGAAATGAAATTCTGTCACAGGCAGTGAAACAGAGGGCCACAGAGAGTCACCAGGGAGGCTCCACTACCATGGGACATCCTATGAACTTTTTATAGACTTCTTCCCCTCCTGAGGCTTAACTGTTGCATGGCAAGGTACTGCATAAGGATAGCAAATTAAACAAATATATACTGTATATGTAACAGATTCATAGCAATGTTTTCCTGAGTTAATGACCGGATTACACAAACAATATGGTGTGATCAGTCGCATGATTTACCAGTTATGGCATCATGGTGGCCTTGTGGTTACCAATGTTCAGGGTTGGAGGTTCAAGTCTCACCTCTGGGCTGTTTGCATGGTTCTTGTTAGGTTTTCTCTGAATAATCTGGTTTCCCTCACCATCCAGGCTGTTTATAGGTTGACTACAGTTCAAAACTGCCCACATACTGTAGTATGACCGGGTGTTGTGAGTGTGAGTCTGACTGTTTCCAGAGATTGAGTCCCTCAGCAAAGTAACTTCCCCTAAAACAATGACCGCTGAAGTTATGGGTCATTCCGGCCAACCATTTCTTAGGTGATGTCAACTTGAATGGATGGATGGATGGATGAAGAGTTAATTCACAGTTTTGATAAGCATTCTCATTTGTTAAAATACACAGACAAATACCATAAAATTTGCTTATACAATATAATATCATATAATGTATTATAATACATTATATGATATTATATAATATAACGTATTATAATTCAGTGGTACAAATCATAATGAAAACAACTCCCAACCCCCCCCCCCCCCCCCCCCCCCAACTCGGCAGCTGACACCTTTTGGCATGACTACATTTCCCAGCATGCTACTCTCTGTGACATTATGCTCACAGAGGAGGCACGGCTAGGTGAGTGACTATGGCAAGCAGCAGGAAGATCACACACCAATAAGCCTCTTAGGGTTCAGTTTAAGATAGGCACTGCAAGCAGCACATCAAGGGCTCATTAGCACAATGTCACATCAGTGAATTGAGAAATAACTTCTGCCAGTGTTGCAGGAAGCATTGCCAGAAGTATGCTGTGTGCTGGAGCAGGAGCTAGGGTGCTGTATATCAGAGAACATTAAAACTCTGCCTATGCTTCTAGGGTTGACCTTAGTTGTGATTTATTTATGTGATGCCTAAAAGAGACTGATTAAGCAAAACTGTTTAAAAAATAAATCATTTCTGCTTTATAAACCCAGCCTCATAAATCAGCTACATACATAGTTTAAGGGTCAGAAGAAGCTTTTAGAGTTTGAGATGAGACATACAGTATATGCAGATCAGGTATCATTATCACAACAGACACTGAAGTGATTAATATTGATTATCTCGTTACATTGGCACCTGGAAGTGAGTGGGATACATTAGGCAGCAAGTGATCATTTTGTCCCTCAAGTTAATGTGTTGGAAGAAGAAAAATAGGCAAGCATGAAGAATTGAGCAACTCTGACAATGTCCAAATTGGCTAGATGACTTGGTCAGAGAAAACTACAGGTCTTGTGAGATGTTCTTGGTCTGTAGTGGTAAGAAACTACCAAAACTGGCCCGAATAAGGATAACCAGTGAACCAGTGACAGGGTCATGTGCAGCTTAGGCCCATTGATGCACATAGGAAGTGAATGCTGGCCCGTGTAGGTTGTGTAGGTCCAATAGGAGAGCTGCTGTAGCTCAAACTGATGAAAAAGGTTATTCTGGTTCTGATAGAAAGGTGTTAGAACACACAGTGCATCTCAGTTTGTTGTGTATGGAACCGCAAAGCCACAGACCAGTCAAGGTACTCATGCTGACCCATGTCCTCCATCAAACGTGACTACAGTGGGTATGTAGAGTAAGCATCAGAACACAGCACAATGGAAGTAGGTGGTCAGATGAACTAGGATAAAAAAGACAAGCCAATGGAGGCTGCGTGTTCCTTTGGGCAGTGTTCTGCTGGGAAACCTCGAGTCCTTGGGTCCCATTCATGTGGATGTTACTTTGACGCATACCACTTACCTAAACATTGGTGCTGACCAATTCTTTGATGACAGTGGGAGCTTCTTACAGCTGGACAATGTGCCTAATGGTTTGAGAAACACAACAACGATTTTATAGGGTTCACTTGGCTAGCAAGTTCTCCAGATTTCAATTCAATCGAGCAAAAATGTCTGATCCATGGAGGCTCCACTTTGCAACTTACAGAACTTATGGTATCTGGCTCCAAGACATTAGCAACAGATCCTTTATCATACCTTCAGAGGTCTAGTGGAGTCCGTGCCTCAATGGATCAGGGCTGTTCTGGTGGCAAAAGGGGGGCCTATACAACATTACGTTTGTGGTCATACTTTTATGGCTAATTGGAATACATGTTAAATTAAACTTGTTAATTATAAAACAGCAAAAAAATAGGAGGATTTCCAAAATCACATTCATGCCAGTTGACAAGAAAAAGGATGATATCATAGATGACTAGATGGAGTAGTTTTGAAATTATGGGGAGGAAACCCACCATGCATGAGGCATTGAACCCTCGAACCCAAAGGTGCTGTCTTGCTAAGCTTTAACAAATTTTAAATATTATGATACTTGATAAAATTTGAATATAATAAAACTGAGATGAACTGACAGAACTGTGTTTTCAATCAGTCTGACGGAGCAATACATTCAGGCAATGAACAGTACCAAAACACTGTTTCTGAAAAGTGGCTGTCATAACCCCCCTAATTCATCTCCAATCATTTACTCTGCATGGGTTGGGTGACAGCAAGCTCATGTCTGGAGGCTCACCATCCACTTTAATATAAGAACATCTATGCACCTGCTTTTTTATGCAGTTATCTAGTCAGCCAGTCATGTTGCAGCAGCACAGTGCATCAGGTAATGTTCACATCAAACATCAAAATGGAGAATATAGTTGCCAGCAACGATAAGCGGGCCCAAGCACCCGCATTGAAAGGGGGCATAACTATACAATTATGAAATAATTCTAGAAAAGTGCGGAATTTCATGTTTAGATCTCTAAAAAGACCCAGATGCTGAAAAAGCATCACAATATGAGGTCACTCAATATAATGCCCCACAGAAAGTTATTAACCACTTTTCAGCTTTCTGCGTTTTCTAAGTTTGAAGCACCATCACTGCTGACCTGTTTGAAAAATCAAAAATCCCTCTACAATTTTGCATCGTCAATGTCTTGGGATCACATTGGCCCTGTTTGGTGGCAAGCGCATGAAGTTCCTAGGAAGAGTGTATCAAATTCCAATGGGTTCGTTTTGCAAACAACCCAAAATAACTGATTTCCTGTTGAGTTGTGCCCAGTTCTTCATCTCTATAAGCTCTAAATGCATACTAGGTTTCGTGCACATACATGCAAGTGTGTATGAGCTATGCAGCAAAATCTTGTGTGAGACTCACAGATTTCAACCTGCCAATTTTTATGAGTTTGTGAGCATGTTAAGACCCACACAAAGCCCTGAATGGTGGGAAAAATAAATAAATAAAATAAATAAATGAAAAAATATATATATATACACACACGTGGACAAAATTGTTGGTACCCTTCGGTCAATGAAAGAAAAACTCACAATGGTCACATAAATAACTTTAATCTGACCAAAGTAATAATTTAAAAAAAATTCTATGAATGTTAACCAATGAAAGTCAGACATTGCTTTTCAACCATGCTTCAACGGAATTATTGGACAAAAATGATGGTACCCCTAGAAAATACTGAAAATAATGTGACCAAAGGGACATGTTAATTCAAGGTGTGTCCACTAATTAGCATCACAGGTGTCTACAATCTTGTAATCAGTCAGTGGGCCTATATATAGGGCTCCAGGTAGTCACTGTGTTGTTTGGTGACATGGTGTGTATCACATTCAACATGGACCAGAGGAAGCAAAGGAAAGAGTTGTCTCAGGAGATTCGAAAGAAAATTATAAACAAGCATGTTAAAGGTAAAGGCTATAAGACCACTTCCAAGCAGCTAGATGTTCCTGTGACTACAGTTGCACATATTATTCAGAAAGTTAAGATCCATGGGACTGTAGACAACCTCCCTGGACGTGGCCGCAGGAGGAAAAATGATGACAAATCAAAGAGACGGATAATCCGAATGGTAACAAAAGAGCCCAGAACTTCATGCTCAAGGAACATCAGTGTCAGATCGCACCATCCGTCGTGGACTACATGGGAGACGACCAAGGAGGACACCATTTTTGAAAACAAATCATAAAAAAGCCAGACTGGAATATGCCAAACTACATGTTGACAAGCCACAAAGCTTCTGGGAGAATGTCCTATGGACAGATGAGGCAAAAATGGAACTTTTTGCCAAGGCAAATCAGCTCTATGTTCACAGATGGAAAAATGAAGCATATGAAGAAAAGAACACTGTCCCTACTGTGAAACATGGAGGAGGCTCTGTTATGTTTTGGGGCTGCTTTGCTGCATCTGGCACAGGGTGTCTTGAATCTGTGCAGGGTACAATGAAATCTCAAGACTATCAAGGGATTCTAGAGAGAAATGTGCTGGCCAGTGTCAGAAAGCTGGGTCTCAGTTGCAGGTCATGGGTCTTGCAACAGGACAATGACACAAAACACACAGCTAAAAACACCCAAGAATGGCTAAGAGGAAAACATTGGACTATTCTAAAGTGGCTGTCTATGAGCCCTGACCTCAATCCTATTGAGCATCTTTGGAAGGAGCTGAAACATGCTGTCTGGAAAAGGCGGCCTTCAAACCGGAAACAACTGGAGCAGCTTGCTCATGAGGAGTGGGCCAAAATACCCGCTGAGAGGTGCAGAAGTCTCATTGACAGTTACAGGAATCGTTTGATTGCAGTGATTGCCTCAAAAGTTTGTGCAACAAACTATTAAGTTAGGGGTACCATCATTTTTGTCCAGGCATGTTCCATGAGTTCTTTTTTTTTATAATTCCGTTGAAGCATGGTTGAAAAGCAATGTCTGACTTTCATTGGTTAACATTCATAGAATTCTTATTTATTATTACTTTGGTCAGATTAAAGTTATTTCTGTGACCATTGTGAGTTTTTCTTTCATTCACCGAAGGGTACCAACAATTTTGTCCACGTGTGTGTATATTGCAAGCACCCTGCGCCATCGCAAACCAGAAAGACAACAGGCACAGTGGGCACATGCATTTAAAGGATGCACAGGGCCCAGACACTCAGACATCCTGATGGCAGAAGATTCCAACATGCCTGCCAATTTTCATGAGTTTTTGAGCATGGTATGACTCCCCAAAAAAATCACCAGACGGTAAAAAAAAATCCTTAGGAAAACAATAGGGCCCCTCACACATTATGACAACATAAGGCTGATGTCATAGTGCTTGGGCCCTAATATAATAGTGAGACATCTGTGACTGTGTGGCATGGTTATTGGTGGCAGATAAGCAGTTTTGAGTACTTCAAAAGTGTCTCTGAATTTCACAGAATGATGAGGAAAAACCATGCAGGCTGAAACACCTTCTTCCAGAGAAAGATAATTTTTTTCCATGCCATATGGTATAAACTTTCGAGAGTATTCTGTGGGATAATCGGTCTTTCGGCTGCTCCCGTTGAGGGGTTGCCACAGCAGACCGTCTGATCCGCACAACTTGGCACAGGTTTTATGCTGGATGCCCTTTCTGATGAAACCGGGTTGTATGATTAATTGCCTTAATGAACTTTTGACAGATGCACTGTTGATCAGGAGACATTTCTGAAACGCTGGTGAGAAGCAGTGTAACTACAGATAAGCAGAATAAAGGCTGGACCTAAAAGAGATGTTGACATAGGATTAGAAAAACTGTGTAATGGTGTAATTCGTTTTCTGCACAGAGGGAGCAGTGATATGAAAGATATCCAAATGACGAGCCAAGCCCATCATGTCGTTCCATCACAGACCATAGAGACAAGAAACAATGGATGCTTCCTTCGAGAAGGTTTAATCCAACAAATTTCCAGTCCATATGAAATAAAAAACATCTATAATAATGAGGTCACACATGGACCATTTATTTCCTCTATTAAGTGCCTTGTCAATAAAAAAACCTCATTACACGCATGTTATTTCCCCTTTTCCAGTGGGTCATTTCCCACTCTTTGCTGTTTTTTTGTGTGTCATGGTACTGTAGCTAATGAGGCATGTTAACCCAGGTCCTTCCTTTCTGCTATTTCTATACTCGGTCATTCAGCAGGAGGTGACAGGCCCAGTTAATTTTAGCTGCGTCATCTCTCTTGTGAGTTCCACTTCCTGCAGCTCAATTCGTCAGCAGTAGAGGAGCCTCGGGGCCTGGTGAAAAAAAAGGCAGTTCTTTGCTGCCTCACTAAAAGCCCTGTCCCCCAATGACGCACATGAGCTGCCTCTGCCTCTGTCATTCACAAAAGCCATGGAACATTACAGTTTTAATCAATGCTTAAAATAAAAAAAAATGGAACAGTTGCAAATTGTGTCGATTCAGCTTATTCATCTTAAAATACTAAAATGATTCAGCTGGAGACAAAAAAAATAGCAGAGTCAACAAGTTCATACTGCAAAGCTTAATTGCTCTGCACTTCAGCATGATAAAATAGCTACTACTACGACTATCAAATCTTAGTTCTGATCAAATCAAAGTTATCTACGTTCTGAAACGACTTCAGATTTCCTTTCACATTTCAATTTCATCACTAGCATATTTCAAAACTATTTTATCCCAGAAATGCTAAAACAAATAATAATACTAAGAAGAAGCAGAAGAAGACATATGCGTTAGGGTTAGATTGGTAAAATTTAATATAAGACTACTATCAATATTGTATTATGTGTATTACAAGCATGTGTGTGCGTGTGCATGCACACACGCGCGCGCACACACACACACACACACACACACACACATTGTTTGTGTAGATGAAGGTGAACATTCTTAAAGAAATAAAAGTGTGCCCATGCTTTGTCATAATCCATAATAGTTTTCAAGCCACAGACTGATGAAAAGATTTCAATTACATGCCATACTGCATATAAAGAAAAAAAAAGATTACAGAATGAAAAACCTCACCACAAACCTATCTCTGAAAGATGCAAAAAACTTTTCTTACTCTAGCTCATTTTGTTAGTGCCCCTCTTGATTAATCTCCTTACTTAAGCGTCAGCCCTTTGTGTAACAGTAATTAATGTTTTTTGCACTCAGCTGTATAGATCAACCGCAGACATATCCTATGAAAAGAAACTTTGAAGGAAAATCTTACTGATAATCAATGAGGTATTGCAATTAACCTGCTTTATTAATTTGAGGAATCGTTTCGGATGTAAATTGTGCGTGATTAGCGCACACTTACCCTGTGCGCCTGGGAGCATGTTCCACTCTTTGTTAACTGTAAAACATGAAATGCATTAAAGAACTGCACATGGTCTACAAATGAATACATCAGCTACAGAGAAACATTATGCAAAACAAGTACTTACAATAAACTAAATTCCTAAGGGTGATTATGGTGAATAATTAACATCCTGTTTTTGGCCTTATGTTAATTTCTAATGTTATTAATTGAAATTTTTCACTTTTTCTTTTAACACCCATTTCATATAGAATTTGCATTTACATTTCATTTCTCTGCTCTAGCCTTTTCCCCAAACGTATCTTCAATATTTTGCTGAGGAGATAAGAAGTGTAGTGTACTGACATCTGACATTACTGAGGGCAACAATGTTCAACTATTACTTTCCTAAAAACAACTAATAGCTGTACAAAATATAGAAATATTAAACTCCATGCTTGTGGAATAATTCCAATTCTAATTCAATTAGTATTCATGTCCTTTTTGGACATCCCCACCTGTTTTTCAACAATAGCACAGAAAATAAAAATGCACAGACCTGGGAAAATGACTGATGAGTGCAACTGTCCCATCAGCCCTGAAAAAAAAAGGAAGAAGGCATTTAGATATGTAATGCATGCCAACAACATTTTTAACTTATTTAGTTTTGAACATTTTCTCTCAGATCGGGATATGTATTAAATCGTTATACTTACAGAATTGCAATGTGAATCGAATCTGCACCTAGGTATCGTTATATCATATCAGGTGATTCCCATCCCTACTGCCAGAGGTCACAAATGACCTTCCATTTAAGTTTGAGGACTGAGAGGGATATTTTTTCCTTTCCTTTAATTCAAGGAACACTTTTTTTTTCAAACCTGATATTGTCCTGACATTGTGAATGGTCTTGTTGCAGGTTTGGTACACAATAGAGAATTTGTCAACGTTCATAAAACTACAAGGACAAACTATTTCAGTCTCAGCTTATACCAAGCATAAAATATTTTGAGAATGTATTTTCTCATGGGCAATAATATAAACATCAATTGTTTAGCCTTTTAAACAAGGACTCATAATCCAGTTAGACAACATATACATTCTTAAAAAAAGAATGGTTGGAACATAGGGGGAAAATTAAGCAACATCTTCATTCAAAATACTTTTCATTCTTTTTCTACATTATGAAAGCCTCCTTGTACATTTATACAAGAGTCTTTGTTAGTTTGACCAATTATTACCCAAATAGCGTAAGTAGACTTTGTTGAAAGGGTTAAAAAAAAAAAGCTGATCAACTGTAATGTAATAAGTGATATTATTTAAAGTTGAACCCCACATACATGTCATCCTCTCTTTCTGCACGGCAGATCTCTCTGCCTAACTTATTCATGTAAAGAAATACAATTTTCTAAGGTTGCGTCATGTTCTCGTCATCTTACTCCTTGTTGTACTTCTTTCATCGTTAGCCAAATACACTCCCTGTTCAGTAAGAGTGAATCAAAGTTAAGAAACCGAAAACGTTTCGCCTTAAAATTTTACCATGTTAAAATTCACTTACACCCCTTCAGCAGCGAAAATATTAACTAATCAAAGTAAAAACATTCAGTTTAGATTTTCTAATTAATACAGTATCTATTGGTGCAGGTGTTTGTTTACATTGAGCAAGTAACTTATTAGTAGCTGGTTTTAAAATAGATTATTAAATCCAGCACATAACTGTTCATAACATCGCTATACTCAGAATTTAGATTTCACTTATGATGCAGGTTAAACCAAGTACTGAAAATGTTTCTTTCAATTCTGTCAAGACAGTTTTGCATGATGATGTGACATAATCTGGCTGGACAGACAGACAGATTTTTTTCTTCTTCTGTTTTTGTGTCCTTCAATGTATGAAACGTAAAGATAGCATTCATTAAAAGAGCAAGTTCGGACCAATGTACAGACAAAATATTTTATTTACATAGATAACTTCCCTTGACTTGCTTTAGCACAGTATACTCCTGTTAAAGAATACAGGTCTTGGTTGTATTTCTTCAGGGAGGCCGTGTTGTCTCTCATCCCTGCTGTCGTCTTGGTGTTTACCGGCGGGTTGGCATCACCTATTTCATGCTATTTTTTTTTTTTATCACATGAAAGATGACGTAACAGAATGTGTGTCAGAGGTTAAGCACAACAGCGACACCTAGCGGCGAGCTGCTCTTCATTCCAGCTTTGTTTACATCGGAAATACTGTACAAGGTGCGCACTTGGCTAACAATTTGGCCTGGACTGAGCATTTAACAAACTCGGGGTGTATCGGCATGCAATCTCTGTAGGATTCAATAAACATAATACGGTGAAAATAAATCAATAAATACATAAATATAATGCGAACTTGTAAAATAAAAAGTCCAGATATACGTTACATAAACCGAATATAGTCTACATATGTAAGAAATAAGATATCTTTATTATTGAGGATTTAGCAGAGGTTTCTTTATTTGATGAATAGATAATGGGAAGATTGGAGAGAAATGCGTGTTAAATGGTCCAGTGAGGAGAGGAGAAGGAGAAATAGGAACTGCGTAACACGCCATCAGAGGCGCGACAACCCGACACACACACACACACACACACACCTATGTCGCAGCGGCAAACCCGGCTTGTTTTTCCCGCAAACCTGAAACAAAAAAATAAGGGAAACGTAAAAACTTACTCATTATAGAACCCCCTAGGAACACCAGTATAGCGCGTGCACTGCGCTGCATTAGGATTTCTGCGCTGACTCTGATGCGGCAGATGGCTGTAGACTGGACACAGGACAAACTTTTTAACACTAATACCATAACCATACACACCATAACTTATATTAAACGACTTGCTTCTTTTAAATCCACTCATAATAACATGCAGGTTACCGCGCTGGCAAACTTCATTCACATGTGACACTACAGCGCACTGTCTCCAGAGACAGAGATAAATAACACAGAGTTTTGTCTCGCACAGCCGCACTGCACTCACCTGATGACCCGGATGATTTGTGTTTTACACGTTACCGTCGCGTCGCCGGCTCGCTTTCCGTCCAGCGTTTCCGAGATGACCGAGACACCTTGTGCGAGCGCATCAGAATTTCCACAGCGCCACATTTGAACCCCGCCCCGGTTTCACACACCCCCAGCTTCCCATTCGTCGCCGCCTTTTCTCGTCATCGCAATCACATGCTTTGGACGCGTGTTTACAAACAGTCGATTGGATCACGTGTCGCGGAGCCATTTTGGCATGTTTGTGAGTCCAACAAGACGCGTATGACACAGCTGTGGTTTCTAAGTCCATGCTAATACACTAAATGACATTACATTCATTGTTATATTATTTCTGTTTTTTGTAAATATGCAGATTAATATTTTTATCAGATAAAAAGAAACACATTAGCTAAATACAATTTCATACTTTTGTCCATAACTTTTTTTTTTTTAATCTTTCAATGATCTTAATTTTCACTCAGATGAAACTTGACCAATTTAGATTTCACATGAATAGACAATCTTGAAAAAGTGTATTATTCTAAAAAGCTAAATTGTTAAGATATTGCAACATGAATTTGAAATGGTTATGGACACTACAGATTTTTTTTACTTATTAAGCTTTTATCAAAAATAAATTTAAGCAACAATTTCTGCAGGACATTTTCTAGAAGCTTACACCAAGTGTAATATCAATACTCGTAAAGAAATACAATAATTAGCATTTTATGTTATTGTTGTTTAAAGCGAGACAGTATAACTCTGACGAATTGCCATTGCCATTGCCATTGGCACATATAAAATCAGTAGGGGATTCTATAGTCTTGCTGGGGGACTTCAATGCACATGTGGGCAATGATGGAGATACTTGGAGGGGTGTGATTGGGAGGAACGGCCTCCCTGGTCTAAACCCGAGCGGTGTTTTGTTATTGGTTTTCTGTGCTAGTCATGGATTGTCAATAACAAATACCATGTTCGAGCATACGGATGCTCATAAGGGTACTTGGTACCAGAGCACCTTAGGGCGAAGGTCATTGATCGATTTTGTGATCGTATCATCTGACCCGAGGCCATATGTCTTGGACACTCGTGTAAAGAGAGGGGCAGAGCTGTCAACTGATCACCATCTGGTGGTGAGTTGGGTAAGGTGGCAGGGGAGGCCACTGGACAGACCTGGTAAGCCCAAACGTGTAGTGCGGGTGAATTGGGAACGTCTAGGGGAACCCCCTGTCCAAGAGGCCTTCAACTCCCACCTCCAGCAGAGCTTTTCCAGCATCCCTGTAGGAGCTGGGGATATTGAATCGGAGTGGTCAATGTTCATAGCTTCTATTGCTGAAGCTGCAGCTGTAAGTTGTGGTCTTAAGGTTCTGGGTGCCTCAAGGGGCGGTAACCCTCGATCAGCGTGGTGGACACCTGGGGTTAGGGAAGCTGTCCGACTGAAAAAGGAGTCCTTCAGGGATATGTTATCCCAGGGGACTCTAGAGACAGTTGCAAGGTACTGGCAGGCTCGAAGGACAGCAGCTGCAGCGGTAGCAGAGGCAAAGCAGCGGGTGTGGGAGGAGCTCGGAGAATCCATGGAGAAGGACTTTCGGGCGGCACCAAGGGTGCGTGCCAACTACAGGGGCATTACACTACTCAGCCTCCCTGGGAAAGTCTACTCAAAGGTGCTGGAAAGGAGGGTTCGGCCGATTGTCGAACCACAGATTGAAGAGGAACAATGTGGTTTTCGTTCTGGTCGTGGAACAGTGGACCAGCTTTTTACTCTTGCAGGAATCCTGGAGGGGGCGTGGGAATATGCCCATCCAGTCTACATGTGTTTTGTGGATTTGGAGAAGGCATATGATCGCGCCCTCGGAATTTCCTGTGGGAGGTACTGCGGGAGTATGGGGTGAGGGGGTCACTTCTCAGGCCCATCCAATCCCTTTACACCCAAGGTGAAAGCTGTGTTCGGATTCTCGGCAGTAAGTCAGTCTTGTTTCCAGTGGGTGTTGGCCTTCGCCAGGGCTGCGCTCTGTCACCAATCCTGTTTGTGATTTTCATGGACAGGATATCAAGGCGCAGCCGTGGAGGAGAGGGTATCCAGTTTGGTGAGCTAAGGATTTCCACCGCTACTCCTTTGCGTGGAAAGGAGTCACTTGAGGTGGTTCGGGCATCTAGTAAGGATGTCACCAGGACGCCTTCCTTTGGAGGTATTCTTGGCACGTCCAGCTGGGAGGAGACCACGGGGCAGACCAAGGACTAGATGGAGAGATTATATCTCCACACTGGCCTGTGAACACCTCTGGATTCCCCAGTCAGAGTTAGCTGATGTGGCTTGGGAAAGGGAAGTTTGGGGTTCCCTGCTGGAACTGCTACCCCGCGACCCGATTTTGGATAAGCGGTTGAAGATGGATGGATGGATGGATATAAAATCATCTCTCCAAAACAGTTGAAGTAAGCAACTTGAAATTTTTAGGGAAGCAAGATTGGTGACTTCCATGTTGCATAAACTTCAGCACTGACATTTTCATTATTATATGTAAAATGTGCACCAATATAGTGTTTTGGAAAATAGCATTTTAAATAATAGGCCTTGCCACAAAGCAGCTTCTGCAAAGCAGAAATCTGCTTGTAACTCTGTAAACTGTAGATCCCAAGCTCCTAAAGGAAAAGTATGGAAGAAAATTGGCATCATAATTATTAAAAAAATTTTTTTTTGAAAAAACATCATTATGAAATTTCAGTGTCTTGATTTCAATAAACATTTAATTTAATATTATCAAATAAAGACAGAAAAATCAAATGCCTAATATTCAAAGTATATCTAATGTGTCCAATTCCATGAAGCTCATTTCAGATTCAGAAATTAAACTCAATTCTGCATGTGATTTTTCTATCTGAATTTGATAATATTAAATTAAATGTATATTGAAGACTTTACAAGACTGCAAGTTTACTTACATACAATAGTCTTTTTTGAGTCTTAATTTCCTTTTGGATCCAGCTTATTGATGATTAAATAAAACTATATAAACAAAAGTAGGCCGCACAGTGGCTTAGTGGTTAGCACTGTCAAACTCCAGGTTCCAGGTTCGATGCCTGCCATGGGTTGGTGAGGATGAAGTTTGCATGCTCTCCCAGTGCTTGGTGCGTTTCCTCCAGGTGTGCCAGTGTCCTGTTCCCAAATTGCCAGGGAGTGATTGAATGTGTGTATATGTGTGTGCTCTGTGATGGCTGGGTACCCCATCTAGCGTGTACCCTGCCTCGTGCCCTAAGGCTACCCTATATATAGGACAAAGTGGTATAAATCAGCCACCCTGTATACAGGATAAAGTGGTATAGACGTGGTGAGCAAACAAAAGTATGTGCACACCTGACCACCACACCTGCATGAGCTTGTTGGATGTGCCTTTCCAAAACAATTGCAATAATTGCAATAGAGTTGAACCCCACTTCCCCACTATTTCAGAGTCCAGTCTTTTGAAATTTTATTTTATTGGAAATAAGTGGTTCAGTCCAAGCCCCAAAACAGCCTCAGAACATTATCCCGCCAAACTTGACAGCATATTGCGGTAGTGTTATCCTAGCACCTGCCAAACCGAGATTTGTCTATCATATACCTAGAGAGTGTAGAATGATTTATCACTCCAGAGAAAATGTTTCTACTTCTCCAGAGTACAGTGGTGGAAAGCTTTACACCATTCCAACTTTCGGCATTTTGATTATCGGCTTGTGTGCAGCTGCTTGACCACAGAAACCCATGTTTTTATGTTGCTTCCAGAAGCTATCTGGAACACTAGTAAGTGAGTGATGCAACAGTGAGTATCTAATTTTAACACACTATACTGTACACTTACACTATACACTCTATTGAGTAACTGCATCCTAAAGATTTAAAGTTCTCTTGTTTAAAACATCTGAAAAATGGACTTAGCCCTAGGGTTGATTCCCAATGACACCCCAAAACCCAACCACTGGATGCATGCAGGGAATCCTTAGTGCTGGTTTTAAGCTTGGACAGAACTGGATGTATGTATCAGAAAGGGCATCTGACATAAATACCTAGTTGTATGTATGGATCGAGTGGTCCACTGTGGTGACCGAAACTTTAGTGTTTGCTCACAAATTGTACTAAACCATGTGTGCAGAAGAAACATTGTATATCCTGATGGTTTAGTCCAGCTTAAAAGTAAAATTTGGTAAGTGTATTCATTTTGGTGTATGACACTGCTGGGTGCATGAGACAACAATCTAATGCATGGAAGGAATAAAGCAAGGCTGTCAGGGGAAACCAAAATTGTTGCAGAGGAACAACATTTTGTGAGGTAACTACCTCAACTAAACAAATTAACTAACTCAAAATTATTGCAAAAGGATGCAACAAAAAATCTTTTTTTTTTAAGGATAGCAAAACTATTCAGTCAGAGAACTCATAACTATTGCAAGGGAATACAAAATTATTGTGAATCAATGCGAAAGTATTAAAAACAGAAATCTCATTGTGATGCTTTAGGGCTTCAGTAAGATCTCTGTCAAGCAATCCAGAGAGAAAAACTCAATGTTTCCATGAGACATTTAAGGAAGAAACCAAACCCAAAACAGAGCCCTTCCCTAGGGGCAAACTGGGAAGAAAATAATTTTTCATTTGTTAAAAGAAAAGAAATTAAAAGAAAAGAAAAGAGAAGAAAATGCATCACAGCAGGTAGTGTTGCCTCCTCACAACATCTGGGCCCCTGCTATGGATTCTGTGAGTTCTGTGTGGGTGGCGTTCATTTAATGACAATCCACAGTTGATCCACCCTGACCAGGAAAAAGTGGTAAATGGAGTTGAATGTGAATAAATAAAAAATGAATAAACTTTTATTACAACATAAGGCCACATTGCATCATATATAATATATATATATATATATATATATATATATATATATATATATATATATATATATATATATATATATATAAGAAATATACTAATTTCCAAAAGTATATCAATACCTAACAATCACACCTACTGTACATCTGTTTGTCCAAAGGTGGAAGCACACAATCGGATGGTTTTAGATGCCATAACATTAGTATTTCCCTTACCTGATATTAATGGTCCTAGCTCAAATCTGAGGAATGATAATGCACTGTGCATGAAGCAAGCTCTAATAAACATGGTTTGCCAAGTTGGGGTGGAAGAAGAAGAGGCCTGGACTTAACCTTAAGATTTTTGGGGTTGTTCGGAACCTATTACTGTATATAATATAATGTACTGTATGTATGCTGAATTTTTCTTATCTTTCCTGTTGTGGGTGCTGAGTTTTCTGCATGTTTTCTCTTTAGAAATGCTCGCACTGTACCATACCTATTTAGCTATCTCAGGCTCATTAATAGGGACAATAAAGATACAGTAATTCAGTAACAAAAACATTTGTAATGCGATGATGTCACATGACGTTTTGGAATTATTTAAAACTGTTAAAATAAAATTACACAAACAATTATTTTATTCATGTATTGTAATAATAGTATTTGTAATTATTAAATTAATTTTTTCAGACTTTTTTCAAAAAATAATTTTTTCTCAAAAAAAAAAAGTTTGTCTGCCCACCTGATGGGAACCACTGATACAATGTAAACAGAGTCCATCAAACATACTGTAACAGTGGAACTTCGGATTGCGAGTAACACGGTTTGCAAGCGTTCCACAAGACGAACAATGATTTTTAGTAAATTCTGATTTGAAAAACGAGCAAGTCTTGGTTTACGAATACCGAGTATCGTGTAGCACGAATGCGCTTCTTGTTTTGACGCTGAGCGTTACATGATCACAACTGAGCCAATGGTTTCTCTCTCTCTTGCGTTGCGAAATTGTGCGTAATCATCTCTCCTGCTGGGTCTTAGTTATCGTCTCTCACCGGTATAATCAACATCCATGTTTACTATAAGACTGTGACCACGTGTGTGCGCGTAAAACATCTTTTATTTTGAGTCTATGCGTGTGTACAGCACACATGTACTGTACTGTTTATTATAACATATGTGTGTATGCGCGTATAGAGCAAAAGCAAGTCTCATTAGAAAAGTTAAAGATCTATTTTCTCTCTTTGTATCAGCCTGAGGCGGCACGGTGGTGTAGTGTTAGCACTGTCGCCTTGCACCGCCAGGGTCCGGGTTTGATCCACGGCCAGGCTCGATTCCCGTCTCTGTGTGCATGGAGTTTGCATGTTCTCCCCGTGCTTGATGGGTTTCCTCCGGGTATTCCGGTTTCCTCCCACAATCCAAAGACATAGGCTAATTGGCGTTCCCAAATTGCCCGTAGTGTGTGAATGAGTGAGTGTATGTGTGTGTGTCTGTGCCCTGCGATGGATTGGCACCCTGTCCAGGGTGTACCCTGCCATGTGCCCTAAGTCTCCTGGGATAGGCTCCAAGCCCACCGTGACCCTGAATACAGGATTAAGAGGTATAGATGATGAGTGAGTGAATGAGTGTATCAGCCTGCACTTTGTGTCTGTGTGCGCGCACGTCATTGGACACCGAGCCCCTTCACACACACACACACACAATCTCTCTCTCTAATGCGACTGCTCTGTCGCGATTCTCTTCAAAGGTAAAGTGCAGGTTAATTTGTTTTATTTTTACTTTATATTTTGTATTGATTATTTTCATGTATTTATTTTTTTGGGGCTGTGGAATGAATAATTTGAGCTTCCATTATTTCTTATGGGACAATTCACTTTGAGTGTCTTGATATACGAGCCAGCTTCCGGAATGAATTATGTTCGTAATCCAAGGTTCTACTTTCTTTTGTATTCATTTTAACTGTTGCAATGTAGTGAAGATTAGCAATTTGACATATTATATCAAAGAATGTCATTCTATAACACAACACTATTTGCTTGCTTTCACAAACATAGACAACAGCTAACAAAGTATTATACTATCTTTTCAGCTCATTTTTTGAATGGTTCAGCAATGCCCATTCTTTCTTCTTTGTTCCGTAGTTGGCATTGATGCGATGTTGCCCCTGAACCAATACACTGCTGTAGGTGCCAATGGATCTTGAATTTTGTTAATAAGCTGCTTCCAAGCAGTGGCAGTGCTTCTGGCATTGTGGAGGGAGAGTCTCTGGTTTTGCAGATCTTTCTCAATCTGCTTGTTCCACATGTTCTACAGTGCGGTTCATTCGTTCTTCCACTGTGCAGATCATGCTCTCCAGAGTAATCGGTAAGGCAGTCGACTTTTGACCATTCTGCTGACGTGTCCAAACCATCGCAGTTGTCGTTGCTGGATCAGTTCTTCTATTGTTAGATGCTGTTCACATCTTATTCGGATGTTTTCATTGTGGATACATTTGTGAAGTGAAACTGGTAGAATCTCACGCAGGCATTTTTGTCTGAAAAACTTTGAGCTTGTTCAGATCTGATCTGAGCAGAGCCCATGTTTCTCATCCATAGAGGAGCATTAGTATGATCATGCTTCTGAAGAGCTTCTGCTTCTGTCTTGATGGAGATGTTTCCAAATGTCACGGCTGCTTGTCCATTCTACCATGGATCTCTGATGTTGCCTCTCTTCTTCTTTCATATACCGGTGATCCTAGAATTTTGAATTCCTGAACTTGTTCGCTTTGTGTACAGTTGAGGTAGACAGTGCATGGTCATTGATTTTTAAACCATGTGACTGGGCGATCTGAGCAATATCATTCAGAATGTTTATTGCCTCGTTGTCGTCATTGGTAATGATGGCACTATCAACATAGTAGTTGAACGCTGACTTGAAGGAGACATTTTTTCCTCTGGTGGCTTGATGCGAGGTGGTTCGTGGTTGTACAGTTCTTGAATTAAGCTTCTATTGGTTTTAAACGTGGGACCCCGGTTTCCGGTTCTGGTCACCTCTGGAGTGTAGCCACCCTCCTCATTTTATAGTCAGGCTTAGGACTGTCCTTATACAGTTGAGGAGCAGCTATACTCTTTTTTCTAGTTTTGCTACTGCTTTTTCTTCAACACCCGAACAACAAAAATACAAAAAAGAAAATGTATAAGGAAAAGAAAAATAGCTTAATGAAGTAAACTCAGAATTAACTTAGCCCAAAAACATCATTGTTTAATAATTGAAGCTAGGTTTGTGTGAAGTAACTATATATTCACTGGCGTCGACATTCTTAATTTATTTGTCCTCATTATTACTGTTCATGAATATGTCACCTCTTCTACACTTTTATACATTCACCAGTAGATGGCGAGCGAATAGCAGCACACAGATGGGCCTGTGACGACTGAGGATGGGCAATACCACAAATTTTCACAGGGGTGAGGGAATAGACAGTTTCAAAACAACTCCTGATCTTTTCAATTCAATTGATAAGCTCAAGGCATTTATGTATTTTGTGAATGCCAGAAAGGATTAAAAGTGATGATGGAGGGAATTTATTTTTAATAATTTAAGGCATGATCAACCACACGACCAGTTACGCACAGGAAGACTAACTCATGTAATCTCAACTTCAATTGAAATAATCAGCACGGAGTTCTGCACATTCATGCAGTCCCCTCCAAAAGTAATGTAATGATAACCCCTACTCTTATTTTTATTATACACTGAAAATATGTGGGTTTGATATAAAAAATGAGACACCAGTTCAGATTTTCAGCTTTCATTCCTGATATTTACATCTAGATGTGTTAAATAACTTAAAATACAAGTTATACCAATTAACCTAACCTACATGTCTTTGGACTGTGGGAGGAAACCGGAGTACCCGAAGGAAACCCACCAAGTACGGGAGAACAGGCAAACTCCATGCACACAGAGACGGGAATCGTACCTGGACCCTGGAGGTGCAAGGCGACAGTGCTAACCCCCACCTTGCCGCCTCTACTAGTTACTGCAGATTGTAAAAACAATTGACGGCTCCGAATGTCTACTCCTGGTTTAAGCTCTGAGCTTTCCCTTTGAAGACTGTTGTTAAAAACTATAAATCAACACAATACAAGAGCTATCTATGGCAAAGCAGTAAGACATTATGAAGCTTAAAACATTCAATCAGACCCACTGGGCATGGCTAATGCATCAGTTTGAAATGTTCTGAGCTACTGGTGTACTAACAGCCAGACATGAAGCAGATGTGAAGGAAAATAACAGCAGCTGATGATAGAACAATTGTGAGAGCTGTGAGAATACCCAGAAACAACAGTCAATGTCATCACCAACAAACTCCATAATGTATCACTATGATGCAGACCACTTACAGGTTGTAAGAATTTGAAGCCAAATTGGAATTTACAAAGGAATACAGAGATGAGCCACAAAAGTTCTGGAACCAATATTAATCTCAACCTCTAAGTGTTTGAAAGGGCGAAGAAAGAATGAATTCAGAAATTTATGTAAAGATTACAGTATGTCTGCCTGTTAACACATCCAAGATATCTGGAACTAACTACAACAAAGGACTTCATCAAGGGGAAAATAGTTAAGATTTTAGATTACCCAACTCATTAACCAAACCTTAAACCAAATGAGTTTATATTTCAAATCCAGAAAAGGAAACTGCTTGACCATTGTTAAAAGCGCTATAGAACTAAAAATAAATTGAAACTGAAGGGAGAAACCCTCCTAAACTAACAACAATGATAAGCTGTCTGACCAGTCACAGATTACAGATCATGGTTTTGTCCTGTTTACCTCCACGAGATGGAGCCACTGTGTGTGTGTGTGGGGGAGGGGGGGAGTCTCATCCAATTAGTGAACACTAACTAGACACACCTGGTCCTCATCACTCTTGCACAGCAGTCTGGGAGCAACAAACTCTTGCATGTTCCAGTTAACAGTTCTTCGTATAAAGAAATGCTGCAGGGCTTTGATCACCCTGTAGGCAGTCATGGGGCTGTTAAACAACTGCTTTGTCTTCACTGGGAGAATTGTTGTGGATTAAGCAATCTCTTTTCCACATCCTCGCAGTGGAGAAGAAGTGGAACCAGGAGGCCCTTATTGCAGCTGCTCAGTGTGGCCTTTCAGACAGAGTCATGGATGGCCTTATTTCTAGTGAAGCAGCTGCTAATCTTGAGTCAACCATAGACCTAGCTTTGTGTCTGGATAATAATTTTCAGACGCACCAGATGCAAGGAGTTTAATGCAACTGCCTTTCCCCTTTTGAAAGCATCCCCATGTCTAGAATCCACTTTTGCTGTATGCAGCTCTTGGATGGATGGATGGATGGATGGATAGAATCTTATAGGGGGGGTCTATTCTCTCCAAAGATGAGAGGTCCTGGACTACTACTGCTTATACTTCTGGGAGAGGAGCCAATATATTGCGCAGCCCCTCATTAAAGGCCCTGGACTTGCCATTAGCCAAGAAGCTTCACATCCCTAAAGTTGACTTGGTCCCCATGGCAATGGTCAGTATGATGGATTGTAGACCCTTTATCAGGGGCAATGTCCACCTTCTAACTGATCCCTTTTGCCTGAGAATTTGAGAATAACACAATGAAATTATACAGTTTTATCTGATCAATAATTAGTTTTCTATCGTGTTTGGTTTTTCCATGACAACCCATGACCCACACTCTGACTGGTCAGACAGATTGGTAATTGAATAGAGCCTTCTTTGTCATTCTATATTGATTTTTAAACCTTCTGTTCCCAAGATCTTAGGTTCTCTTGAGTCCCTCCATTTTATCTAGACTTGAAAAAAACACCTTTAATAAAGAGCCACATCGTTACCACCCCATTACCCTTTCAGATTCATCCTTTAAAGATAATTTGACCCTCCATTTCTCCTGTTGGAACTGGCTTCTTCTGTATCTACAAGATAGGTGTAGCCCCCGTCCCTGTATAGATTACTGTGGACTTAATGCTCTTACTGGGAGAAACTTTTATCCACTCCCCTGAATGTTCAGTGCTTGAACTGCTTCAAGTATCCATTTCCTTCTCAAAGCTGGACCTTGGTAATGTCTAACACCTAGTTTGCTTCAGGAAGTAGAAATCCACATTAAACATATCCACTGGTCACTATGAATACCTCACTCTGCATTTTTGGTGGACAATGCTCTTACAGTCTTTAAGGCACTCATAAATGATGTGATCCATGACTGGTCGATAAGTCTGTTTTGTCTACGTAGACTATTTTTTCATCTTCTCCAGGTCTCTGCAAAACAAAACAAAATGATGTTCTGTGGCTTTAAAAATATATACCTGTTTATTAGTAGCTATTTAGAAAAATGTTGAGACTGTGCTCCTACCATGGTTTTTGGTTAAAGCTTATGCACAGTAATTCAAAGACTAGAATGCTGGGGATATACAGTATCAATATGACACAAAAAGTACTTTTAAATAAAATGTCAAACTACTTCTATGCTTTTTGTATTTTCAACACTGTAACAGCTTCATTAGGCTGGGGATACCCTGTAAATGGGTGGTAACCTAATCAGAATTTTTGATTGACCACAAAAAAAAAATGGCTGCAAAACATTTCATCCTCAAGGGCAACAACATTCCTCAACTTGCCAAGCAGTTGCAACCTACCTTGAGTTACTCCTCAAACCTTATGTACAATATCATATTTTCGTCGACCCCCAAGCATAGCTCAACTTGATCCCAGCCATCAAGACACAAGGAAGAAATTCATCATAGCTCATGGATCCTGGCTTCACATGTAGCTCAAAGACACATCTTCAATAAAAACTAGGCTCGATCTGTATCTACAGTAGCATATAATAAGCATTAGCTCTATACAGCTTATTAAAACATGTACTGTTATACTTGACATACAAACTCTCATGTTGAACAGTATTTTATTTGGTGTATGCTATTCTATTTTCTGTCTTATAGAGATAAAAAAAAAAAACAAGTACATCCGAATTCTGAGCAGTATTCTGTTCTCATTAACATGATTTTGGTGTCCATTATTGGTTGTTCAATGAAATATGATTACACTAGTGTTATGGGTCATTTAAAATGCAAAAGATGCCTCAATTTGAGAAATTCATCTGTTATGATTGAAATGAATGTTCACTTAATTAAACATTGATTAAATGCTGTGGAAGAAGGAAAATGATGCAAGAAAACTAAACATTTGTAAAAGCCCTTCCATGAGAAAATTGTATGTGGGGTAAATAACACACCCACAAACTCATCAAACGCATCAAATCTGGTACAACAAAGAGAAGTTTGCAAATGTATTTATTTATTATAAATATAGAGATACGGGTGTCTTACTAAATCAAAACCTTTTGACCATAAGTAATTATGCGTGCTTCTTTTTTGATGTCCATAACACAACTATTTGAAGAAATGTAAAAAAAAAATGTTTTACATCACTTTATTAAAAATGTGTGATGTTACTTATAAGTATTCCAGTACGCTTTTAAATTTACAGTCATTTTATTTTGCTGGGAAATTGTGCATCAGGTTTTGAGGGTGCGTTTCGGTCTTGGACTAATTTTCCTCAGAGAGCTGTACAGCCAGTAACACAAGCTCAGGATTAAACTGGGAATCCTAAAATTTTAAGGTGGCAATGCTACTAATGATGCAACTATACCACCTAATTATTAAATACCAATAAAGCTTAAATGATTCGACTTCTTTCGAAGGGAATGCACATAGTACCGACTCGACTCTTCTGACAACCAAAAAGCATGTGCTATTACCGAAGAAGACGTTTAAGTAAAGTATTTCTGACCAGTATTTCATCAAATCCCTCATGGGTCAGTTCTACAAGTTGAGCACAAATAGTTTAGTTTCCTTGTCAAGTAAGAAAAAATCCAGTCACTGATATATTAGACACTGACATGTCTGCTGCAACTGCAAGTTTGTATCTGCTTGGTAGCTGAAATGTCATATGTTCCATGAATAAATGATGCGCATTGATACAACTGATTTGATTCATAATGTTGGGAAAGCACAAACCTTATGAATTACGTAAATGGAATTGGGAGCAGTGCTAGACTAGGCTGAAGTGACGTTTGACTTCAGGGTGTTGCAGTGAACAGGAAATGAAAGCACATTGCATCATAGTGAAAATGTGGGAGAGACGATGTTTTCCAGATTCCTCTGGCTCCCATGTCTGATGCACGCACACTTGGCTGTACTTTCTGTTAGTTTAATGACATCAGACATTTTGTACTTTAAAAGCGGAACAGGAATCCTAAATTATACTCTTGTGCAACAGTATTATGACAACCGCTAAAAGCCCAAATTCACAATTCTATTGAATTAAAATATACTGTAATATAATACTTAATTCTAATTATCAATGTAGTGCAGGATTATATTAAACTATAATTAAAGCGTAACATGTTTTTCGTCTAGATATAGGTATGAAATACTCTTGCATTTTCAGTGCATAAAATAACAGAAACTCAGTAGCCCAAACCATCCAGATAAGAAGCTGCAATGAATGATCTTATAAGATAATGATCTTTTAAGGAAATAAGAAAATATATAAGACTGAGTCTTCTTAAAAATAAAAAAGGATGAAACATGACGTGAAAATGTGTAAATGGATATCTATTAAAATAGATATATCAAATTTTACACACAATGAAGCTGAAAGCCAGCAGGTGTCACACAGAACCTTGTGTGCATGTATATATCAAGGATCAGTGTGTGTGTGTGTGTGTGTGTGTGTGTGTGTGTGCATGCAGCCAATTCTACTGACATGTACATGTACCTTAAGATCACTTATGACTGATACATTTGCAAAATTAATAGTTTGCAGGGACTGAATTCTGTTCAGGTCTTTCTTCTTTAATGTGTCACTAGGGACATTAGGAACACCTGTGTGAGAGTGCCCATGACTTTGTGTGTGTGTGTGTGTGTGAAATCTAACATTTCTCCAGTATAAGGATAACTGTAAGGATACTATACAATTGTTTACTTACCTTTTAAAAAATTGACCGCTTAAAGACTATTTAAACATTACCTATATTTATATCTTATATAAATAACTCGGATTGCGAGTAACGTGGTTTACGAGTGTTCCGCAAACCGGGCAAAGATTTTTTTTTTTTTTTTTTTTGATTTTTCCCCGATTTTCTCCCTAATTTAGTCGTGTCCAATTCCTCCCCGTCACTAGGGGGCTCCCGCATTAAGGCTACTACTACCACTCAGCCGGGAGGGCCGAAGACTATCACGTGTTTCCTCCGAACCACGTGACGCCAGCCGACCGCATCTTTTCGAACTGCTCGCTCGCGCACCGTTGGGGGCGGCGTAACACACTCGGAGGACAGCGCTATCCACTCCCTCCGTTGCGCGAGCTCACAGACGCCCCTGATTGGCTGTAGAGCCGTGATTAATGTGGGAGCACTAAGTACCTCTCATCCCTCCCCTCTGAGAGAGCTCGGCCAATCAGCTCTCTCTAGACCTCCGGCTGCGAGAGGTTACAGCACCACCCGGGATTCGAACTAGCGATCTCCGGATGATAGGGCGAGCGCTTTAACCACTGCGCCACTCGGAGGCCTCCGGGCAAAGATTTTTAATAAATGTTTAATCGGAAACTGAGCAAGTATTAGTTTACGAGCGCCGAATATCATGTATCACACATGCGACTCTTATTTTGACACCGTGCGTCACTCTTGCGCTGCGGAATTGTGTGTAGTCTCCCCTGCTAGGTCTTAGTGCTCATCTCTTACTTGCATAATCAACATCTCCCTTTCTCTTTCAGCGTCTCTTATGTGTGTGTGTGCGTGCGCGTAATTTGACACTGACACACACAGACACATGGCGACTGCGCGCACCAACGGAAACACTTATCTGTCGGGATTTATTTGTACTTTTTTTTTAAAGGTAAAGTGCAGATTAATTTGTTTTATTTTCATTTTATAGATTGTATTAATAATTTTTATGTATTTCATTTTTGGGTCTGTGGAACGAATAATTTGAGTTTTCATTATTTATTATGATTTGGTTTTACGAGTGTTTTGGAACATGAGCCCACTTCTGGAACGAATTATGCTCGAAATCCAAGGTTCCACTGTACCATCCTATACAGGAGAACACACCAGGTTCTTCAACACTCCTGTCACCAAGTAGCGATATATAGATATTTAATATTGGGTCTTTCTCCAGAAGCTTATGTGCACTACTGTATACAGTGGGGATGTCTGTTTTGTTTTCATTGCAAATCAAAAATTAACATTAGTCATTGGAATATTTAAATGCTGTATTTCAATCGAAGAAAGTGAATGATTTATATCTTGAAGACTGAATATAAAAAAAACTGCTATGTTTCTAGATCCCTATTTAAATGTAAGCACATTTATGATATTGCTGATTTTAACTGATTTGTACAGAAGATTAGATTTACCTCATGTCTAATCTTTTCTATTAAATCTTGTTTTCAGACAAGACTGATGTAACTGGCAAATTCATTTTATAGCAATGACTATAAATGAGCACACAAAATGCTCACTGCTGTATGGTATTGTGCTCCAAAATTAATTATTGCTCTATTTAGAGTTAGTTTATAAGAATATTTTTTTATTTTAAGCAATATAAAATGATGGGTTGTGCAATTATAGGAAAATAATAAATTCAGACACAAAGCAGAGGTACTGTTACTACTCTCGAGTTGATTATTTGCTAATACCAGAACTAAAATGGATGGTAAGATTTTGTGGAAGCCAAGCCATAGTGCACAATGTCTTTAAGAAAGGGGACAAAATATTTTCTAAAGTGAAATATTAAGTGTCTATTTTTTATGCAAGTTGTTGTCATTAATCTAATTTGTAATGGAACAGTTAATCATTTTCTCTAATGGTCGCAGAATTTTGGACCACACGTATAGTATAAGGATGAATCTAAAACCATACATTATAGCAGTACATTATATAAAGAAAACCAAATAGTATATAATAAATCTAATATGAAATGGTCTATTGTACTGACTAAAATATTATGCTATAGCCTTACCTGATTTTCTTACTCTAATTTAAATGCCTGTAGAACCTTGGCTATAATAGTGAAGATGCTTCTTGACTGTTTAGCATTTTCTAACACCAATTCCAAAGTCATTCCATCTTATGCAGTGACTCGCATGAGTAAATATCAGGTTATGACTTTTGCCTAATCAAACTGAATTACAGGTTATGTGGAACTGTGCATAGGGGTTAGCACTGTGGCCTTGCACCCCCATGTATGAGTGTTAGATTAAATTCAATTAAATTCAATTTTATTTCTATAGCGCTTTTAACAATGGTCATTGTCTCAAAGCAGCTTCACAGAAATGAAAAGAAAATGAAAAGAAAATTCAAAAAAGAAGATTCAAACCTCTATAACTGTGTTTTGCATGTTCTCCCTGTGCTTGGTGGGTTTACTCAGAAGTAGTTTACACAGTCCAAAAATCTAATTAGTGTTTCCAAACTTTCCGTAGTGTGTCAGTGTGTATGCTGGTGCCCTGTGATGGATTGGCACCCTGTTCAAGGTGTTCCCTACCTCATGCCCTGGGATAGGCCCCAGACCTTCCATGACCCTGTACAGGATCAGCAGTAGAGATTCTGAGTGAGAGTGAGATGAGTGAAGTAGTTGGTGCATCCCCGTTATTTAGAAAGGGAGTACCTACTTGAGATAGCATTTAACCCATGGGAGAGGAAACCAGACCTCCAGACACTTTCCTGCTTACGTCTAAGGCTAGATATCTGACCTTTTCCTGAGTGCACAGATAAGGATTACATCAATATGAAGCTGGAATGCTTGGTGTATACAGGAAGCTTGTAAAGAAATGTCATAAGAACAGTGGCACACTTAAGTGTGTTCAGCGATCCATGAAACTCTAATGAAGAATGTAACTGGCAAATTAATTTTATAGCAATGACTATAAATGAGCACACAAAATGCTCACTGATGTATGGTATTGTGCTCCAAAATTAATTAGTTAGTTTATAAGAATTATTTTATTTTAAGCAATATAATGTGCTGGGTTGTGCAATTATAGGAAAATAATAAAATTAGACACAAAGCAGAGGTACTGTTACTGCTCTCAAGTTGATTATTTGCTAATACCACTTTGTTCCAGTATTTTTTTTAACTTCAAATATGACAGTGCATTATTAATTATTATATACATGCAGTATATATTTACATAAATGTATTAAAGAATGACATCACACAATGCTGACTATTACAATTAATAGTGTGGAATGTCTCCAAGACAAGTTAGTTCTTATTATTGTGTTTCCGGTTACAGTGTATGTTATGTATAGCTGTTATAAATACACATTTCCTCACAAGCCTTTCCATTTTTGTCCCCTTCTCATTTCTTGTTAATAAGACCAAAAATATTTGGCAAGGAAACAAGATATGCAAAGTTTTTTTTTTTTCCTCATTCCCTTTCTGGGAAAACTTGCTCCCAAATCGGTTTTCATAAATGTTAAAAAAATAAAAAATAATAAAATAAAAACACCCATCCATATCATTGTTTTTTAAAGAGCAATGTATAACTTAAAAAA
Organism: Clarias fuscus; assembly: GCA_030347435.1. Taxonomy (NCBI): domain Eukaryota; kingdom Metazoa; phylum Chordata; class Actinopteri; order Siluriformes; family Clariidae; genus Clarias; species Clarias fuscus. Next base: position 10,045,982 of record CM059221.1, read on the forward strand.
AAAAATAGACATGTTGTGATATATGTGCCTTACAATTCCCTGTGAGTAGGTTTTTATTATAGAAATTATTAGAAACTATTAAAAGGAGCATAAATAAAGCAACATGTACTATAATTTATAAACTGCACTACTGTCAGATCCGTGCTCCTGTAGAAAATGAATCAACAGTAGAGTAGAAATAGGTATACAGGACAACTGAATAAAATATCAAGCCTCCATGATCACAGTACTACATAGAATATAGGGGCTATGCACATAGTGATACAGAGCAGTGTAAAATATGACTGTCTGCTGAAAGTCTGAGGCAAGGACAGACTTTATTATGTTATTTATTTGATGTCATGACAACTAATGTGAAACATATGTAGATATGAGAGTAGGAAGTTGTTTATCTGGGCCTGTTGATGGGTCCTGGAAAGGGTTAAAGCAACATAAAACTAGTGTAGTGTTCACTGGGGGTATAAATATGAGATAACCTACAGAAAAAAAAGCAAAGCAAGAACTGAGTTACACCTAGAATCATGTGTTGTGGTCAGTTTTTTTTCTTCTTTTTTTTTTTTTTGCCCTGCACACCATCATGCAGTTTGACCAGTTTGACTAAGTTAGCGATATAATAATAATATAATAATATAATAAGTGAATTCCAGTCACTATGAAAACATTTTAGCAGAAGAGTGTGTACCTCTCCCAGATGGCCAAATCTAAGCTGTCGTTATCGTTCCAGCACGAAAATGACCCAAAGCACATGTCAAAATTGACAAAGAAATTTGCAGTGACACAAACTCAAGAATTTACAATCGCTCTTTTAGTCTCCAGAATTGAACTCAATTGAAATTCTGTGGTCTCAGTTGAAGATGGTGTGATCTTGGTGTGATTACAAATTCCAATGATTCATTAGAATCTAATGTAGACAAATAATATGACCAGGATAGCATTCTTTTATCTCAGAAATATTGCCAAGATAAGGAATATATTGTCACTAAGCAATGCAGAAAAAATTGCTCATACTTTCATTGCCTCTAGGTTAGATAATTGTAAGGCCTTACCATCTGGATGTTCAACTAGGTGAATAAACAGGTTCCAATTAGTCCAGAATGCAGCTGTGAGAGTCACATGAGAACATCACCGCTATCCTATCAACACTGCATTTGCTTCAGTGAAATTTCACATTGATTTAAAAATAATACTATTGACCTATAAAGCACTAAATGGTCTTGTGCCGCGTATCTGAGTGATACTCTTACGATCAACAATAACCTACTTTGATCAAAAGATGCAGGCTGCTTGTCAGTACCGCATATTATGAAACCTACAGCAGGAGGCAGAGCTTTTTCTTACAAACCCCCAAAGTTATGGAATAGTCTTCCAATTAATTTTCTGGACTCAGTCTCATTTATTTACTTTATTTAGCTAAGTATTGTTGTGATTAGATTTACCTTAGGTAAAGGAGGAGATCTGTTTAGATGCTGTCTTCCCACTCTCATTGATCACTCAGGTTTGTTGATGGTGGAGTGACTGGTTGCTTTACATCCCAGGGACCCCCTCATGTCTGTCTTTCCTACTGGCTCTCCCTTTTACTGTAGTTCTGCTGACATAGTTAGTACTGCTAAAATCCCTGCTAAAATCATACATTATGTGAATATATCTAATTGTTATTTCTCTTTCTATTCTTTTCTATCTCCCTCTCACAACATTTACATTTATAGCATTTGGCAGATACACTTACCCAGAGTCACTTACAGTACATCTTATTATACTATTATACGTATTAAGGGTTAAAGGTGTTGCTCAACAGTGGCAACACCTGCCAACAATTGGTGGTCCCAGAGTTTTGAACCTGGAACCTTCTGAGCAGTAGTCCAATGCCTTACGGCTACATAGTGTAACAAAGCTGAGCTGATTGTTAAATTTAATTCAATTGTACATCGTAATTATAATTATAATACTGAATTTTCTCTCTAATACAGAAAAGCTTTCCGAACTAAACTCACACTTGCTTTTGTTATTTACATACCATAATATTTTAATCATACAATACTTGTTGTCCGTGAATTGCGGTTTATTGACAGACATACTGTCTGACCTTGATATGTGATATTGTACCCTCTATTTTTTAAGTACTGTAAATCTACTGCATTGTCCTTGTACTAGTCTGGACAGTGAATGTCAGGCGTGATGATTCACATTCCACTACTGACAGTTATGATGACACAGAATCAGCTTCTGGAGGCAAAGGTATACCGATTATAATAAATATAGTATCATAACTTTATTATTTGTTTTAGTATCTATCCCTGGGGTAGGGTTTATGTTTATACAGAGCATTTAAGTAAAAAAAAAAAAAAAAAAGGATAAAATAATTTTCCCTGCTACTCCTGGGCTGAAGTGAATATCCATGTGATTCTAAACCTTTGGTCCCTTTTTCGCTCTCACTCATCATCTTTTACACCTTTACTCCTGCTTGCCATTTCACTGAAAACTCTCGCAGGGTGCTCTAAGCTCATCCAGCATTGTCTGAACCCTGACACATTCCTGTGTTTTTGACTTCCATACTATTCCTGTGGCAGTCTGTGAATGGTGAAAGAAAACACGACAGGTCTTACAGCTGCAACAACATACACTTGCCCCCACCCTGTAAGGCAACTCCCTCCTGGTGTGTGAGCATGTGTGTATGTTTAATCCCTCACTCCTACTATGACTTTCATTCACACATGCAGCCCCAAATTACCCTCCTGGACACCAAGTATTATGGTTATCAGTAAGATTATCAGTGATTTCATTTCAGCAAATCAATCAACCAATGTTTAGATTGCACACAATATAAACTATATCATACTGATCACATGTTTCATTACTGGAATCTCAAAACGTTTTATCAAGTCATCTTAAGCTGTTTCTTTTCATGTTCTTTTATTCCTGACAATAACAATACTAAATCTTCCCCTTAAGGGATTTAAATGTTATTATTTTATGTCAGTGTTGGTTTCCTGTTGCAGCTGTGGTGCTCTGGGTTCGATTCCCAGTCAGGGAACCAGTTCTTGTCACTGGGGGTTTGGATGCGCCAATGTGCCCATACTGCCAGCCCTGAGCCTGTATAAATCAGATAGCTGTGTTGTGTCAGTAAGGCATCTGGTGTAAATTCTGTGTCACAACAAAGGTTGTCAACATAACTGCCTCAAGTAATTTTTTTTTTTTTTGGGGGGGGGGGGGGGGGGGGGGGGGGGGGCTAAAACCACTAGATCTATCGTTGTTATTCAAAAACATTATCTATTTCTGCACCAATAACCTTATAACCTCAAGCAGATTTTTGTGATGTGCTATTGTTGTTGCAAAGCGCGTCAAATTCATGTCAAAGGCTGGGGAAAATCCGGAAATCATTTGAGCATCCTGATTGCTAGGGAGAGATTCTTATCAATACAAATAGCAGCTAAAATCAATAATGATTTTCTTTCCAACTTATATAATTAACATATCTTTATTTTAATTAGAAACAGTAGAAAATGTATGGATGTAGTGTAGATCAATAAGGAAAAGATTGTGAACGCTGAACTGTTTTTCCCCACCCAGTTTCTGAAAGTGGAGAGATTTCTGTGGTTAATAATTCAGATAAAATCACACATGGATAGCTGATCCTGCTGAGGAGGTCCTACTGGGGTTTGTTACAAATCCCTTTACAATGATGTCATCGCTCATACAGGCCAGCTGTTTGCACTTAAGCTATATAGCCTTTTCAGATCTGCAAGCTATTTTATTATATTAGATTTTATTCTGAAAAAGCATGTGTCCTTTATGCTTTCCTCCCTCACATGAATATCATTTGATGCTAATTATTTAAAAATATTTTATATAATATGATATTATATAAAAAAAAATTTTTTCATACAATCTTAGTTTCCAAAACTTTATTCGAATTTCAAACTTACATCTAAACAAGTTTTTCATCTTATAAGAATTGTAGTAGACAGAGCATAGACCCAGAACAGTGGAATGTTAAAACAGAAGAAGGATGAATTAAATTAAAGAACAGAGCATTAATAGTCATGGTGACCATGCAAAAACAACTGATAGTGTTAAACATATTGCATTGGGAGTCTATGTACACATTAAGCCAGCTGCTGGATTCTGTTTATTGTTCATCTTTGGTTTAATTGGCAATTAACAAGCAATTATTTTATTAAAATAACATAAGTAGGACAGGTTTCAGGATAGAGCACTAGATTCAAGCTATGCAATTCCAGAGATATTACAAAAGAGCCCAATACTTGTGTAGGACTAATATACAATTAAGAAGTGTGTCTTGGTCCAATGAAAAGGTCACCTTCATTCGCCACCTTAACCTTTGTTTTACAGGGTCTTGAAGTCCGGTGTGAGCTGTGGTTTGCAGTGATGGAAAGGAGTTGTTATGCAGTGAAGCCCAGCACCAAAGCTGTGCTGTGCAATGGCCACAACTCTCCAAATCCTCACATTGTCAAATTCTTTTATAAACAAAAGTTGGGCAGTACTGTTAACATGGGTACATATGCTAATATCAACACAACGAAATATGACATCACTCATACTGAAACTTTAAAAATGCAATTCACACATGTACATAAAAAAAAATAAAAACAAGCAAACAGAGTTCCCACATGTTTGATCATTTCTTCAATAAATGACCCAGAGGAAAGTCTGCTCTTTGACAGAGACCCATATGGAGGGTTAGGAATCTGTGGGACATGAACAGGGATTAACTCTGACCAAGTCATTATACACTTGTCGAAGCCAGCAAATCAAACAGGGCACCTACCCACAGCCAGTATTCAGCATCAGCTCAGAGAGACATTGCTCCTGCACTCTTCACATTATAATAGACTGACATTATATAATACTATATACTAGAGCAACATTGTTTCATATATTTAACAGTTGTTTTCATCATTACCCAAACAACTTTTTATATTTAACTTATGTAGGTGATATTCTTAAAAGCTTTAATGGTGTGTGGAGAGGATTAGGGATATAACCAGATAACAAGAAACCAGGGTGGGTTTCCCAATAACGATGATTTTTTTTTAGCGAATATTGCTCAAACTTAAGAGGGATGCATGTCAAGAATGAGCCTATTTTGTGAGTGTTTTTCAAGCATGAAATTTAGTTTGTTGTTGGCTCCACCCACTCCGAATCGGTTCAGCATTTCATACGATCAATACGGTCAATAGTCGAACTTTTCATTTATAGTCTGGAGGTAAATTAACTAGATGAATCAGCGAGATTACACAGCAAAAATACATGCAGATATTTATAAATAGCTGACAATAGACATAATCAACTATTTACAACAAACACAGTTTTTCCTTTTTTCCCTTCCTTAATTAAATGATTGCCAGTTCCCACCCATCTCTTAGGGCTTCCCATTCAAGTCGCAGCTGCCACCAAGGCAGTGCAGCTATCATGTGGAATGTTAGTTGGTGGTGTAACACACATGGAGGAAAAGAGCTGTCTGTCCCCTTCCAATAGTGTCAGTTCACCTGTGACTGGCTAGGATCACTGTAATTGATATAGAAGAGCATGTACAGTATGCTGCCACTTGACAAATTTAGAATAGAGCTGTCATTTACTTGACTTGAATGTATACATTGATTTTACACAAATAAAATGCATTACTTTTACTTATACTTATTGGTTCCATGTGAATTGTTTTACATGAACAGCTTAAAATGTAGTAATTTCTATCATGATTAATGAAGAAGAATATGTATCGTAAACCCACACAGACACTGAATAGAGCTGTGATTTGAACATACTGCACTCGCACTCAGAAACGGGCAAACTACCCACCACACCACAGATGCTAATTAACCAAATAAACACTAGGGCAATAGATTACAGTCACTTCATAAATCTGTGTGCCTTTTTTGAGGTAGATCTGAATGCATCCTCAATAACAAAGCGAGAAACAAATTGGTCAGATTGCTTATTAATTTCCAAACAAATTTATATTCTATGTTAGTTACAAAGTGTTTCAACAGAAGCTTGTAAATTAAAGAACATTCTTATGAATAAGATAATGAAGTTCTTAATATTACCAATGCTTTGGGAAACCCACCCCTAGTCATCATTGTCTTAAGAGCCATTTCCACAATAATCTGTGCAAGAACCCTCATTATGTATTAACTGTATTGTGATAAAGGGCATCGGAAAAGGGAGCCTGTGCATTTGTTTTATCAGTTCCCTAGTGTTGCTTGCAGGCCTGGGATAAGGAACTTCAACCCAGAGCCTGTGTAGTCGAGATGGATTCTCACAGCTCAGTGTCAGCTTTGGCGGTAGAGTGACCATTGGTGGCGGCTGGAGGATTTTGAATCTTCACGGCCTCTAGTGATTCGCCATTCAGGCTTGGCTTCTCTTGGTTCTCGGGTGGGTTCAGAGGAGCTACAGACACCAAAGTGTTCCCCTGGTTATCTTCATCAGCCATGCACGACTCATCTGCCTAGGGGAAGCACATACCAATCACTGGGTTAAAAATAATTGAACCACTTGCAATGTACACATGATAAATAAAAAGGTTTTTGAGTAGGTACATTTGTTAGTTTAACATCTTTTATATGAAGCACACATTGTTAGTACTATAACACTACAGTAAAGGGTAATATTTCAGAGTGATAACAGATCCTCTCTGATATAGACATGTCTGTTGAGAAAATCAACAATTTACCCACAATCCTAGTAAAATCTCTTCACATTTTTATTTACACCTTCTAAAGTACTACCTTAAACCTAGCCCCTCAGAAACTTTTTTTTATATATGAATTGTCTTTGTGTGTGTGACCACAATTGGCTGGATATTTTAATGAAGCATTAAAAAAAAGCAAAAAAAAAAAAAAAAAACTCCAGTTGCTCTTACCCGAGTGCAACACACACCACTGTGTAAGCAAAAAGGGGATTCATGCCTTTGTGTCATGTTGTCATTAGAGTGGAGAAAGTTTGTGTGTGTGTGTGTGTGTGTGTGTGTGTGTGTGTGTGTGTGTGTGTGTGTGTGTGTGTGAGTGTGTGTGTGCGTGTGTGTGTGCGTGTGTGTGTGTGTGTGTGTGTGTGTGTGTGTGTGTGCGCGCGCGTGTGTGTGTGTGTGTGCGCGCGCGTGTGTGTGCGTGTGTGTGATTTGTACTCACAAGTTTCATTCCACCACTGGCCCTGGTGGGACAGTGGTTCCTCTTTATATACAGTCCGATTAAAGCAGCAGCAAGGACTAACCCGCACACCAGTATGGCCACAAATACATTTTTGGAATTTCCCTGTGGAGGTGAACTCGTCTGACTCTCTTCATTCTGCATACAAAGTTAAGATAAACAAATTAGCTACAGGTATTCATAACAGTTATAGCAGCTTTTTGATGCTTTGCTGGTACTTATAACCATATATTACATCACAGGTTACTTTTAACCCACTGAAAGTATGCAGTACGGTTACGTACATGCTTTAGGAGAACTGTCACTGATAGCGAGTTGAGCTCTTTTACTACTGTTATGTTAAGTTTCTCTTAAAGTTTAAACACTAGACACAAGCACTGGGAATGGAGCCTATGTAGAGGTCATTTATATTGCTTGGCAAAGCATTGAGCCTCATTTATCAAGCAGGATATGAGTGGATTTATTCAGAATAAATAATATTATGAGTGTGAATGCATCCTACTCCTGGTCCTCAGTGTGTGCCTGAGGTGTGCGCTGATTTTAAACTGGACATTTATATGCATTGCTACACTTTTGTATGAACTATATACAGTACAGTACAGTGAAGGTTAAATTTGTTATTTTGTAAAAGAAAATGCACCCCCATTTATATTGACTTATATACATGTTATAGAGTCTCTATTAAAATTTTCATGCTAGTTCACTAGGCCAGAGCCTATGAGTACAATTGAGTTTAGTATAATTAGCCTTAATTAAAGAACACTCACTCACTCACTCACTATACCGATTTATCCTGTATTCAGGGTCGCGGGGGGCCTGGAGTCTAAACCAGGAGGTTTAGGAGCTTAGGGCACAAGGAGGGGTACACCCTGGAGAGGGTGCCAATCCATCGCAGGGCACACACACACACACACACACTCACACACTCATTCACACACTATGGCCAATTTGGGAACACCAATTAGCCTAATCTGCAGGTCTTTGGACTGTGGAAAGAAACCGGAGTACCCGGAAAAAACCCACCAAGAATGGGGAGAACATGCAAACTCCATGCACACAGAGCCGGGAATCGAGCCTGGTAATTAAAGAACAAAGAATGGAAAATATGCCTCAGGATATAGTGCTGAATTTTTTATTATTAAATATTTTTAATTGCATAGTAGAGAGAGAATCAAATGAATTTCTACTTCTGGTTTTCACTTTTACCCTTAACATCAAATTTAAATAAATATATTTTTCTCCAAAATCTTTCAACATTAAATATATGACATGGACAATATGATAGGGTACATGTTATGTACTAAATATCATCAACTATAAAATATTGACATAATATTGCGCATAAGTTAAAAGACTGGTTAATAAAAGTTGAGAGAGTCTAAGGCTGAATGATTCAATATGTCACATTTAGGAATGTGACATTCATGCATCTAGACTGGCATCACCATTCTACACAATTATTACATTTATGTCTGAAAAAGGTTTACCTTAAGTAAGGAAAGAATGTGATGCAGATTTGGACATTATCACTGAAATGCCTCTGGAAGGATTTATGAATCACTCCTTCGTTTTGAAGTCATGAGGGTTGGGGATTATAGGGTTAGTGGAGATAGATTATAATTTACTCTTACTCTTACTGTCTTTCTTCACTTTTACTCCCAGGACCACAATCAAAAAAAGTGGGCTAAGAAACAGTATGCATATGATACTACAAAGATTTCCAAAGCTTCAAAGCAAATTGATTTTCAACCACATACAGTATCACCTTAGTCTTTAGTCACTAGGAACTACAGTATAATCTACAGTTTGAGCATTTGTGACTTGCCTGGCTATGCATAATCATGTCTGTGTATGGAAATTTTGTGTACATTAATGACAGATTTGTGTTTGTTTCATTAAATATTTCTGTAAAATAATTTACATGCTTGAACTTATATAAATCTGTGCTTTGATGTTGTTGGAGGTTGAAAAAAAGTCACAAAATCCAGACAAACGTAGGTGGGACTGAGATCTGATAAGTGTGAAGGTCATAACCTATGGTTTAGATACATTTTTTACTGATAAATCAAATCATTTATCATGCCCTCCTGAACTCTCCTCTTGAATAGAGTAAGGTTTTCCTTCAAGAGTTCACTTCTTTTAGGATAGAATTCAATTCAATTCAATTTTATTTGTATAGCACTTTTAACAATTGTTTCTTGTCGCAAAGCATCTTTACACAATCAAAAGAATTATTTAAGAAATATATAGAATATATATTTAAGAATTATATAGAAATGTTATAATAAATAAAACCAGACTAAAGAACCTTATATTAATCATGACTTTATTGATCATGTATTGATTGCCATGATTCTTCCATTTAAAATAATAAGTGGAGCCAATTAAGGCCTTCAAAATGCTTCCTCCAGAGCAGATGTACTCTTTTTTCTGGTTGACACCTATTTGTACATGCAGTGATAAGTAATTCTACTGATATGCATTCTCTTTATTGTTTAGCTTTATTGTATAGAGGTTAACTCTCATGACATGGCCCGATATATTCTTATCATCAGAGCACTTTTAACCACATGCTTTTCCTAAAAAGGCACTATAGTTTTCTTCCTCTGATATTTTTAAATCTTGCTGTAGTAGTGTACGCAGCAGATGTTTAAGGAAAGGTTTCATTTAACCATTCAAATACTTCACGAATCTGTGTGAAAGCGAAATCATTATAATGTAGGTCTATGTTTAATGTGGCCCCTAGCTGGGGAATGAAACTCAAGATAATAATAGAGATCAGTGCTTATGCTTTTCTAGCAAGCAGATGTGACATTCCATATGAAGAGCCTCTGCCAGTCCTCCGCAAGGACACAAGTGTGGCTTTAAAAGTGGTCAAGGGAGGGCCCTATTCGTGAAAAAAAAACAGTCAACATCTGTCACAATGAAAGTTATACTCAACTGGACTTATGTAATTGTTTCACAGTTTTCTGCTATTATTCTTACCATCCCTACCAATGGGATGATGTTTTTTTTTTATTTTTTTTTTTACAGATTCCACGTGTTATGCCACAGACCTTCACTCTGCTTCCTGTGCCTTGGTGGTTACAACCCAAGGCAACTGGGAGTGGAAGCACCTGTTCCTTCACTGGCTAAACTGTTGTGTGAAAATATTATTTAGTGCTACCATAAAAGGACAAGTGGCACAGGATCTCCATAGTCTGGTCCATATGCTAAATCACCCCAAACCGCCTTATCCCACACATTAATCTTCCTTAACTGCTGGTTCCTTCCTTTGCATTGTGCAAAGATGTAGATAAAGACTATTGCAACTGAAAACAACCCAGACTTACACCCATTTTAAATCACATGAGCATAAAACAATTAGTCTACTTCCTGTTTTAAAGTCTCACACTATACGGTTGATGTTTAAGAGAAGTTATAAGCTCTCAGTAACATACATTTCTAGCTATGCATGTTCTAATGCTTGTATTCAAAGTGCTTTAGTGCATCTTTAAAAAAAAAAGATTAAAAAATATGCATGCATTGCACTATGCTATTAGGGTATTAATAATATATTAATTATATTAATTATTATACATACTGTATGATGACCTGTTATATCATGTTAAAATTCCATCTTGGCTTTACAATCCTAAAGTATATTATACACTGATATTGATCACTAATTACTGATTTTGACCAAGTCATCTAACTATCACAACTTGGCCCTTGTAAAAATTGCTCAAATCCTTATGTCAGCACATTAGTAAAACTTCACAACAACTTCAGTGGCAAAATATACACTTGCTGTCTTATATATCCTGCCCACTCCCAGGCGCCATTGTAAGATAATGAATGTCATTCACTTCACCTGTCAGCGGTCATAATGTTATGGCTGATTGGTGTACAGTATATGATTATATTGTATTGGGTTGTGTTGTGTTGTATATAGTTGTATATAGTTGCATTTAATTTAAGTTGCTAATTCTATAGGAATTATACATGGTTACAGTATGTCATTCACTCACTCAATCACTCATCGTCTATACCGCTTAATCCTGTGTACAGGTTCGCGGAGAGGCCTGGAGACTATCCCAGGAGACTTAGGGCACAAGGCGGGGTACACCCTGGTCATTCAATTAAAAACACACACACACACACGCACGCACGCACGCACGCACGCACGCACGCACGCACGCACGCACGCACACACACACACACACACACACACACACACACACACACACACACACACACACACAAAATAACCTCTAAGATGAAGTCTTTGCTGTCTCAATTAACATACTGAATGTTTTGACTGACACCCTCCATACTGCAGTATATATATATATATATTATCTTTATATGATGTGATACATTCACCATACACCAAGTTCCTGTGAATACTATAAAAGCAATAAAATATTAGAACAGACACATTAATATCAACCAATTTCATTGTCTTAAACCAGGAACTACTGGTATAGAAAATAAATAACACCATTCTACTTTCAGAATTAACTGTGCTTGTGCAGCATTTAACAATGCCCAATGTGATGGTTTTCTTTCTTTCTTTTTTTTTTTTAATAAGAGATGGAAAATTTACACAGCGATCAGAATCCTACTCCCTTACAGTATTTTGGTTTACAAAGTGCCGCTTTAGCCATGTCTATTGCTTAGACGACTGGTTTGGTTAAACTCAGTTGGTAACACTTCATGAATGGGTAGCAGTGCAGAAGTTAAGCACACATTAATAAGTAGTTCTTCATCAGCACATCTTATTCCCAATAACTACAAAAAAACAAAACAAAACACATATTTGGCTGGCTGGCCAAATAAAAACAACATCCTGTCCATATGCTCCCTATGTCAGTTACAATTGAAACACCTGTGGGTACAAAATAGATTTTGGATTATTTGGTAGGAGATGTCCAGGAGGAAGGTAAGACTGTTGATAAAGACATAGCTGTTTGTGATAAAAGGGTCAAAGTTAGCTAGCCATTTTGCTGGAGAATTCATTACATTAACATAACTGAATCGTTAATAGTAAACTCCTATTAACATAATTAACGAGTAATTAACTCGTAGTTCTTAGCAAATAGTAATAAAATAAATGTCAATGAAGAACTACTCATTATTTTTGCGTGATTCGCATGCAATTTAATCAAAATATTTAACATTTATAGCAAAATATATATATAAAAAACATATATTACTTTTATTTTTTCATGGATTTTAGTCATATATTGTGCATAATAGTGCATGTGCAAATCACTTACCACTTTTGAAAATTGGTCTTGTTGGATTTCATTGTTCAGTTCAACACTTTCCCCTGCATTGCCTTTGGCATGGGCTTTACTGGTGATGTGCACCACAATTTGAGTTGTAGTTGCATTAGAAGTAACTAGACTTTCATGAGCTCGTTCAGTGGTAGTAGTTGTGTCTGTCTGTGATTCTCTGGATCCTTGGACTGTACTGTGATCCTGTAACTCCTCTGAAACCTGGACTAAACTGTCAGTATGATTGTTAACTTTATTAGCTGTAAGAAAAAAATATATTAATATGGTTATGAATAAAGATTCATATTAGAAAGCAGCCTATATGTAGATTTTTGATTACCAATGAGAAAATGGGCTTAATATTTGCTTTTCAAGCAAGACTACAGGCACATGACATGACAGACACAGAAACATAGATGTTTAAACAGTTTTCACTCCTTAATTATTTATCCTCTCTCTGTTTAATGGGCAATTTACTGTACAGTCTCTCGCTCTCTGGTAACTCTAACCTCTCTCAAAATAACAACTGACTGTTACATAACAACAATTTTTTTATTGTTACATAATTGCCTAATTCAATATGTGTTATTTTATAGTTTTGAAATCCCCAGTATTGTTGTACAATGTAGAAAATAAATCACTCAACAAAAACAGTGAAATTGGCTATTTATTCCAAACTTTTGAGAAGTAGGTACATACACACACACACACACACACACACACACACACACACACACACCTGTATATAGTGCATCATTTGTATGAGCAGAGTAAAAGATAAGAGAAAGAGAACATATGTTTGGGAGAGTTCTTACCTTCAGTAGTTGTGAGGTTTTTGTCGGAGGTTGTGCTACTCAGGTCAGTTGAGGCTGTATGTAAAGTATATAAATATATTACAATATAATATATATTTATATGTGTGCACACATATATACACCACACACACACACACACACACACACACACACACACACACACACACACACACACACACACACATATATACACCACACACACACACACACACACACACACACACACACACACACACACACACACACACACACACACACACACACACATATATACACCACACACACACACACACACACACACACACACACACACACACACACACATATATACAGTATAATATATACTTATTGCAGAAGCATAATCGCTAAAATTTTTTGAAAAATCTAACCTCTCACTCAAGCAAATTAAATAAAATGCAAAAAAATCCATGACTAAAAAAATAATTGTTTTTTATAAAATCACCTGTTCCACAAATATAGGCACCCCTAACAATACCTATACAATAAATGTAATTTAAACATTTTCGTATTTTTTTTACTGTAGTTTATAAAGTTGATCAAGGTATCTAGAAATTTTTAATTAATAATTCATGAATTCCTGTTTCCCTGTTGTATAAATGCATACTGTACATGTCAACAAACTGTTGGGGGATATGGAAGGTAAAATATTTTTCTCACCTACAGTACAATAACAAAACATAAACATCTGGAGTTTGCTGGGACTTTAACTGGAACTGTGTGCTGTGGTCATATACTGAGACTAGGATAGAGCTTTTTGACAACAAATGCTCTAAGTGTATTTAAACAGAAGATGAGTATGTGGAAAAACACCTCATGCCTACTGTGAGGTATGGTGGAGGATCTCTGATGCCGCAGGCTTGTTTTTCATCCAAAGGTCCTGGAATTAACATCAGGGTTGCCAATAATTGTGGCACACATGGTTTCATGTAAAAATTTAAAATAATAATCGTGCTTCAATTAAAGGTTGGCTGTTTCTCTTTTTTGCATTGTTGTTTTAAATTGTTTAAATAATTTATTAGAACCCTATGAATACATCTTAACCAGAGCTGTCATTAATGGTGAGCAAGACTACACACACACACACACACACACACACACACACACACACACACACACACAACACACACCACACACCACACACACACACACACACACGCACACACACACACACACACACACACACACACACACACACAAAAGATTGGTAAAAGATAAAAGAAAGGAGACATGTGTTTAGGAGAGTTCTTACCCACAGTAGTTGCAGTAGTAGGAGGAGTTACACTCCACAGTAGTGTGGAGACTGTGCTTTTAAGGACAGTTGAGTTTTCATCGATTGTGTTCTCAGAAACTTTGGTGAAACTTGTAATTGTACTTGTACTTGTAGAGAATTCTGTAGACTCTCCCTGGCAAGCTAAAAAAAATGTTGATTATGTAAAGCTGAAACAAACAATAGTTTTCCAATCATGAATACAAATGCAAGACTATAATTTGAAAGGTTTGTGACAGAATCTGCTATGCAATTATAATAATGATTTTAACAAAATTGTGAAGTCAGGGGATACAAAGCTTTGTTATCTGTTATCTGTTAGTCACACTATAAAATAATATATTGGAGCGTTTCTAAATGTTGGTTTCCAGGTAAAAATGCTACAACTTCCTTTTCAGCTCTGAATTTTTCTAGGTAACAGTCATGAACATGCTCATGCTCATGTGATATACTGTGTTGGTCATTGACAGTTGCATGATACGTATTGATCGAATATAGGTTAGTTAATGCAGTTCAAACATTAATAAAGTGTTAGTCAGTTTACTAGCATGTGGTGTAGGGCAGGGGTAGCTCAGTGGTTAAGGCATTGGACTACGGTTCAGAAGATCCCAGGTTCAAACCTCACAACCACCAAGTTGCCACTGTTGGGCCCTTGAGCAAGGCCCTTAACCCTCAATTGCTCAGATGTAATGAGATTAAAAAAAAAATGTATATATATATATATATATATATATGTAAGTCGCTCTGGATAAGAGCGTCTGCCAAATGCCTAGATGTAGATGTAGATGTTGTGCATGTGTGTGTCATGGTGCATTTATGTTAACTAATGTGTTAAATAATATCAGTTAAGGGGATCTTAAGTTAAAATAATACCAATTTCTTTACAATGTTATTAAATTCATAAAAATAATTTTCATAAACCTTGCTCATCTTTTTTTAACCGTAGAAATGTCACATGGGGCCTCACATGTCACAATGGCCCACCCATGTTTGTTACAAAGATAATATACTACAATACAATAACACAATCTAATACTGCATTTATTTATTTTATCCCATATCCAATCCTCTATCTCAGCACAACTATTTATATGTAAATCAACATAGAAATTTCACAGGAAAATAACAGCAACACACACAAGGCGTCTGCAAATGGAGCAGTCTAATGAGGTTTAACACTTTTAAAATGCCCCCCATGGTGTTTCTTTCACAAGGGTGCGATGTTTCCTTTGTGAAAGAAAAGAAAGGACCCTCAGTAATGTGTAGACTAACATTCTCATTTACATTAACATCAACATTAGCTTGAAAAAGTTGTGACCTTTTAGCTTTGCCAATGCACCGACAACAAAGGAGATTATCCTGTTCAGTTCAAACTGCAAGACTAATTTATGTATCAACATTTTTAAAATAAAGGACGGATTTCCATTTAGTAAGTTACTCAATGTATCAAAAATACATTTTTGCAAAGACTGGTAAAAAAAAAAAAAAGTAGAAGTTACATTTAAAACCATTAAATAGAATTAAAGACCTTTCAAACTTTATTTAAATTTTTATTCCACATTTTTAAACTGATTGTCATTTACAGAAGTCTTCATGCACAATACGGTGATAAAACTCTTTGCAGCAAAAAAAAAAAAGAATGAAGCAAATGTTTTAATGAAGGCTATACGTCAGTGAATGACGATCCCAGCCAAAAGTGGAGCCCACTGCAGCCGTTCCAATAAACATTTAGCGAGTAGAATGCCTAATCCTTCAAAACTGGATAAAAACGGGTAACTTGTTGCCAACGTGCAGAAGAGATGCATCTGTCTATGAGAACTGTACACAAAATCATCCACAAACACCGCCACATGCACACTGCCACATCCCAAGTACACACTCCAAGCCATTTCCACATGCTTGGGCCATTAAAGGAGTTTCTGGGACGCCAGCATTTCAGATGTGAAGCGGGCAGACCAATCATGTCTAAGAAAACTTTCTTCCTTTGTACTGTTTATTTTGTCAACTATTTTCAATCTTAGTCCCGGGATAAATGTCACTGTTAGTTCTTATCATATTTAGTCAATCTTATCCTATTTTTGTTTTTAGTCACGTTTTAGTTGACTTAAAGTCTGGACATTTTAGTCTAGTTTTAGGCAAACAAACCCTTAAGTATTTTAGTCTAGTTTTAGTCAATGAAAACTTAACATTTTAGCGATACGATTGTTATTAATTAACCCTACAGTCACACTAGTCTAGCCAGAACCATTTTAAAAGTTTTTCACAGCATAGTTATCTTAACATTTCAATTCTATCCTTTTATCTGATGTTTTCAGCTAATTATATTAACATCCATCACATTGATTAACCATCACAACAACTGCTGAATGTCCATATTTTTTTAATTTACAAAATAAGAGGAGCAGTTCATTTTTTCTTTTTCAATATATATTTACACACTTGGACTGTGGTAGGGAAAGCTCTTATAGGTCACAATCATTTGCTAACCTTTGCTATTAGCTTAATGTCTTTGGCAACGGTTTAACTATAAAATTTTATATATATATATATATATATCACAACATAATTATGTTAACATGTGGTAACATAATTAGCGCAAAGGGGCCGTAAACCTGGTGATTTTAATGGTAATGCCTTGATGCGCCTCTTCAGGTTTGTGGTATTTTTCCCAGCAATTGTGTGCCCACACTGTTTCCGATATTACTACACAACATCTTTTTTTTCCCTCCGGTTCAATATGAAGAAAATGGGCCCAAATATCGTCTCTTCTATTTGACCCGAGTAATACTGCTATGATGACGAACAGTTAAAGATGTAGACTTTAAAGATGACTGAGCTTGTTACATCCTGTCACTGCGCGCGCAAACTACTCCTGATATGCCGCGTGCCGTGACCTGGGAAACACTGCTGCTCATGCCATAATGAATGAACAGCGTATCGCAGCGGATTGTGACAAAAATTAGTTGTTGGCAAAAATAATGACAGATGTTTTATTATTTTTATTTTTTTTTAAGACCACATTTTAGTCTCGTCTTTTTTCGTCAACAATATTGCATGCTGATTTCCTCACTGCTTAAGCTGCCAAGCTGCTTAAACCATGTTCTCAATGATACATACAATAATGAGGAGTACATGTTAATAAAAGAAATGCAACAAATGTGACATTTGCCATAATTTGTAATTTTAAACCAATAATTAGTGATTGCGTATAAATATATACATTAAATATATTTAATGAATACATCAATAGGTCATAAGCAGTGCTAACTCTAAAAGTAAGAGCCTTGTTGAGCACATTCCTGATGGCATTCCATAATACTCAAACTCATTGTCACCTAAGCTTCAGAATGTTGACTGGGACACATGCTTGGTGCCTCTTATTAATATCAGAGAGCACACTGTCACACCCATAGCTATGCAGCTCTTTAAATGTATACTAAGAGGATAAATTTGGCTTAACATGGGTGAGTCCATAATAAGTGCATATATTAACCCAAACTGATAAAAAATCTTTGAGGAAGTGTTAAAGCATTTTTTAAAAATATGAATAATGTCATAAAAGTCAAAGAATATGTTTACTATATTGAGCATAGAAAATCCCTTTATTTTATTTTCATATACCACATTAAGTTTACCAAAATGTATTTAATAAACCACAAAGCACTGTAAAATGTTTTTGATTAAAAAAAAAAAAAAAAACATGGGTTGTGTGATACTGGCTGTACTGGACAAAATTCCCACTGTTCCCAACACAGCACACTAATTCATGTGGAAGCTTCCAGAAGCTGGCATGTTTATTGAAGCTATAACTTTTTTAGAAGAATGTGCACACACTTGATGAGTGCTTCTGTTACCTTATAAGTCCACAGCACATTAATGTTAGTCAGAGTGTAGTGTGATGCATTATTAAAAAAATGTAACAGTATATACTTAAAGCCAGATTTGCCAAATTAAAGTGAAAAGCAACTTCAGTGAATACGAGTTGCCATAAGAGCTTCAATGTGCTTTGGTATCAATTTTGTAGATCTATAAATGTGTATTGGAGGGATGAATAATATTTCTCCAAAAGATCGTCCATCTCATGTGCAACATGGTCCACTGGATGACTATGAGGACTAGAGGATATGATTACTATCATATTCATACTCATTGGATCATTCTGCTGCACTGTGGATGAGATCAGGTTCATCCTAGAAGAGGCTGCTCCCATGACAATAGAAATGTTACATCATAGGAAGGTGATCAATCCAAACAACTACATACAGTCATGTTCTCTTCTAAAGGAAAAAGTGATTTCAAGAAAAAACGTTACTCAACCTTCTGTTTTCCTTTTAATTAGTCAGCAAGTTATACATCTAAAATAACTATATATATAAATATATAAAAATAAATATCTTTAAAAAAAGCCCTCGCAATTTGGAATCGCTTTGTTCAGTGGTGAATGAAATAATCATACACTAGTTCAAAACTTGGTCTCTGGCTTAAAAAAAAAACTCACAATGAATGAGATACTTCAGTGTGAGCTAGCTGCAGTTAACCTTATCACATTTAAATATAGTTAACTGTATAATAATAATAATAATAATAATAATAATAATAATAATAATGCAATTTTATCATGTTGAAGGACAAAAGTATGAAGCTTAGTTCAGTTTGACATGTCTCCCAACCAGTACTTGCGCCACTACATGCTATGAAATGTCAACACAAGATGCTTCTAATTAAGATTGAGTTTGTTTTTGTTGTTGTCAAATTATCTATTTAAAACTCTGGTGATATTAAAACGTCAGCCATAATACAGGAGAGATCATTCTGCAAGTACAAGCAGAACTGTACTCCCTATAGTGTACATTGTTCCAGGTCTAACATGTGACATAATGACATGACCCAACGAGCCTCACTGTTCTTCAGAAGCCCCAAGAGATGTAACAGCTGAATGTGTTTTCCAGATTGGAAGCAGCACACAGATGGAGCCAGTGTAGTGATGAAAATTTTACTTGTTCCACCCATGTTATTATGCTGTATGTCCTGCCTAAGACATGAAGAAGCACTGAAATGATTCCCAGGAATGTACAACAATCCCAGAGGAATTTAAAATGATGTCTGATATCATGTCATAACAATGACAACTCAGTGAAACAATTCTGATAAAAACATGTTCTCAGTCCTCATAAAAGTTCATTTAAACTTTCTATGGTTATAATTAAACTTCTATTAATAAACTGATTGAAATGCCAGGTTATTGTCCTCAAATCAAATATCATAAACCTATATATAATTAAAAAAAAAACAGTAACATCCATATGTGGATTTCCCATTTATAACCAATATTATAACCAATACTATATTATGTAGGCCACCACTTTTGTAGTCGTTCTCTTTCTTCGGCAGTGGTAGAAATTAGCTTCTAATTATCTCTAATCTCGCTCTACCTAACATTCCTTTGGTGTCCAGTTTCAGTCATTTAAAAAGGCCAAACAAACAAATGACCTAGACAGAGAGGATTAAAGGTCATTGTGAGAGAATCATTGAGAATACTAGTCTTGTAATAAGCTCTATGTTTTACTCAGAGAGAGCTAAACATGTGGCATCTGGCAGGGAGGGGTTTCTCCACTGCGGCAGATGTGAAGGTCTCTATGGAGCTTTTCTCCTCCTTGTGTACTCTGCACTAAAATCCTGGACTTGGCCCTAAGCCTGGGGCTCACACAGCTGCTCCACCCAGGATCTGAGAAAGAACATCAGCTTTCCCCATCCTTGCTGTCAACCCCTACTTCCAGATGTTTGTGCAGCAGTCCAGCAGCTTTCCTTTGTCCCATTAGAAACCAGTGGTTTAAGATCCTACCTCAAATTCCACAAAGTAAGATTACATTTCTCTCCAATGACTTTTTGCCTGAAATGTTAGCCACACCTGGACCTGTACAGGTTAACTGTGATGGTTTAAAGTCTACAATCCAATTATTTTTTAAGTCAAGGAATTCAATTACCACTGGGCAAGGAATGTTATCTCAGTCCCTTGAGACGTCAAACCAGCTATGACATCAATGCTTTTAAGGTATGTAAAGACCAGGCCTTGTGGGACTGAACTGGGGCGCTACCCATATTCCAACACAACCCTCTAAATTTAAATGCATTGTCTTAAAACCTTAGCATATGCAGTTAATTATATGTAAACACTGAGACATGCAGTTTTTAGCATATATTGTTACGATATGTTTAAACCAAATGCCAGCCTTCCTAAAAATGGAGCGCAAGATGTGTGAAGGTTGTTTTTTTTGTGTGTGTGTGTGTGTGTGTGTGTGTGTGTGTGCGCATGTGTGCTCTCATTAAAATAATCCACATTTGCTCCTCGAACCCCCTTCCTATGCAGGACCCCATTTATAATCCAGATATGGGCTTACTCCTGGTCAGGATACTAGCAACAACCCCCAACACCCCATACCCCATTACTCGTAACAACATACATTTGTGCATGAAATGGATCCAAGCCCTTTGGTCTCTGGCATATATGTATACAGATTCCTGCATGGATCAGCTAACTGGATATCTAAAACTGCAAGCTTAACCTACACAATGCTTTTTTTTTTTTCTACAAAAGAAAACGGGGATTGGGGTTTACACCCTCTCTCGTTTTGGCTAACCGTAACAAATCCCCTGGGTTCATTAAACTGGTGGTTATTGAAGGAAAGGCAGCCATGAGAAATCCCCAGTGCTTTCAGAGACAGGAAAAGGATGCAATCTTATGTTTTCAATTAGCGATCAAATAGCCTCTGTGTTGTTTGCTCAGCATTAACTACCTGGGGCAATTAGTGCAGGAGTTAAAGGGCTGTTTATTCCTTATGCATACATGCATGTACCATTGTTTAATCACCTCTCTTTATTAACAATAGTGATGCAATCATTAGGAAGGAAAAATAATCTTATGATGAGCACAAAAAATACAGCACTATGATTAGTATATTTATTCCTGTGCTTTTAATATTCCTCATTTCTTATTCCATTAGATGAATAAAATGCGTTAAATCGTTAATCGTTACTCTAAAGTCCCACTGCAAACACTGCACGATGGCTTGCGATGTTCTATTGCTAGTAGAGTTGTGAGTATCTTTGGGCTAATTACACTCTAATGTTTTGACCTAAGTCTTTGGATGTGCCTGCTGCCAGAGTTTCTCATTCAAAATGAATGTGCAGTCAGTGTTGGGAGCAAGCGTGTGTTCTCCTAAATGCTTAGCAACTGTAAAATTGTATCGGTATGCCAACAAAGAAGGGAACAAAGGCAGTTACTGGGAGAGGAGAAATGAGTACAGATGCATGTTTTCTCTTATTACCACATGCTGTTGTTTTAAACAAACACAAATTACAATATGGCTTCTTAGTAAGATCTGCGCCCTTGATATTTCTGATTCTCTAGTGTTGTGTGTTCTGTTGCTAGGAGTGTGATGCTGTTTGTTTTGTTGTATAAAAATACAGAACTCATCAGCAATCTACTTCTCATCCCGTGTTCTAATAATATTCCAATTATAATTAATAATATCTGAGGTGGCACAGTGGGTTGACATGCTGCCTAATAGCTGAAGGGTCTCCGATTCAGTTCTGCACATTGCTTAGTGTGGAGTTTTGAATGCTCTCTTTATATCGACTTATGTTTACTCCACATTCTTCCTTTAGAAAAAATATGCCAATAAACTCAAAATTCAATGTGTATGAATGTGTGTGTCATGGTCCTGCACTCTCTCCAGCGTGTCTTTGCACCACATGGTGAAGATTCATTGGATAGAATTAAGCTCCACCCCAACCACTGATTCATTAGTGATGGTGACGGAATAAATTGCTTTATCATAAGGTCATCACCCCATATCACAATTACTCTATATCTTGATTTCCTACGTAGGTTCTTTGAGATAAAGCACACGCAAAGAAAAGAGTTCACTTTTACATAACAGTTTTGTAACTGAAAGTACGTGATGTTAAGTGTACTCTGCCAAAACAGTTTGAGACTGCAGAAATGAATAGCTGAAGGCCATGAGAAAGTGACTGGCAATTTTTGGCTCATATTTATATTGGCTAGGGACTTGACTGTCTGTCAAAGGGAATGTTCCAGATGCGAGGCAGAGTGATAAAGGGCTACATAATTATCTTGCTGTTGCTCATGGGATGGTTTTTGCATTGAAATTTGCCATCCGTCTTGCTTTTATTACAGAAAGGTGACACAATAACGTACATGGATACTTGGAGCCAAAACGTCTTTTCCTCTTGTGCCAAGATCGTGTGCGCTTGTACGCGATGGCAAAAAAAGCTTGTGAAAGCCAACATCTGCTCCAGTAAACTTCAGCAAAACTGGTTGCTTGGGTGTGGATTAAGTACTGTGCTCCTCAAACTTTCTGCAGGCTGGCCCAGCTGTTGCCAAGCGTGTTGTGTATGTAATTGGAGATCTGAACTGGACTTTTCTCAACATGTGTTGCAATAACAACATTAGTAATGGAAACACACTTCTTCCTGATCACACTGGGTGTGGACATGATCTTCAGAAGCTGACTATGGCAAAATAATAAGCAAACCAAAACTACAACACACTAGATATTCAAAGGAAAAATAGAAATTGAAACAATACACACAAAACAACTTTACTTCCTATGCTACAAATATATTTTAATAGAAATTGTTATGAATTTCGACCTACTGTTATTTTACTGTATATAGTTTGTATAGAAAGAAAGTGAGC
This sequence comes from Clarias fuscus, assembly GCA_030347435.1. Taxonomy (NCBI): domain Eukaryota; kingdom Metazoa; phylum Chordata; class Actinopteri; order Siluriformes; family Clariidae; genus Clarias; species Clarias fuscus. The sequence continues at coordinate 10,069,228 of CM059221.1, forward strand.
TACAGTATATCTAAAAAGAGCATGATGGGAAAAAGCACATGGTCACTCACAAACAATCAGAGGAAACGAGCAAGTGACTCAAAACAGACGAGACAAAGCATGGTTTTGACCTGACTTCAGGGTCTACTCCTTGAGAAAATGAACTGTCTTGCTTTTATTACAGAAAGGTGACACAATCAAAAAACGGAGTGACTGACACGCCCTTCCTCTCCTGCCATCTTCTTTATGATGCATGTAAACCTTAAAGAATCTTGTTGCTGTCCTGAAATTCAGCAATCTTTCCATGTTTCACTGCAGAGTGAATATTGACCACCCCCAAGCAGAATCCCTCACATTAGTGTCAATTACACAAAGGTGTAAACAATGTAACACACTGGTAGGAATGATCATGTGTGTTAGTCCGTGTTTCAGGAGAGGGCGGGGCAGTGCAAATTGTTTCAAAGGTTTATCGAATCATTTAAAAAAAAATTGTTTAACTGCTGTGGCATAAATACATTTAGTCTGAAGTGTCTTGAAGAACTAATGTGTAAAATGACGCGACATGGATGACCTCTGAGTGAAAAGCCAGATTGTGTAATTGTTTCCTTTTTATCCCAAATATCGAATTTGTGCATGCCTCATAAGCATGTTTGTGCTGCCTTTTCCCTACTAATGGCAGAATAATGGTGTGTTTCTTTGAACGTTTTGTTGCAAAGTCTACTTTACTGGTAAAGGCGACCTCCTGCTTCCACCAAGTTGTTCCATTGGACAAGAAAAAAAAAGAAGAAAAAGAAATGGGCCCTAACATTAAGAACAGTGTCCAAGTCAGACCTCACCCTGCAATTACCAGTAGCACTGCTCGCTATCCCGCTCTCACCTTCAATAGGAATGGGCAGAGTGGGAGAGGCTAGACATGAGTCTACACACTAGAGAGCATGCCTGCTATCAACTTGAAGTATTTTAATACAACCAATCAACAGGCATGCAGTCGCTTGCTCAGTTACAAAACATACACACAACCTCATCCATTACAGTGGCTACTAAGATAAACACTCATTTCCTTTGGATGAGCATAAAGTAAACACAGGAACAACCACATCCTTTGTGCAAGAACAACAGACAGGATAAGACGTTTTCCTTTTGATATGGCTTGTTAATAACAGCAGAAAATGGCTGCATATTGCGTACTGTCTTCTATATTTCCATCACGCACACACACACACACACACACACACACACACACACACACACACACACACACACACACACACACACACACACACACACACACCCTCTTTTTCTACACACGGCTCCACCCAGTCCATGAGTAGGATAAACTCCATAATTATGTTCAACGGCAAGTTTCCACTCTGAGCCAGCCCTCTTTGTTTCAACTTCCCGCTACTTTTTCAAAACCAGCCTACTCCTGTTAAATATTTACTAGGTACGTCTTTTTACTAATGTATAGTACAGTATGTTTGACAGTACTATGTAAAGTTTAAGATCATCCAAATGAAAAAAAAAAAATTCAACTTGGATGTTTTTTAATCAGCCACTCTGGCTGAATTCTACTCTTCTACTTATTTTTGCTTTACCTGAATAAATAAAATAGCTGAAAATGCATAAAAGCAATAGACAAATTGCTAAAAAAAAAAATAAATAATTCAGAACCTTGAGCCACAAAAGGAAATGCCATGATCAGAAACAGATGCAAAATTTCAAACAGGTGGGAATATATATATATATTATATATATATGTATGTTAGTTAGTGTTATGTTAGTATGTTGTTACTCAGGTACTTACTGTGAAACAGCAGAACACAGAAGACTAAAGTTAGAGCCATCCTTCTCCACATCTCATTCATTCTCCTCATGGCCATCCGCTTTGTGAGCATGCTGCTTTGCGTGAGTGTGTGAGAGAGCGTGTGTTAGAGTGCTGGCGGAGAGCTTAGGGGTTTCCTGTGAGTGAATATGTTCAGCACAGGACGCACTGGCAGGATAAAGCATGGTTTGTGCTCTGGTGGTTTTATACGGCCCCACCACCGCCCCCTTTCCTCCTTTCCTCTCTCTCTCTCTCTCTTGCTCATGTTCTCTCATGATACACATCCAGTTTCTTGCTGGTTTGTGTAAGGTCTGCCCTGACCATCACCTTATTTTTGTGAGATTTACAATAAAAAGTGCTATAGGTGAATTAAAAGTTTTGGTGTTGGAATTTTTGTATTGCCCTTTGTTGTTATATTGGATTTCTTCCATGAATCATTATACCATCATTACATCATTATACACTCATTGTCACCATATCTTCTCACCAGACCCCAAGTCTCCATGCATCTAGAACTCACTCATGAAGAAAATAAAACTTAGACAATCATTTATTAAGCATGCTATCAAAATCTACTTTTTCTTTCTTTCTTTCTTTCTTTCTTTCTTTCTTTCTTTCTTTCTTTCTTTTACTTTTTTAATCTTTCATATCAGTTTTTTTGTTTTTCAAAAGACACACCTGTTCAAAAGAGGAAATGCTGCCTGGCTTATTTTTCATATTGTGTGTATATGAATTTAAAACTGTACCTTGAGACATTTTAAACTCTTTTTACCCCCTTATTTTTAATCATTATCCCTGGAACAGAAGACTGCACAGATGGAAAATGCGTATTCCAATTAGTCACCATAAAACCACTGTTTGTTTCCCCCAACACAGGATAGTGATTTTTCACATGAAGCAGTGTATGTGTGTGTGTGTGTGTGTGTGTGTGTGTGTGTGTGTGTGTGTGTGTGTGTGTGTGTGTGTGTGTGTGTGTGCGCGCGTGCTTGTATGTTTTGGAGGAGGGTGGGGGTGTCTGGGGTCCCAGCTAGAGAGCATCTGGAAACAGGGCTGTGCTTTATGTTTTCTTGGAGATCACTCACAAAGTGGCTTGTTAAACAGTTTGGCCAGATGAGTACAATAGGAGCCTATAGTCTAGCACACAAGTTTCTCTTTTTTTTCCTTTTCTTATAAGTTTAGACACAATAATCAGATCTCCTACCAATGAGGAGGCCAGCTTGTAATAACACTCACACAATGTTATTCCCCCGAATAACACTTATTTGTTTGCATACTGTACCTATCCTAATCTACCTGGTTGTCCGTCATATATATTAATGACATCATCATAACCTTACCAATTAATAGTTATCAAATACACAGTTCAGGAAAAGTGATGCCCATTAAAACATTACAGAATATGATAGAAGCTGCAAAGTCCTTAAGTTATTAGTTAGTTTCTCATGATTTGAGTTCTGAGCGTGGATGTTCCCACATGATGTGCTTAAGGGTGATGCTTGAATCACAAGGCTCGTATAAAAAAAAAATCAACAACCAAAAAAGTCAATGAGAACTCAATGGCAGAATATTCGTAAATGCTGGTCATGATCAGGACCGTTCTGAATAATTCCCACCATTTTCCATCATTTAATGAAGAGCTAATTAAATGAAATGAAAATGTAAGCATTTAGTATGCCCATGAGTTTTTTTCCCCCTCTCTCTCTGTTTTATCTAAATGAGTGATTATGAAATGAAACTTCCCAAATAGGTTTTGCATCAGTTCAACAATAAGGGTTCCTGACATTAAATTCAGCCAAGAGAGGAATCTTATCCTTCTTAAAGCTGTGAAAAAGAGCACCATACACTGCCTAACCTGCATCAAGCAGAAAAAATTGTAATTATTGTATCAGTTGAAAAACCTTCCATGACATTGTTAAAATCTTACAATCTGGAGGAATAATGCTTAACTGCCAACTTCATTAAAAAGAATGTGGTAAAAAAAAAAATAATAATAAAAAATGAAACAAATGAAAGTTTTGTGAAAGCTGCATCGTAACAAAGTCAATAGCAGAAATCAAAGCTATGTTTAATAGTTAAAGTAAGATCATTTCCACACATACATTTTAATGAGAACTCACATGATTGGGTTTAAACAGCTGTGTGACCACAGCACAACCACTTGTTAGAGAAACTAATCAGAAAAAAAGCCTTCAGTTTGCTAATGGGGGATACCGATTGGACTTTTGAGCAATTGGAATGTGATCCACATTAAGAGCAATGAGTGAATCAGGGTATCAGTGTATCCTTTAAAATTGCAATAAAACAGTAAAGTACCATTTCAGGTTCAGAAAAGTTTTCACATTCCATGTTGCCAGTTTCCTAGGGAATTATCAATCTATCTATCTATCTATCTTTCTATCTATCTATCTATCTATCTATCTATCTATCTATCTATCTATCTATCTATCTATGATATCATATATGAGTGTATATAAGGGATGTGGTATGCAATAAACAGTATGTATGCAAAGTGTATAGTATGCAAGGTTGTAATCCTTTGGTGGTTTTTCTTTCTTTCTTTCTTTCTTTCTTTCTTTCTTTTTTATCGTTGTACATTAATTTTGAAGACATCCAAACTTGAAGGAACATTTATTGAAGTATGTAGTAAACAAGAAAGTGTTAAGCACCCCAGAAGATGTTATAGATTTTAGATTATCTAAAGTCTAATATGACTGGCAGTAAGTCCTACCTCAGATTGCAATTATATACCAGTAATGCCAATAAAATTACATGAGAGTAAATTATGGGGTTCCACAAGGAGCCCCATTAGAAGACATGGGATTAGTTTCCATTGCTATGCTGATGATAGCCAGTTATACTGTACATCTCATCAAAACCAGATGAAATGTGTGTCCAAGATATAATGTGTGTCCGATAATTGTCTCTCACTAAATTCAGATAAGTCAGAAATATTACTTATTGGTTCAAAAACCAGTACACAAAAGCTTTAACAATTCAGCTTGCATTTAGAAGGATGTACAGTACTTTTACTACCAGCTCGACAGTGAAAGACATCATCATATTAGACAGCAACTTGTCCCTTGGAAATCATAGTTCCAATAGTACAAAAACAGCCTTTTTCACCATAGAAATATTACCAAGCTTAGGAACATTTTATCTGTATATCTGCAGAAAAGCTATTTAAAGTAAATAGCTTTAATAACTAAGTTAATAGCTCCAACCCTAACCCTAAGTTCTCACCAGATCAGGAAAATATGATCATATATATATGATAGTCCATACTGTAAGTCACTAGACTGGCTACCTGTTAAGTTTAGAATTTATTACAAACTTACATACAGCTCCCACATATCTAGCCAGTCTTCTGACATGTTACAATCTGCTATGTTCCTTAAGGTTTACAAAACTCTATATTTCTGGTAGTTCCCAAAATATCAAAATCTACAAAAGGGAGTAGAGTGTTTTCATATTTAGCTCCTAAGCTTTGGAATAGCCTTCAAACTTTAAATTCGGGGCTCAGACACACTCTCCCAGTTTAAAAGTAGACTCAAAACACATCCCTTTAACCTGGCATACACATAATTCATCCTGTGACCTCATACTGCAGTACATATAAATGCACACTCTCATCTAGTGCTGCTAATATAATGAATGGCAACTATGCTAATTTTATTCCACCTGTTATTTCTTTTTCTACCCATCCTGAGGCACAGCTGGATTTTGCTGGTTTGGAGCTACACATGCTGCTCCTGAGCTCCCAGTGATTCAGACCCCTCTGCCCTCCGCACCAGTCTGACTCATCCTGGAGCCGAACTGAAGTCCATGTTAACATAGACATCTTCTGTTAATTTTGAACTTCCAGCTGCCTTGCAGTATGTCTGCATAAAAGTCCTGCTATCTGTTATGACCCAAATGAGGATGGGTTACCTGTTGAGTCTGGTTCCTCTCAAGGTTTCTTCCTATTGCTAAGGAGTTTTTCCTTGCTACCGTCGCCATCACCCTTGGCTTGCTCATCAGGGACATCTAATAATTATGATCTATACACATTTTTCTCACTCATACACATTTCATAATTTTCTTTTGATTTTGTGAAGCTGCTTTGAGAAATGACCATTGTTAAAAGCACTGTATAAATAAAATAGAATAGAATAGAATTGAATAAAGTATCTATATTTAGCTTTGATGACAGTTAGGCACACGCTCATGGCATTCTCTCATTATATTCACAAGATTGTCACCTGGACTGGTTTCTTGCCTTCCTAATGTGCTTCAGACTATCAGTTGTCTTTTGCAGGGAAAAGGTGCAGATATATTACTGCTGCTACAACTACTGTGCAAATCCACTGTATAGCACAAAAACACTCAAGTAAATAGAAAAACAATCCATTATTACTTTAAGAATAATAGATTATTATAGATAATCTGAAAAATATTAAGAACTTTAAATGTATCCCAAAGTGCAGTCACCAAAACCATTAAACACTATGATGAAACTGGCTCTCAAGAGGACTGTCCCTCAAGAAAGAAAGACCAAGTGCTATATCTGCTGAAGAGGCTACAGTAATTTTATTAGAATGACCAGCCTCAGAAATTTATAGCACCTCCGATTACAGCACACATAAATTCTGGCCAAAGTGTAAGAATATTTTAAAATCTACTGGTTAGAGTAGACTGCATGAGTCAGGCCTCCAAGGTCGAATTGCAGCAAAAAAAAAAAAAACAATTACTTCAGAAGAACAACAAGCAGAAAATATTTGCTTGGGCCAAAAAAAAGAGGAATGGACATTAGACTAGTAGAAAACTGATTCAATTCAATTTTTTATCAGATAGTCCCTGATGAGCAACCCGATGGCGACAGTGGCAAGAAAAAATGAGGAGTCTAAATTTGAGATTTTTGGGTTTAATTGCAGTGTAACTTTTTTTAGACGTCAAGGGGGTGAAACAAACAGTTCCTGAATGTGTGCTTCTTACTGTGAAGCATAGAGGTAAGTGCTTTGTCGGTGACACTGTTGTTGGCTTAGTCAAAATTGAGGACACACTTACAGTAACCAGCATGGTTACCACAGAATTTTACAGTGACATGCCATCCTATCTGGTTTGCACTTTGTGGGACCATCCTTTGTTATCCAACAGGACAATAACCCCAAACACACCTGTAGGTTATGTAAGAGCTATTTATCCAAGAAAGAGAATGATGTCGTGCTGCATCAGATGACCTGGCCTCCACAATCACCCAAAAAAACATTTCAGGTGAGTACCTCATGAGGCTGACTGAGAGAATTTTAAGATTGTGCAAAGCTGCCATCAAAGCAAGAGGTGGCTACTGTAAATAATTGAAAAATATAAAACTTATTCTGGGTTTTTGACATGATTTTGTGGCCCACAAAATTGTATTTTTGTTCTGTCCTCATTTTAATGTCTTCAATATTAATATACAATGTTAAAAAGAAAGCGCTGAATAAGAACATGTGTCCAAACTTTTGATTGCCAATGTACATACAAGTAGTATGGTTACACTTCTATACACTGTAAGTAATCAAGTTGTAGGTCACCTGTTCCAGCAGGGGGGCATTAGGGACACCACAGCCATCAGAAGCACCACATACTGTAGAGCTGTTTATCAGTAGATATGTAATGCTCCCCCACTCCACTCACATGGGGTGGGGTTAAACAGTTTAATAGAGCAGTTGCATGAGCTGGAAAAAAGTTTTGAAATTCATGTTCCCAAAAAAGCATGATCTGATGTACAGTATAAAAGCCCTCAACTTCACAAGACCCCATCACTGACTTACAAATGAATGTGTAGTTAAAATTCCAACAAAACATTGCCAGATGCAAGAAGAACAATCTTATTCATGATTTGCACTATGCCTTTGGGCACCACATCACACACACAATTATTTTTGAAGTTCACAGGAAATGAATGTATCGTTTGTCTAAATGGCAGACGGTAATAGGAGATTTGAGCTTTGGGAAGACTGGGAGAGGGAGATGGTAGCACTGTATCATCTTGTCTTTGAGGCCTGTTCAACAGAATTAAATTAATGCCGGTAGTTTTGTCAGTTTGTTTACATACTAAAGTTCATGTGCATATGTTCACACTGACATATACATAACCATACAAATACAATTGTACATTACTACAGTTATATTATTACCTTAACCTAAGTGATAACTAGGGTTCAGTGAATACTTTGTTTTAATTAAAAATAAAACAACAAAGCATTAACACTCCCTGGATTATACACATTATTGTCTGGACGTGTAATTCCACAAGTGGTTAAATACAAGTGCACACATGGCTTTAATTACAACTGAAAAGGAATATCTTTTGTCAGAGGATAGTTCAAGGATTCATATTTACAGAAAAAAATATATTCTATACAATTTATTATACAGTATAATATATGCTCTGCATCATACCATATGTATAATTTTATTTTGGAATATTTATCCTGATTTATCCCTTTTTACTTTAACTTCAGTAAGGAAGCGGAAGGTGGAGAAGAAAAATGGAGATTGTTTGTAGATGCACTCCCACTAAACTTCTACATCTGTTCGATCTCCATAATTAAGGATTACATATTTGAACAGAGAACAAGGATGTGCTGTTTGTGGTAGAAAATAAAAACCCCGAAGGAGCAATAAAGAGAATGAAATACAGCGTAAACTTTGACCCTTTAAGGAACTTGGGATTTCGGGTTTGATTTGGTGTTGAAAACTGCAAGGATCTGTGTACAGGTTTCTAGTGGCAACTTGAAACCATCCAAAATAAAGACTCTTTAATATATTTAACAGAATAATGAATAACAAATGCTTAGTTGTAAATATTTAATAGGCAGTTACAGACTTACCACACACGTGAACAATAACTGAAACATTGTTATGTTGCCAGACTTTGGCATCCAAATCTCTCAAACAGCAGCAGATTACGAAGTGATATCATGGAATCTTTGTATATTCGAAATGTCAGTAACAGCAACTTCCACAGTACCCCATTGCTTTCTTCTCTCTATTACGGTCCTGTAGCTGCCAATCTCAGAATACTAATTATTATTTACAACACCACAGCAGTCAAGCGCCTACCAACCTAAAGGCAGTGATTACAGCCTGCACTGTATATGTTCACTTTGATCCAGAAGCATGGCTGGAGTCCACCTCCCAAACCCTTCGGACATAAGATCGGCACATCGAGTCTCTCTCTCTCTCTCTCTGCAATAAAATGTAATAAATAAATAAATAAATAAATAAAGATAACCTTGGGGTTAACAATGTCTCTCAAATATAGTATTAGATTAATGGGAGCCTTATATCACGGTTCTGGAGGATATCATTTTTGACAGAAATTACAAAACAGTTTGTGTAAGGACGGGTAACAAATGCCGTAAATTAAGCAAGAAAGAATGCCAGTAAATACGCTCCATATTTGGACAACTGATTTAAAGGTTGAAGGTGTAATTGGAGGAAAAATATGCAGCACACAGTCATTAGAGTGCAGCCGGGGTTCATGTTAAATAAATGTCCTGTAAACCCATGTCGGGAAAACGTGTGCCAGGAAGCTCCTAATTCTCAACCTGTAACTGAACCTAAATGCCAGCCTACTTGGTTCCGGGTATTCATCATGTGTGTGCTTTAAAAAGCACGATGTGTAGTTTCCTCAGTTATTTATCGTTATCACAAAACAATGTGTGTTTCGGCAGTGGAACTCTCGGAACTATTTAGATTTCACACTCACTCACACACACGCACGCACACACACACACACACACACACACACACACACACACACACACACACACACACACACACACACACTTAAACACACACACACACACACACACACACACACACACACACACACACACACACACACACACACTTAAACACACACACACACACACACACACACACACACACACACACACACACACACACACACACACACACACACACACACAATAGAATGCACTGCTATCCTCCTTTCTTGAGATATTTGTAAAATAAAATTAATCAGTCAAAGATATTCCACCAGATATATAAAAAGTCATTGAATATGAAATAGAGGAGCAGGATTACATCTACATCTCTTGGAGTAATAACTGTCAGCATGATTGATTTGTTGGTGCTGAGTAGCTATTTTATTTTCTATGATTTTCTTTTATGCTTTACATCACTTAAAGCTGAAAGGTTTTGTTTTGTTTTTACTGACTTTTATTATTTTTGGATTCTGTATCTGAATGTCCTGACCTGATATGTGACCATAAAATAATTAGATAAACATTTATATAGGGAGAGAGATAAATGCCACATGTTCGCATGTTTTCCAGACTCTTTGATCATACAGTTAGCCAAGCCTCTCTGAATACTTAATGGTATTTTAAAAGTGATGTAGAACTTGTTATATACGAAATATACAAAAGATTGCTGTAAAGGTCTTTCATTGTATACTTCCTACAGTGATTGATATGTTTCTTAACCCAAATAAATGCAATGAGTAGCTTTTCAATTATTAAACAATCAAGTCAGAATCCCAGGGTCATTCAAAAATGCTCCAATTCCCCAGGGAGCATAAAATTCGAATTTGGAGCGATGGAAAAAGGTTATGTGGTGATGGTCATGTCTGGATAAGAAGGGAAGCACCTGAAGCAATGCACCTGTACACGGTGCCCACTGTACAAACCTCTGGATCTGAAGGCGGATTATTCAATGTTTTTTTTTTTTTTTTTTTTTTGATGGCATGGGCATTTTTTAAGACAACTATACCAAGATTCATTGGGCTCACATTGTAAAAGAGTGGTTCTGGGAGCATTTTCACACAAAAATTAGCCATCACAGAATCCTGACCTAAACACCATTGAAAGTATTCAGGATGTTCTGGAGAAGACGTTATGGAGTTGCGTTTCAATTCTCCCGTCATCAATTCAAGATTTTATCCAAAGAAATAATACTGCTATAGCAGAATTATATTTGTCATGTTGCATAAGGCTGTCAAAACAAAGTCTTTTTTTTTTTTTTTTTGGCCAGGCAGTGTATTTGGAAGCTTTTACACATTTAGTTATACAGGTGGGGAGACAAGTTGCGTGACAAGGATGAAAGAGGACTCAGATTACACTCTTGTATTTCTACCTCTAAAGAATTCATCTACTGTGAATATACTGTCTCTAGATTTATCCTTAAAGTGACATTAGCAATGGTATAACTATTAAAAGTATTAACATTAAGAAATATTAATATGAATAGTGTAAGGGTATTGGTCTTGTGAGATTGTGACTATACCTACTGTAACTGTTATCTCTCTCTCTTTTTCTGTCAAACTACACATGCTGCTTCTGAGCTGCCAGTGATCCAGACCCCCTCTGCCCTCCGGACCAGTCTGACTCATGGTCATGACCCTGTAGTGAAACAGAAATAAAACCTATGCCATGTTGAATGTGCAGCTTGGATGGTCCACTGTAGCCTCTTAACAACAACAACAACAACCGTATTAAAAGCATTTGTTTTTTCCGTAGTTACTCCTGAATATTGAATTGCATGCCTCAAAAATTGCCCCTCTGTTTTGCAATTTATTGCTAAGAGGCAGCAATGAAGGGCAGACATGATGATCATAGCTTCTTTAGAGCTTTTTTAAATTTATGTATGGATTTGGCAGACACCCTGTTCGGAGTGATTTACTGTACAGAAGTGCTTTGAAGTCTTTATTAAAAAGTATATCCTGACACAGACTATGAGTACTATCAATCTAAAACAAACACTTATTATATCTTAAAAAAAAAAAAAAAAAAAAACTATGTTATTTTTCTCTGACAGGAGTATATTCATACAGCTTTTCTTTACTTTATTCCTTGGTAACAGTTTTCCATTAATTGTCATTATTGTAACAGAAACGCCAGTGAAATTAAATACTCAATTTAAAGATTACACTTTATTTAATAAAACACAAATGTCTCGTTCACTATCTCCCCAAAACCATATTTATCAGGCCTCCTTCTTTGTTTTCTTCCACCCTTATTGTCTGCAGGCTGCACCAGAGTCGATGCAGATGTTTTACTTTAGCAGCTGTCTCAAGTGGGAAAAGTTCCGAATGCTAATAAACCGAACCCCACCACACCCTACAGAGCACATAGCCCCAAATGTCTGCGAGACAAAATATACCTCATATTCATCAGATTTATGGGCCAGTATGAACCCAAGAACATCAACGTACTGCAGTTAACACACATGAACGCACAAATGCACAGGCATGAATAACACAACGCTTAAATATTTTTGCAAGAACTGATAAGAATATAATTACAAAAACAATGACTTTAGGAACCAGCACTTATTCAAAAATAAAAAGAAGCAATCTAAGATTCAGGAAATATTTAATGTTTTTTTTTTTTTCTGTTTCACGTGCTTTTGCCTTTAGGAGTCAGGCTTCAGAAGGAGGATGTCACTGTTGATTCAAAACATGGTCATGAGTTACACACAATCACTCAGAACCAGTCTACACAATTTATTTCACTTTTCTCCTCATTCTTTCGTGCCTCAGAAATGCACCCTTAACAATATGGTCCTAGTTTCACGTCTTGGCAGAGATTATAAAGAAATACAGTAATTACAGGATTTCTCAAAGATGAGAAAGCATGAACTACAGAGCGTGTTCAGACGGACAGACAAAGATACCCAGACGCTTGTCCTGTGCTGTACGGTGCTGTGCCATGCCAGCTTGTAGCAACAATGTAAATAACACATTTACCCTGCACAAATAACTCTGTTTTACAGCTGGTTATCGGCAGGGAAAGTCAATTTGTTTAGAAAGACTGTCCAAAAGTTCACGCCTACACATGGAAACTGTAGATCTAGGCTGTAGCTCCCTCTATTGAAAAATCTGTCACCCTGTGTGGACTTGTTCCTGAATGATGTTCAGTATCTCAGCAATTGCACCGTTATAGTGTTTAGATTTATATTTAATAACTCATAAATCTCTTAAATCAATCCATTAAGAGAAAGCACAGCTGGTATTTCTGGGGGGCAGAATAGGTTTCACAAAAGATGGATTTAAAACATGTTAAAATGAAACAGAAACAAGGAATTGCTTCTATTTTTTGTTCAACTTTTTTTTTCCTTTTCTTTTCTTTTTTTAGAAAGCTCATATTGTTTTTATTCTGTGCAGGGAAAACAGAAATGCTTGTTATTCATGAAAGTAACTGTGAGTACCCAGATGGGCCAGTCAGTCAAAAACAGACAGATGTATGAACCCATGTGAAAAACAATTCAGTAATGGAACAGAATAAGACATGTTTATGAAGGTTACATAATCAGCATGAAGATGAATGTCATGAAATATTGTATTTTTCAGTGATAACAGTTTTTCCTCCCCTGGGCTTTTATGAATGTACAACAGCTTTAATAAAAGAAAAGAAATCAGCCACAACATTACGACCACCTGACTAATATTGAGCAGGTCGTCCTTTCTGCAACTAAAACAGTAATGCACTGTGTGTACTGATCCCTTTCTATGTTGACCAGCATTAACCGTTTCAGGAATTTGACTTCAGGAAGTAGCTCTTCTTCTCAATCAGAATACATAAGCCAGCCTTCTCTCCTCATGTGCATCAGTGAGCCTTGGCTGCTCAAGATCCTGCCAAAGGTACCCCGGTTTTCCTACCTTGGACCACTTTTGGCAGATCCTACAGCCCTCCACTGCATCCGCTTAATTTTCAAGGATCTTGCTGAATATTTACAAATATAATATTTTATTTCACTCACTGAACATTTAGAGTAACAACTGCAGTGGCCTCCTCAGCGGGGATCATCATTCACAGACATACAGCCTTCCATAAAAATGTTTGCATCATTCAAATGTTTTGCTGTGGCTGAGAGTCTCATCACTGCACTGTGCTTGAAGTCCTCTGTAGAGACAATCAGTAGTCAAAAGTCAATTTGACTTCTTCTTTCACAAGACATGTCATCAGAAGTCCTGGTGTGACTTAAACATTGATTTGCCATCTACCAAAAAGTCCCTGCTCTACAACTGACAACTTCTAGCTCAACTAATGTTTACAGCTGACTACATGGACAAAGAAAGAGCCTTCTAGAGGAAAAGTGAAGCACTTAGGTTGAAGCCCCAAAATCTGTCACCCATGGTGGAGGTAATGTCATGCTTTGGTGCTGTAATGATTTTTAACAGTGTGTGAATTGTTCTATGCCTCCTTTAACCCGTTAGCTGTGCTTCCTAATTTCTTATAAAGTATAACTTCCTATAGTCACAGTGAGGGCTCAAATGCTTAAGGCACTGGGTGATCGGAACTTTGGCGGTTTAAGCCCCAGGATTGGCAAGCTGCCACTGCCATTTGAACCCTTGAGCGAGGGCTTTAATGTGTTCCTGCCCTCTGACCCTGGCTTACTAACTGGGATATGTGAAAAAATCATTTCACTGTGTTGTAAAGCACAAGTGACAAATAATTGAACACTCATTTTATTCATTTATTTAGTCTAGACGAATATACATGTAAATGGTTGGAACCCTTTTATCTAACTGGAAAATGCTAATCCGCTTCTTGTCATCAGTCTGTCTCTGGGTCACCGTACATTACATGTTAATGACTTTTTATAAACCTGACACAGGGCACCTTGGCCAAAAGCTTAAATATGCTCTTTTTTCAGATAATAACCAGAAAACTTCAGACACATCTGTGCGTGTGTGTTTGTCCCTCTCCCTCGTTTCAGGTCGGACCTGTAAGCGGATGCATCAAGCACTAGAAATGGATAAACGTATTCTTCTTCGTTTAATACATTTGAACCTTTTCCTGGCAGTTAAACTGATGCATTGCACTGCATAGTGGTAGATGGAATAATGAAATAGGACTACCTCAGAGGTTGAAGAAGAATCAAAGGAGGTTGTGGAATGGACACAGCAGGCTAACATTAAGGTTCTGAAGCCTCAGCTCTGTGGGAAATTTGTTGACCATGCTTAAATGTCAGATCCGTGCCAGGAAGCCAACAAATTTAATTGAACAGTGCCCATTCTGCCAAAAAGAGTGGTCAAATAACAAGCTAGCATCCAGATAATGGATACCAAAAGTGTTTTGCTAAAGGACATTTAGCCAGATATTAGGTTTGCTGTATGTAGAATACTTCTAGTAAATCTATCTATTAAAAAAATAATGTTGTACAATCATTCTGCCCCAATAAAGGACTCGTTCAAAAAAATTCTGTGCAAGTCAAACACTACCTTGACATTCATGTTTTTGGTGAGTGTATGTTCACTCGTAACCAGAACTGTGCAATCTAATTCTAACTGTACACACAATTGCGCAGCAGAGTCTTTCCAAAGAACCATTTGAAAGCTACTAGATTTTAATATTTTCACAAACAAGAGTTCTACCATAAAAGCAAAACAAAACAAATTCTTTTCTCAACGTATTTTAGCTCGGAAGAAAGCATGCAAGGTCAACGGTGATGAAAAACCATGGGAGCATTTGAGGGTTGGGGAATTACTCAGTGACCCAAAGGTCTCAGTGCTCAGTTTTAAACTCTAATCAGTAGCCGGCAGCAGAGTGGTCACCAATGAGCCATTCAATACTGCAACATGGTTGAACAGTTATTTGTGTAGCATTTTTAATGCTGGAAAAGCAGCTTGGATATAGAGTATTAGATCCCTAATATGTAAACTTCTGACATGGTAAGAGCAGAGGTGGAAAGTAGAGAATTACATTTACTCGCGTTACAGTAATTGAGTAGTTTTTTGTGTGTACTTCTACTTTTTAAAATCGGTCATTTTACTTTTACTTAAATATGTTCAGTTTGAAGTATTGTACTTTGCTATACTTGAAATCATATTCGCTACTGACAAAAAAATAAAAAATTAATGAGAAAGAAAAACAATAAAAATAATGCAAAGGGGAAAGGAAAAAATTGCACCCAGGAAGCCACTGCACTAACTGAATGATGGTCGAGGGGAGAACAAACGCGTTAAATTCACATGAACGATGGAGACGGACAAAACAGATGCCAGTGATGCTGAAAGCGAAATGCCATCAAATTCTCATGAAGCAAACCCCTGGCCATTGTAACAGCATCTACTATGTTGTATACCACATTATGTTGCCGTTTTAAGGGTTGCCGCCCGTCCCCCAGTGTGTGCACGTGAGAAGGAGAGAACGGAGTAGGAGCTCAGATGTGCTGCTCATCCCCGAAACGCTCTATTCTTTTACCCCTTTCCTTACTTTTACTTCATGTTTTGTATTATAGTTTTGTGATGCTGAAAGAGGCGGATAAAGGTTTTGTGCTGAACGTTATTCTTGGCTCTGAGCTCTGAGCGTCACACCGTATTTAAGCGACCACTTTGATTTCAAGCACAAGAAAGGCAACAACTTTATTACGCAAAGGAGTTCCTTCAATTAAAATCAACTAGTTTTTAGTTTTAGATAGTTTTTGTCTTTTTTGATCTCCACTAGAATCCCCCATCCCACCCCCGCTGTTAAAAAAAGTAATTTGGTAACGTTTCAACGAGTCAATTTTAATGAGCTACTTTTTTTACTTTTACTGAAGTAGATTTTTATAATGGTAACTTTACTTGAATTTCACTGAAGTAACAGTACTTGTACTTGAGTACAAACGTTAATTACTCCTTCCACCTCTGGGTAAGAGTAACCAGACTCAAAAAAGAACTTGTTCTCTTCTTTGTGAATTCTTGTATTTGTAGAAAGGCAAGCATAACTGAGTGTGTTGTATAGTGCATAAGTTCTGACATGAGTACTGGACAGTCTTTATGATGGATCAGTCACTTTTTTTTTAGTCTGCACACACATCAGGAATGTTATTATTATGCAGGAAGCCACCACTAGATGGAACTCTGAGTCTTGCTATAGTTGATGAGCCCAACTCTGGCAGAGGACTTCGAACAACACGATTACACAGCTTGGTGTGCCTCCTAGTGGATGGACTGGGAATGTTTTTTAAACAAGAAACACTCTAGACAATCATGGATGCAGATCAAAACAAATCCTACCAAATAGCTTCCCCCAAATAAAGCCTTTTCCATTCAATATTACAAAATAGCCTGAATACACATTTAGAAGGATGACTGCCTCTGGGACTCTAAGCAATTCTGATATTGCAGATTCTGTTTCTCTCTCTCTCTCTCTCTCTCTCTCTCTCTCTCTGTATATATTAGTGTAGCACTGTGTGTGAACAGCTGTGTTTCAATGCGCATGCGAATTGAGGAGCGTGTGTGTGTCTGTCTGTCTCATTGTAGGCTTCCTCTGAAGTATTTGCTCTCGGCCTGGGCAAAGACTCACAGGTCCAGCCTATTAAATATTCATCCAGCTGCAACCCTTAAGCTTTTAATAATTCTCAGAGAAGTGTCCTGAAAGCAAGGTCTTACTACCCAAGACACGTTCCCACCTGGACAATGATTTCAGACGTGCAGACAGTGAGACTCAGAAAGAGAGAGAGAGAGAGAGAGAGAGAGAGAGAGAGAGAGAGAGAGAGAGAGAGAGAGCGTGAGAGAGAAAGTGAGAGAGACTGCAGAAAACAGATGGTCTGTATTTAAAGGAGCGGAAATGACATGTGCATGGGGACAGAGGGGCACGAACAACCTGTGTTTAGTTAAACTGATGTCTCTCAGTGTTAATGGGCTGGTCCATAAGGCTAGTGGTATAATTTGTTAGGAATTCTTTAAGTTGTAATCACTTTGTTAACCGTTTATAATATGCCATGTCCAGTGATGATGATATGGTAATGAACAGTAATTTTAATCCTATTTAGGATTATTTAACAAGGTGGCTTAGTCACTGTCACCTCAAGGTTAGGGTTTGAGTCTTGCCTCTGGTCTGTATTAGTGGGGTTTGCATGTTCTTCCTTATTTGGGGGACGTGTGATATAGGTTAATTGGAATGTTCAAATTTCCGTCAGTGAATGATTGCATGTGGGAGTTTGTGTACAGGTTTGCGTATTGGCACAGAGGTTGGGGTTCTCAGCAATGTTTCCCCTACAACATTAACCACTGCTGTAAAGTTATGGGCTATTCTGGTCAACTATTATCCAGCAATGTTGGGTTGAATGGATGGGTGGATGAATAGAATATTATTTTGGCATGACGTTATATTCAGCCATGTACTTTTGTATTTGTAAATTACTTGGCAGAATAAAAGTCTGGTACATATTAGAGCACTCACTCAGACCAAAGAATGTCTGCAGAATGTCAAATTCTTTACAGCACCAAATACTTTTTAAAGGCAGCACATTATTATTGTAAGCGGTTCATGAACAGCACAAATTCTGAAATTCCAGGATTTGTCAGAGAGGAAGTAGAGACTGATTGACTGATTGTTCCCTGTTGGAACTGATATAATAAAATATGATGGGGTGCCCTGTAATTGTAAAATAATCAAGAACAGGGCAGTGTGTTTCCAGTATGGTCCTGAATTGGATTATACTACAGCAATTTCCCAGTTCTTACATTCAAATTTTTTAAGGAGCAACACATTGTACTTTTCTTATCATGGTGGCTTAGTAGTTAGCACTGTCACCTCACACCTCCAGGGTTGGGGGGTTGAATTAAACCTATGTGATAGGGGTTTAAGCACTAAGTACACTTGGTGCTTGGAGAGTTTCAAAATGTTTTACCACATGTAAACAATTGGTGTCTTAGTAAGTCTTTAAGCCCCAGCTTGACCAAGCTGCACCAGTTGGGCCCGTCCTCCGTGTATCATGGCTGATCATGCATTCCAACCGCAACTTCCTAAGCGGGAATATGTGAATAAAAGAATTTCACTGTGTTGTTTTAAATCTGTTATTATTATTATTATTATTATTATTATTATATGTTTTAATTTATAATAATTATTATTATTATCTGTGTTATTTTCATTTTCACTGTGTTAATTTAAATCTCCTGTCCTCTATCCTGAAGACGGTGATTGAAATCTTAAACCTGAACCTTACAGTAATAACACAAGACTTCTTACAGAAATGTTAAATAAACATTTAGACAGAAAATTAAATAAATAACTAATTGTTAACTCATTTATTATTACATTTATATGTTTTAAACAAGTCCACATAAATTCCTACTGTAGTTACTACAGTATAGAAACTTATTAGAAGAGCAAGTTAAAATATTAAACCTGTGATTTGCCTTGTAGACAACTACTTTTAGAGGAGCTTCTGACCAATTCAATTCTGTTGTATAATACTGAATATGTTTAAAAGATTTTATCTAACTGCTAATGTTCTTCATCATTATCATATGAAGAGAGCTAGAGGTAAGCTAACAGGCAAAACAATTATGCACATGAAGCAATGTGCATGAATGCTCAGCAACACTGGAGAGGAAAAAAATAATAGCTGGTAAAAAAAATTTGTATAACATTATTTTTTTAAACAAACATTTCTATTTTGTGGGGTTTTAAAGCACTTATAATTGGCCACTTTGTTCGATATATGGAAATGCATTTAATGTAATTTTGTCCATATCTGTCACTGAAGACAAAAGCCATCTTTCCCGCCAGGCAAATGATACCTTATCTTTAAAAATATCTTGAATAGAATCAGGTCTGTCCAGTATGTCCTATTACCTATTGAACCTAGTATGACTAATAGACAATGACTGGACGCAAGTTCAATAATGTTATTTTTGGTTTATTGGATGAGCAATGTTCATCCAATAAGACATCACAATAAACCTCTGGTTCAGTCTATAATTCTTTAGGCTAAGTAAGAAAACTTGTCAATATGCCATATGCCATTAATACAGAAGAGGAAATGGACTCCACAAGAAATTCTTTTGAGGTATAGATTTTTTTTCTCAGAATTCTGATCTTTTTTCTCAGCATTCTCACTTTAGACTCAAATAAAACCCTTCTGTCAGAATTCTGAGAATAAAGTCAAAATTCTGTGGGGAAAAATGTCGGAACTTCAATATTTTTTTCTGGTGGCCCTAATTTCATTCATTAATTTGTCATTACATGTCTTTATTAAATGCATTTGCCTTTTTTAAAGCAGTTTAGCAGAAAACATTATCCTTTCCTACTCCCATTGCCTTGATCTGTAGTCAAGGCAATGGGAGTAGGAAAAGGATCAGTTGAGTATTAGAACACAAAATGGCTTACAGCATTCAACTGATATGCAATCAGTATTTAGGGTAACTTAAACCGATCACTATCTAAGTTCACTTATTCAAGCCTCACTAAACCCTTTCTTCTTTATATGTGATAAAGTGCAGCAGTGGAGAAGGTGATGTGCTGCTGCTTCTGAAGGCATGAGCCCAGTATGAATTAATCATTTTCATCATCTGCCAGGAGGAGGAACACATACATCAAGGCGATGACAAGCTAAACACAAATCCATTCAGGTAGATGTCTGTAAGTGTCTGCATACATTAACATTAAGCACAATATTGTGTACTGTAGGTTCTCCTTGTGCCACTGGGGCAGCTCTGGCCCCAAAGCATTTAAGATGTACTGTTGTGTCCAGGATGTTAGCAGCGGATTCTTTGGGTGCCATGGGTTGTTGGATGGAGCCTACATGGATTGGATTTGTTTGTCCAGCACATTCAATGGATGTTCGATCAGAGTGAGATCTGTTGGAATTTGAGGCTGGATCAACAATCTTGAACTACTTGCCTGCTAAGCCCGATACGTAGCAGGCCATGATGCATTGCGTGTTCTGACACCTTTCTATCGTGGCCAGCATTGACTTTTTTTCACCAAGTGGTGTTGTTCTGTGTGCCCATGTGTGCCCGCCATGTAACTGGTATATAATTGATCAATGTTATTAAATTCACCTGGTTCTGTTATTAGTCTGTTCGCTATATATAAATGAACATTTCTATTTGGAGGATCTCGGCAGCCGCTCGCCGACAAGTAGCAGGAGTGAGCATTTCTCTGGGATAGCCGTGACAGGAACACAAATGAAAGTTTGCAGGTAAACTTACTGACCCTTGTTGTTTAATAGCATTAGGTTGATTGACAACTCTAATGATGTAGGCAGATGGAGAACTGCTGTAGGTCCACAACAACATGGGATACAACTGCAGGTAGGAGAAACACTCACACTCACAGCAACTACCACACTCACAGGATGCCGGAACTGTCCATCCAAGTCTAAATGTTCAAGGTGATTTACACTGGTCATATAAAAAAAATTAAGGCATCCTGGATGCATCATACTGTAGATAAATAAATAAATAGCATCTTAAACAGTAGTTCGGCAAGATTGATATTTCATAATGTTCATCCATTTAAATAGTATAGTTAGATGAAATGGGATGTCCACAAAGAAGTTAATTTCTTTTGCTTTATAACAGCTATAATTGGTCATTCCATCACCAAGTTCTATTAATAAATAATGAAGCTGTGAAATCAACGAGGCTCTGGGTTCTGAAAACATTCTTCAATGTAACCTATATTCTTTTAACATTCATTTTAAGTAAATGTGTTTTTATGTAAACGCCATGGTGGCTTAGTGGTTAGCTCTGTCGCCTTGCATCTCCATGGTCCGGGTTCAAGTTCTGCCTTGAGTTTGTTGGGTCTTGGTGCGTTTGCTCTGGAGCTCTGGTTTCCACCCACAGTCTAAAGACATGCCGATTAGGCTAATTGGCATTACCAAACTGCCCATAGTGTGTGAATGAGCATGTGTGTACAGTCGATGTGTGTGTGCCCTGTGATTGATTGGCACCCTGTCCAGGGTGTACCTTGCCTTGTGCCCTGTCTCTTGAGTCTACCCTGTACACAGGATAAAGCGGTATAGACGATGAGGGAGTGAGGGTTTTACTGTATGTGCTTATTATCAGACTTTAGGTTTTCTGGAGCATCTATCATACAAATCTTGTTCCTATAGAAACAGTCACATATTAGAACATGATTTAATATCAGCCTGAACTTTAACAGACTGAACTACTACAGAGTCATGCAGTTTTGAAATGTTATTTTTACACCTTCTGGCCAATCACATTTAAGAGTTTAACAGGCTATTGAAATTGAAAGGGTTTAAACAGCTGTCAGACCAGTTTTAGTGCTGCATGAATACAGTATATGGCCAGAAATATGTGGAGAGCTAACCATAACACCTGTATGTGCCCATTCCAAAACCATGGACCACAACACAGAGGTGTTCCCCCTTTGCTGTCATCCACTCTTCAGGAAGGGCTTTTAACTTGATTTTGGAAGCTGGCTGTGGGGATTTGCCCATTCAGCCATAAGAGCATTAGCAATGTTGGACACTGATGTTAAGTAAAAAGGCTTCGTTGGTGAAGCCGTGTTTTGGAATGAATTCTGTGCTCTAATTCAATTCATATCAAAGA
Organism: Clarias fuscus; assembly: GCA_030347435.1. NCBI lineage: Eukaryota > Metazoa > Chordata > Actinopteri > Siluriformes > Clariidae > Clarias > Clarias fuscus. The sequence continues at coordinate 10,091,319 of CM059221.1, forward strand.
TGTTCAGTGGTGTGTCACTCTGTGCAGGACACTCAATGTCTTTTACACTCACCTTGACCAAACATATATTTATGGTTCTCAGGGTGTGCACAAGGACATGGTCATCTTGGAAAACTTGTCCAGAAAGATCCAACATTCA